>CM033683.1:6053793-6460670 GCA_019514585.1 Dendrobium officinale | reverse complement strand
GCAAGGAGTGCCGCCATTCCTGTGAATGGTAGGAATGCTGAGAAGTCTGCCAGGAGATTCAATGCTAATGAAGCTCCTATCCGTCGTGTGCATCTGCCAGCACAACGACCTGTTGCTGAAAATTCTCGTGGGAGAATTTCTGTGTTTGAGAGGCTGATCACAGCCTGAGGCCCTGACCACCAGGAGAACTGTGAATGGTGGAAGAATTCCGTGGTGACTGCAAACACCACCACTACTCTGTCAACCAGGTTATCTGCACCTGAAAAATACGATGTTGAGGCCTCCTCATCTGGAGGAAAGCCTACGAGAAGGCAAAGAAGGAAGATGAATGCTGAGCTCCGAGCTCAACATCAACAACTAACCCGATCCATCCTTCCAATCTGTCGGCCCAAGAGCCTGAAGCCAATGTTCCCACTCGGAACAAGTTTACTGACCTGAAATGGGTCAAAAGGAATAGCTCTACTGGAGAGCTAAAGAAATCTTTTTGGGATCGACGGCCTGAAGCCCCAATCCCTCCAAAGAAGAAAGAGCCCGAAACTCTGTCTGCTCGAGTATACAGAGTCCTGAAGACTGTAAAAGGAGAAGGGGGCTGAAGAAAAAGAAATTCCAACGGCCTTTGGTGATCGAGGTCAGAAGAACCCCGCCAAGGGAGCGTCTGTCCTTTACTACAGAAAGAAGAGAAAGACAGTATGTTTCACGCGGTGAACATCGGGGCGTGACACCTGAATTACAGATTCAGGGATCCGCCGCTGAAAGGTCCCGGTGGAAAGGAAAACAAGTCTGGAGGCCAAAGCCTCGAAGAAATGAGAAAGATAGAAGAGAAAGAGGAACTGATCTGGGCGTGACATCTGGTGAGGCTTCCCGGAGATCCGCCCCCATCTACGAACAACGTCAGAAGTGGGGCCCCAAAAAGGACCCCATAATGACATTCCTCCCGATGGTAGACACCTTGGAAAATCCTCCAGGGGATCCCGTCGTCATCCATCTCCTCGAAAGGAAGAGACTAACTTCGATCGCAGCCCACTAATCGAAGAAGTCCCCGTGCCTAAATCAAGAACCGGAAATCCAATGGCGTCGTCGCTCGGAGATCCGACTACTGGAAGAAAATATAAATGATCAAAATCTAGAAGAGGAAGAATTCCTTGAAGGGGACGGAAACATTGATGAACTTATGGAGGAAAATTTAGAAGAAAATATTGATGAATTTCTAAATGAAAATTTAGAAGAAGAAATTCAAGAAACAAATGACACTCTGGATATGGAAGTTGTCTATATGGTGACACATATAGACATCGATGATGGTGTCAATTATGATGACGATGAAGATGAAGAACGTTGGCAACCTCCACCCAGGCAAGTATACCATCGTCGTCGTAGAGAAGGGTCCACCACTGGCAGGAGTCGTCATTCTCAAGAAGAAGAAGAAGTGGAGGAAGTGAATGATAATCATTCTGATGCTGAAGATGTCACACTCGCTGAAATGCGACGACAAATGAGGCGACAAATGAAAGCCAAAGACAGGGAAATCTCTCAGTTAAATGAGAAGATGACTGAGATGATGGCTCAAATGGGGACGATGATGCAGATGATGCAGAGAACTGTCGCTGTTGGTGCCATGCCCAATCCCCCTCCAAATCCTCCAAACTTCCAAATACCTCAAGTCTCGGGAGTACAAGTTATTCATGAAGGTGGTCACGAAGCTCATAATGTCATCCGTCAACCCACTCCACAAAATGTTGCAAGTACTTCTGAACCTGTGACCGCTGCACAATTGGAAGGAATAATCACAGAAAGGATCAGGGCCATCATAGCCGTTGATTAAGCAGAAAAGTTGGTGGGCAAAGGTCGTCCGTATCCTGCTGAATACGACCAAGTACCATATCCAAAAGGGTATTCTGTACCAAAGTTCAACACTTTCAACGGTACTAACAACCCCAGGCAGCACCTGGCACAGTTTAAAGCCACCTGTGGGAATACAGGAGGAAATGACGCCCTACTCTTCCGACAATTCGTCAGCAGTTTGACAGCAACTGCTTTCGAATGATATGCTGAATTGACAAATGATTCTGTGAAGACATTCGCAGAATTGGAAAGTATGTTTGTAAAAAGATTCGCTAGTGCAACCGAGAAGATCACGATTGCTGATCTCGCTCTGGATAAAAGAAAAAGAGAAGAATCAGTGACCAAATACATCACTCGCTGGCGAAATTTGAGCATGAAATGTGAGCAGCAGTTAGAAGAAGAGCATGCCGTACAGTTGTTAATGGGCAACATTGACGACAAAATGCAACCCTTCCTGTGCATGGCTACAATCAACACATTTCAAGATTTGCTAGACAGAGTGGCCAAATTTGAGAAGCTGAATTTCTCCAGATCAGAAAATCACTCTGATAAGCCCAAGAAAGCCAAGGCCCCAGGTGCTAGAAGGGGGGTGAGGCCGACTCTACATTCTTCTCTAGAGCTGATAGAGAAAAGCAAGTGATTTACAACGTAGACAAGGGCAAGCAGCCGATGCAATATCAAGAAAAAGCCCAAACAGGCCTACAACCCCAACCCCAACCGAAGTTGATATTCGGGGGAAATGATAAGCCACGGACTTATCAAACTGGAGGCCAGAAAACAAACAACAGGAACTGGTGATAGAACGTTCCAATCCCTTAAAGATAAAATGAATAAAGAGTATTCATTCAAAAGGGAAAGTGTCGCCAAATTATTTCGACAAGTATTGAAATCGGGTTTAGAACTGCCTGAATGCAAGAGACCCGAAGAGTCGAAGCACACTGGTGACCCAAATTATTGCCCATATCATCGGGTACTCAGCCATCCTATTGAAGATTGCTACATCTTTAAGGATTGGCTTGAAAGAAAATATCAAAAAGGGGAACTCACTTTGTCCGACAATGTGTTGTCTCACCCTAGAAAAGAATCAACTCGCGTGGTCACGTCCTCTTCTTCCGTACCCCTGGTTGAAGAAAGAAGAAATGAAAAGAAGCCAATTCAAGAAGAAAAGTGGGAGACTGCGGTCTCCAAGAAAACTGTAAAAATGTTAAAGCAACTCGAAGGAGTTTCAGGTGTAAAGTGGAAATCTCCTATTGAGCCAATGATAGATTTGAAGGCACTGCCAGTGGTACGACCTTCTACTTCAAAACAGTTTTCCAACCAAGTTAGTTCTTCAAAGACTGAAAAGAAGAAATCATCCAAGAAGAAAACCAAGCTGAAAAAGCCTAAGGAGAAAATGACTGAAACTCAGAGAGTTATCAATAGTTTGGATGAATATTACCAGACTGTGAGGCGACCTGTCAAGCTCGCTGACTTCATGTCGGAGCTTAAGATAGATGAAGCCGAAGAAAATGATGAGAATTCTCTTCCAAAAGAAGTATGTCGGGTCATCTCAGTGGCGCCGAGTACCTCAATGAAAGAAGAATACACAGAAGAAGTACCCCTCTGAATCCTGTATGATGGTTTTGCCAATGGATTACAGCTCGGAGGAGGATTTATATTTTCCAGAGGGAGACGAATCAGACCCTAGCATAGCGTCTCGGATGGGACATGTAAACCTAGGTGGTGATTCTGAATCAACGGATGAGTCCCTAGACGCAACGATGGCTGACTCTGAAGAAAATGTACAGTTAAATGACTCTGAACCGGAGGAGATTGCTCAAGTGCAGTTTAAGAAGCGGCAAAATATTACCGCCTCCACCGAAGAAAGGGGTCTCTAATAGAGATAAGGAAAAAGAAATAATTATCAACGTATGATATTATCCCTGAAGATCCTAAGAAAAAAAGAAGACTTCAGCCAATGGGATAGATTATAATATCTTATCCCATCTGAGAAAAAATCCCAGCACAGCTCAGCATATACGATGCTTTGGTGATGTCTAAAGACCTTCGGGAGACTCTGATTCAGGCTCTCAAAGATCCCGAAAGATACGAGGCGTATTTCGCTGAACGTAGTTTGACTGAGGTTCTGCAAGCTCGAAATGAACCATTCATTACTTTCTCCGAAGAGGACATGATGCTCGGAACTGCAGACCATAATCGTCCTCTGTACATTACTGCAGAGAGCGATAAGCTGATCATCAGTCGAATCTTGATCGATCGATCCGGATCCTCCATAAAATCTGATAAGCTTGAAAGCACTGAGATCCCTCTGCCTTGATGTGGAACACCTCGGGCCAGATAAGCTGATGGTGCATGGTTTCAATGAAAAAGGACAGAAAACCCTTGGATCATTCATGCTCCCTCTTGTATTTGGAGAGCTCCATACAGAAGCTAAATTCCATGTGATCGACGCGGATAACTTCATTCAAGGCGCTACTAGCCGTCCCTGGTTGCATGAATATGGTATTGTCCCGTCAACATTGCACCAGTGTATGAAATATCTCAAAGATTGAGAGGAATTCAGGATCTCTGGTGACATTCAGCCCTTCACAGTTCATGAAGCAACAGTTTATGAAGATGCACGGTATTTCATGCCAAAGAAGCAGAAATATTCGAGCTCTCTCGAGGCTATTAGAACATCAAACTCAAAGGCTACAAAGCGACCTGAACGAGAAGGTAAGAAGAAGCAGGTGGGGAGAAAGAAGGCAGTGCCGACTCTTCCCAAAGCGCCGACCGTTCCAAAAGAAAAGAAATACGTACCTCATCTTGGGAGTGAACTTGGGATGAAGATGATGATACTCCTGCCAAATCTCAAAAAGTATACCAGTCCACGGATGAATGGAGCAGACAGGTCGAATTTTCAAATGATGATTATGACTACGACTCTATTTATATGAACACGGTGCAAAATGTGTTCTCTAGAAGAATAGACAGCCTATCAATTTCAGATAGTGTGCTCGTAGTCACACGTGTTCCCTTGCAACACTTCAAGGAAATCATTTCGCGTGAGGTTCATAAAGTTGAAGAACTCGCATTCGCCTCTCTCTGCCTCCTGCCTCCCCGTAAAAATGGAACTGTGCCAAAGAATGTGCTATATTCCACGGGAGTTCGTCGTGAAGAGGAGAATCATGACTGGGATTGCATGATCCTCGACTCCGAAGAATTATTTCCTACGAGGCTACCAAGGTTCAATACCAGAAATATTCAGAAAATGCTACGAAAAACAGTCAATATTCCTACCACCAAACGACAACTTCGTACAAGTCTGGGCCTTTGGTATGGAAGGAGTCCGCGTCCGTTACGGCAGAAGGATACAGATGCATATAAAGGTATCGGATTCATCAAGCGAAAATTCCTCCGGAAAGAGATTTGTCGTGCCATCACATGCGTGGAAATTGAATCCGAAGATGGTGATGCTGAAGAGATATACGAAGCTGATGATTATGATGAACAGCCCGTAGAAGCCGAGCCTGCACCAGAAGAGCTTTGAAGATGGTGGACAGGCAGCCACTATGGATGAACTAAGAGAAGTCAACTTTGGGAACTGAGAAAGACCCTCGCCCAAACCTTCATTAGCTCTCTTCTACCCGAAGAACAAATAGAAGAAATAAAAGAACTTCTCTGTGAATTCAGGGACTGCTTTGCCTGGACATATGCTGAGATGCCGGCTTATCCCCTGACGTAGCAGTTCACAGATTAGCAATCAAACCGGATGTAGCACCCGTCAAGCAAGCTCCAAGGAGAATGAGACTGGAGATTGAAGAACAGGTGATTGCCGAGACGAAGAAGCTCATTGAGGCAGGCTTCATCCGAGAAAAAAAAGTATGCCGATTGGATTGCCAATATCGTCCCAGTGAAGAAGAAGAACGGACAAATTCGTGTCTGTATTGACTTTCGGGACCTTAACAAAGCATGCCCAAAAGACGATTTTCCACTCCCTGTATCCGAAACTCCTGGTGGACAATACGTCAAACTACGACATGTTCTCCTTTATGGATGGATCGTCAGGATACAATCAAATCAAAATGGCGCCCGAAGATGAAAAGCATACATCGTTCAGGACGCCATCGGGATTTTCTGCTACACAGTCATGCCCTTTTCGGCCTGAAGAATGCTGGTGCCCACCTATCAGCGGGCGATGACTCACACATATTCGATGATTTGATACATCAGAAGGTCGAGTGTTACGTAGATGACCTTGTTGTCAAAAGTCTTGGCCGAAATGATCACTTAAAAGATCTCAGAATCGTATTTGAGAGAATCAGAAAGTTTGATCTGAAGATGAATCCTCTCAAATGTGCTTTTGGGGTTTCCTCCGGCAAATTCCTAGGGTATGTTGTTCGTCATCGAGGAATAGAGATCGACCCCAACAAAATTAAGGCAATCACGGAGATGCCACCGCCAAGGAACCTTCGACAGCTCCGATCATTGCAAGGACAACTGGCTTTCATTCGGAGATTCATATCAAATCTATCGGGTAGGTGCCAGCCATTTTCAAAGTTAATGAAAAAAGACGTCCGTTTCAAATGGGACGGAGAATGCCAGGAAGCATTTGATAGTATCAAGAAATATCTGTCGAATCCGCCCATTCTAGCAGCGCCAATTCCGGGGAAGCCTCTTTATATTGTATACAGCTGCACTAGAAGAGTCCCTCGGAGCACTATTGGCCCAGAATAATGAAGATGGAAAAGAAAATGCGCTCTACTAATCTATCAGTCGGAGGTTGATTGGAGCTGAAAGCCGTTATTCTCCAATTAAAAAGCATTGTCTGGCGCTGATTTTTTGCAGTTCAGAAACTCCGTCACTATATGCTATCCCATAAAAATCACACTGATATCAAAGATCGATCCGCTGAAGTTCTTGATGACAAGACCAGCGTTGACAGGTCGTCTAGCCAGGTGGGCAGTATTGTTGTTGCAGTTTGAAATCATATACATGCCACAGAAGGCGGTGAAAGGACAGGCCTTGGCAGATTTTCTTGCTGCACATCCAATCCCAGCAGATTCCCCACTAAATGATGATTTGCCTGATGAACAAATAATGCAGATCGAGGAGGATGAAAAGCTACCGTTCTGGGAGATGTACTTTGATGGGGCATCATCGATTAGACCTGTCCGACCTCCAAATATTGCAAGAGCCCGAGCCGGCATCGGTCTCATTTTCGTAGCACCGGAGGGAGGTATAATGAGATTTTCATTCAGTTTGACTGAACCTCGGACCAATAATGAAGCCGAGTACGAAGCTCTATTAGCAGGGCTGGAGATTGCGATCGATGTCAGAATCCAACATCTCCAAATCTTTGGTGATTCTCAACTTGTAATAAATCAAGTACTTGGAATCTACAAAGTTGGCAAAGTTGAATTAGCCCACTATCAACGACGAGCTCTTGAGCTTCTAAAGCAAGTTCCGAATGTCAAAATGGCTCGAGTTCCTCGAGGACAGAATGCTAAAGCAGATTGTCTGGCCAAATTAGCCAAAGAAATGGCGAACATCAACGAGGAGAGTCCTATATTTATCGGGGTTTATACTCGTAGAGTATTGGAGCCCGCTCTATTACAATTCCCGAGGGCAGAAGGAATTCCAGATTCAAGTCAGCAGGATGAAACTCCAGTTGACCCTCGGCCTCTCCATCAGATTGCTATGGAGAATTATCCAGAAGAACATCATGTGGCCAAGAGACGTAAAGCTAGTCAAGCTTCAGAATCGTGGTGGCATTGTTTAGATATTGAAGTCGAAAATGATTGGAGACAGCCATTCATTGACTACTTCAAGGAAAACAAACTCCCGATAGAAAAGTCTATGGCCGCACAAATTCGAAAAAGGGCGTTGAGATACGCATTTGTTAATGACATACTGTACAGACGAGCCTTTGATCAAATGTGGCTAAGGTGCCTGGGGACCAAGGAAGCTGATAAAGTAGTAACAGAAGTCCATGAAGGGCTTTGTGGAGCACATCAGTCAGGTCCTAAAATGGCCGTCAAAATCAAGAGGATGGGATATTATTGGCCAACTATGGTCAAGGATTGTATCGATCACGCTAAGAGGTGTCACGAATGTCAAATTCACGGTGATGTTATACATCAGCCTCCAAATCCACTACACCCAACAATAGCTTCCTGGCCATTTGAATGCTGGGGTACTGATATTATCGGGCCAATAGATCCGCCATCATCAGCGGGACACCGTTTTATTCTAGCAGCAACAGACTACTTTTCCAAGTGGGCAGAAGCAGCTCCATTCAGAGAGGTCACATCCGAACAAGTGATCAATTTCTTTCACCCACAATGTCGTTTACAGATTCGGTGTGCCACGCCGAATAATCTCAGACAATGGTACTGCATTCAAAAGTACAAAAATTTATAAGTTCGTTGATCGGCACAAAGATCGATTGGCGATATTCATCCATATACAATCCAAGGGCAAATGGATTGGCAGAAGCCTTCAACAAGACGCTAGTGAAATTGTTGAAGAAAATTCTCACCAAGAACAAAAGAGAGTGGCATACGAAGATGGCAGAAGCTCTATGGGCCTACCGTACAACCTACAAGACGCCAACAAAAGCCACTCCTTATTCATTGGTATTCGGTGTTGAAGCCGTATTGCCATTAGAGATTGAACTACCGTCACTCCGGGTAGCAATTCAGAATGATCTCACTCAAGAGCAAAATGCTCGCCTCAGAATGGAGGAGCTCGACGCACTTGATGAACGCAGGTTACAAGCCCAACAAAACTTGGAAATCTACCGAGGAAGAATGGCAAAGTCCTTTGATCGTATGGTGCGTCCTCGATCATTTCAGGAAGGGGAATTGGTCCTGGTGCTGAGAAGACCAATCATTCCACATCGAAAAAATCGGTGGCAAATTCGTATCCAATTGGGAAGGCCCCTTCGTCATCGAGAAAGTGTACCAAGGAGGAGCATATCAGTTAATCGATCTGAACGGTCAGAGGCCTATGCCGCCTATCAACGGTCGACATTTAAAGAAATATCATGCATGAAAATTCCATATCTGATGTATTTTGTGAAAATCAAAATTCTATTAATGCATGTTTATTTATATTTTGAAATTCTCTTGTATAGCAAGAACGCATTTCAAAATCCCCCATTAGACTGGGGGCATTTTAAATATTTATTTGGGTCGACATCGCGCTGCGTGCCGAGATCCCCAAATAAATATTTAAACTGTCAAAGACAAAAAGCCCATCCAAAAATATCCCTGTGAGACAGGGGGCATTTTAAATATTTATTCGGGTCGACATCGCGCTGCATGTCGAGATCCCCGAATAAATATTTAAAATTATCAATCTAGATATTCTTATGTGCTAGAGAATACAAATATTTGTTTTCTAAAGTATATGCAGGTGATCTTTTAAAAATTAGAGACACCTTCTCCAACAAACCAAGACTCAAAAGTCAAGAAAGAGACTTTTGTGGCTACACACTCCTACAAAATTGAGCCGAAGAAGCTTGAAGTCTTTCAACAGCCTGAAGCTTAAGGTTCGAATGGGTGTAAAAGGTCGGATCCAACACGCCCAAATATGGCCGGATCGCTGGCAGCTCCGTCTACTCAACAAGCCATAAGAAAGGCCGTAGTAGCGGAACCCCCAGTTCGTCAACCCGTCAGTAGGGACTGTAGGAAGTACGAAGGCAAATTTGACTCGACAAGTTCAAGTGATCGTAGTCTACAAAATTCTCCTAAATGACTGAAGAATCAAAGTTCCAGTGGAAGGATGAGTCTCGAACAACCACTGAATGTTCGTAGGCTCCAGAATCTACAACCACGAAGGATGACTCCAAATCTATCGACTTCAGCAAAATCAGTATTGGGAAGCGCAATTCCCATAGCTCGAGTCTGAAGCCTGAATGGGTGTAAGAGGTCGGATCCAACAAGCCCAAATATGGCCGGATCGCTGGCAGCTCCATCTACTCAACAAGCCATAAGAAAGGCCGCAGTAGAGGAACCCCCATCTCAGCAACCAGAGGACAAAGGGCTATCAAATTCTAGCTCTCCCGATCTGATGAACTCAAGTGATTCAGATTAAAGTCTTCTCACGTGGTTAAGGATCAAGATACTACCTATATTCGGTACTATCAATTTAATCCAGAACCTGCAAATCCTTCAACAAATCCGTAAAGCACAAAGCAAGGATCGAAGGAATTTTTCTTCAACAAGTCCGTCAAAGCACAAAGCAAAGGACCGAAGAAAATTATCCCAGAGTTCATAAAAAGCCTTGGGCTGAACTAAGAGGATTCTGTCATCAACAAGTCCGCTATGCACAAAGCTCTAGACCGATGACTTTTCGCCATTGACCTAATACAAATCTAAGGGTTTAGGTCGTCGGCATCTACCCCTTCAACAAGCCCGCCAAAGCTAGAAGCATAGGGCCGAAGGTACAAAAATCTTCTGACAAGTCAACAAAGACAAATCAGGCGATTCTCCATCAATGTCCGCAGCACAAAGCATAGGACAAAAGAAATCAGTATCTCAATAATCTATTGATACATTCAAGAGATCTATGGAGAAAGAAAATCTTAGTGTGACATCCAAACAAATTTTGGAGATCCACTGAAAGAAGACCTTTGTGTGACATCTAGAACAAATATCTAGAGATCCGCAAAGTCAATCAGCTTACAACAAACATGATTCGCTCCAGACGCGTACCACATTTGTTGGGGGGCATTTGTTGACCTGTATGCTATATCCAAAGGAAACAAAAAAAAAGAGAGAAATTCAGAATCAAACCTTACCCGATGGATCCACTATTTCTGCCGAAATCCCTGCTGAAATTCCGCCGAGGAACTGTAAATTCGGCGCCGATCGCGTCTGTCTCCGCGATTCCTGCAGAAATCCCGTCGGGGAGTACTCATTTTGCGTCGTTAAATAGGAGCCGAAGGCTCTTCATCTCGACGGCTTCTCCCTTCAGCTCACACACGCGAACTGCTCTGTCCGAGCTCCTCTCCCACTCCCGACGACTTCTTCCCCCATTGTCGAAGCCGATCAAGGTCCCCGACCGAGCTCTACTCGTCGCCTCCTGTAGCCGCAAATCCACCGAAGCCGAAGCTCCAAACCGACGAGCTCCCAAGGTCGGGATCTCCGTCCCGACCCCCATATCCCGTCGTCGTTGCTTCCGAAATAGAGAGAGAGAGAGAGAGAAGAAGTTTTCTCCCTACCTTGCTCTTCCTCCACCGTGCTCGACTCCTCCTTGACCGTCGGACTTCGCTTCATCCACGACCTTCCCTGCCCGTAGGATCGGAAGTTACGACACTTTGATCGGAAGCAAGAACAGGATCCCGCGGGCTGTGAAGATAACTTTCTCCCTTTGGCGCTACTTCTCCGCCTCCTCAGTGGCTGTGTGACTTCGCTCCTTCTCTCGATTTTCCCTTCCTGTAGGAATCGGAAGCCACAACATTTTGATACAAAGCAAGAACAGGAGCTCGCCGCTTGTGAAGGTAATTTTCTGCCTTCCGAGCTCTTCTTTGGCCAAATCCCGTAAATCCCCAAACAAAAAAAAAAAAGAGAGAAGAAATGAAGATATTAATTTTAATTAATCGTAATTAATATTAATTAATTAACTTAATTATAATTCAATTATTTTTAATTTATAGTTAATTAAAAATAATCTCCAATTAATTATGATTAGTTAAAATTAATCATAATTAATTATATTATTTTTAATTAATTATCATTAATTATGATTAATTATAATTAGGTAAATTTAATTATTATTAATTGTAATTAATTAAGATTAATAATAAAATAATTCCCCCACCCTCCTTCCTCGACGTTCGTGTCGGACCGGCAAACCACCTAAGCACGCCTTTGGTGCGCGTGGTAGGAGGGAACCCGGTGCGACACCTACGACGAGGGAGGCGAGTGACCCCTCGATCCACGTGTCAACCCCGACAACGCCGCGGAGGTATGAAATTTTTTAAACTCAAAACTCTGTTTCAATGTTCGTGGCGAACCGGAAAACCGCCCCAAGCACGCCTTTGGTGCGCGTGGTGGGATGGGACCCCGGTGCGGCACCTACGGCGAGGCGGGGTCGCTTATAAGTACCCCCGGGCGGGGGGGAAATATCAAAAAATGCTATCTTTTCAAAAAAATGCTTTTTAAAACCCCAAGCACGCCTTTGTTGGCCGTGGTGGGAGAAAAATAAACAATACAACCGCCGCGGTGTCTCACAAACACCAACCGTGCACGCCTTTGGTGGCGTGGCGGGTAGGCGGCCTCTTGGTTTTTCCCCTAAACGGGGGAGACGCCGGGAGGCTGCCGAAATTTTGTCTGAAAAAGACAAGGACTTGAAGCAAAATTGGACTTGTGGACTTGATTCAATCAATCTAAATGAACTTGAACCCAATTAAATTCAATCCTAAATGAATATGAACTTGGACTCGCAAGGTTGGACTCAAAACTTGTGGACATCGAACTTGAACGAATCTGCAAAGACTTCAGAAGACAGTGAACTTTGACATTGAACTAAAATTTGTGGATATAGAATTTGAGCTCGGACTTGAACAAGACTACAAGAACTTGATTGAACTTGAAAGAACAATGTAGAATATCATAAGGAGCTTGAAAATGATCTTAATTTGAATCTTAATAAGTGGTAAGCTCAAGCTAAGTCCAAACAACTTGAAGCTTGATTCAAATTAGATGGCAAAGACTTGCAAATTCAAGTGTTACTTGAACAATCACAAGGTTTTGAATCATATGCAAGAGCATTTGAATCCGAATTTGGACCAAATACAAAGGGCTTTGAGCTCATTTTGAACAAACGTGAATGTACAACAAGATTAATGGTCACAAGAAATTGGGCCTTAGATCCAATTGTTTGTGATCATACAAATGATAGAAGGTGACTCAAGGGAATTCAAATAAATGCTAGAAGACTTGAGGCATGTGGAATAAGATCTTAGTTCAATGAACAAGCAATCAAAATGGAAAGGTTTAATGATAAAGCTTGAGCGTTCAACTAGATATACACAAATTAATATATCAGACTACAACAAATACGTATTGTAGGAGATGTGATAACCTACCCTTAAATCATCATGCAAGATCTAATTGAAGGTGTCAATAGTCGTGATCATTCAAATGCATCCAAAAGAACATCTTATGAGCAATGTAAAGATGATGAGGATCAATGTGTATATCGATCATACGAGAAAATACGATTGCTCTCTTGCAAATAAAAGAAGTTGATACATATGATAGTGAATTCACAAACAAGCATCACCACATATATTTCCAAGTTCATCATACATGTTGCAAGCATAATGTGATCTTTAAATAAGGAGGGTCATGGAAGAAAGAGCTTGACCTTTACGCAAGCAAGGATGATAACTCTTATTACATCTATGTACAAACACTGACGAAAGATTATAGATGTTAGAAGAAATTCTAGTGTGCCCATAAGTAACTGTAGAAGGTTTATCATGCATACGGTTATTCATCTGCAAGCTCATACAAATAACAAAGGCAGGAGATTAGTTAGTGCACTATGACCCGCCTACGAAAATCAACAAATAGTGCACGACAATCTACCTGTACAAAGCAGCAAACAACTGATCCAGAAGCTGCTACGCCACGCCACCGGATCCGCAATCTCCGTACAAGCAGACAGAAGGCGTCTATTCCAAAAATCCCCCCTGCACGTGCACTATAAATTGTATACACATAGGTACACTAAATGGGGTAAAAATAATTATAAAAACCCGCATGGGCCCCGGCGAGCATATTATTGGTACATACGTGACGTCTAGGGATGCTGCGCGGGTTGACAAGTGGATTCTAGTTTGAACCCGATCCTCCTATATGGGTCAATAGGAGTCGACAGGGTTCGAACCATTAAGCAAATATGTGGCCGTGACAACCAGAATATTTGTTTTAAAACATTCATATTAGGCCTTCAAAGCCTAAAATCAAAAGAATTCACTCCCAAAGGCTCAAAGCCTACAAAACCCGATCCTCTGTTGACAACCCGACAGAGTTGACAAGGTTCGATCCATAAGGAGAAATGGCTCTGAACACCCCGATGATGGCCGTGTTGAATGATAATCTCAACCGGAGGGGTCCACAAATATTTTCAAGTGCCTCCCAAAAGTCCATTTCAAATAATTTAAGCTCCACCCAAATACCCAAAATCCAAAACTCCACAAAATCCAAAATCCAAAGAAAATTCTCAAAATCCCAAAAATATTTAAAAAATGAAATAAATCCATCAACGCGCTTAAAGCAAAATCCATCCGCCCTCCGCAACAGTTTGTCGAGGCGGACAAATTCAAATAAACTCTAGCTCACAAAGAGCCAAATGCCTAGTCAAAAATATTAGTAGGATCCATTCTCAAACAATCTCTTGCCAGTAAGGACGTGGTACGTGTCCTCTAACCGGCAGTTTCGCCGCCAAATGGCACTGCAGGTAAACGGTTATGACCCGGGGCCCTCTGAACCGAGTGGTTTCGCCGCCAAATGGCACCACAGATAGCGGTTATGGCCAGAGCCAATACGCTCCTTAATGGCATTAAATCCTTGAGATATGAATCAATAGGATATGATTGATAGGGCACAAAGCCCTCTGTAAGCTAAGGTGGATTTAAATTTGTCCCCTTAGACAAACATTCAACCTCGGTCTACAAGGTCCCCTTGGACGAAGCAACCCATGGCTGCCGACAAGGATCCTTCTGTCAGGTTGGGTCGACTACCTCCTCTGACTAAGTAGACCAGGGACCATGATGGCCCGGGACGACGGAACCATGGGATCTTGATCGGGTCTATCATCCATTCCCCCACCATCCGCTTTAAGTGCAAGATGGTACAATTTCTACTTTTAAATATCAAAATCTTCAAATCTTCCAAGCTCAATTCTTCAATTTCCAAACTTCCAATCCTCAATACCCAATCCATTGCTGCTACTATATGCCAGATAACATGTATTTCTATACATATCTGATTGACGACTAGCCTTAATCGAAAGTTCTCTCTCGTTATCGGGAGGGGTAATTAACTATAGGGGCTTGCGCCTATAGGAAACCAGAACTCAGATCATAAAGTCCTCACAAAATGAGGGCGAAATCTCTGGGTAGTGTCTTATCTACAAACCCATCTGGCTTCCAAAATTTACCTCGGAACTTAGTTCGTTAAAACTCCCTCGCCGAATAAGAAAAGCGAGCGGAGGCCGGGGCCGAATTTTCGGAGCCCACAAGTAACAATAAGTAGAACTACTAGCAAATAAAACGATGAATTAAAACATAAGAGCGGTCACTTTCGTTTAGGCTAAGTTGCACATCAAGAGCTTTGAGTCATCAAAATAACATAGGAAATCAATATCATGCAAATATAATAGCTTTCAAAGAAAATCCCTAATCTAATAATTAGATTATAAACAAATGAAGTGCACTCAATTCCCTACATTTACTAAGCTTGGCAGAATTAGGCAAACGCGATCTTCATGACTAAAATCAAATCACAATGAAGGGGTTAGACTTTAAGAAATACAAGAAAATGAAGATTAGAAAACCTTTGTCAAGGATCAGTTGTAATCCTCCACTCGACGGTTCCAAGTTGCTCTTCAATAGCCTCACCAAAGTATCCAAGATGCGCTCTACATACTCTTCTACGGTGTGGTCGTTGCAAGGGTTGACGTCGAAGAAGGTCGAATTTAAGATGCAAACAAACCCTTTGATGCGGACATCCAACCGTCCATGCCTATCCGAGGAGGAGCTGAAGATCGACGACCGAGATCCCTTCATTTTATCTTATTTTATTAATTGTAATTTTTATTTAATTATGCATTTTTCTTTTTTACCCTTACTTAAGGGATTTGTTTTATGTAAGCCCAAGGGGCAAAATTGTCTTTTAGTTTCTTTTAAGGCTTATATATAGAGGCTTTTGCTCTTGTATTAGGACATGATGGAATTATAATAAAAAAATTTGTCTTTTGCACTTGGGTTCCTTGGGAAGAACGTTAGTGAAATCCCTATGGGAGGGAGTCAGAGTTTCCACCAGCCGCAGGATGGGTTCGGGCTCGTGGCGTGAAGTCCCTTGGAGAAGGGCAACGTAGTACCCGTCAGCCGCAGGATGTGTCCGGGCTCGCGGTTGTATCTTTGATATTTTGTTTATTTGCTTTTGTTCCTTATTGCTCTTCGTCGTTATCTTCATCTTCTTCCTCTACCTCCGTCCACCATCATCATCTCCGTTCTCACCATAAGCCGCCGGCCACCTGTCATCTTCCCATGGCCATGCCTCCTTCCAATTTGGGTTGGCAAAATCGAGAGGGAAAATCAATGAAAATTTTGGATTTCAAATTTCAAATTTGAAATCTTTCTTATTTGGGTTTGATCCATATTTGGAAGGATTTAAATCTCCAATTGGAATTAATTTGAAATTCAAATTCATTCAAATTTGAAATTCAAAATATTTCCTAATTTAGCTCTTTTATTTTAGGAAAGTATTTGATTTAGATCTAATTTTGAATTTTAAATTCAAGAGGATTTAAATTAAATCTTTCCTAAATCTAAAACATTAAATTAGGAATCCTTAATTGCTATCATTACTTCCCCCCTCACCCATGCATCCCGCCGTTTCCCCCTCCCTAGATTTTATGAAGAATAGGAATTAGGATTTAATTCCTAAATTCCCTTTCTCTTATTTACTGCCCCCCCCCCCCCCCTTAGATTTCTTCTGGAAATCCTTCCATATGGCAATGTCTCTTTCTTGGAAAGAGTTTAAAATCCCTCACAGCTGCTGGCCGAAATTTCTCAAGGCTCATGCATTGATTTCCCTCCATTAAATGCTCCTTATGCCCTGAAATTAATTCCAGATTCCCCGCCACTGCTGGGCAGAGAATTCCCCATAATACTCATCTAGTTTTCTTGCATCTAGAGAGCCAGAATCCTGAGTTGTCATAGTCCAAGTTGCTGTCCAGTTTTCTGGACAGATTTTGTGTGCCGTCCAGAATTTCTCATTGCCAAAATCAGCCTTCTGTCTTGGGGAATTAAATCCTTTATTTAATTTCCTTTGCTGGCTGAAATTCCTCAATGCTGTCCCGTGGGATTTTCTTCCATTAAACTCCCCAAACTCTACGTGACAGTGATTCTACTCCTTCCTCCAACCGCAGCCTAAAATCTCCTTCATTGTCTTGCATCCACACCTCTTGGAAGTTCTAAAAATTGCTGATCTGGAAGAGGAAAACTGCTGTCCAGCACTTTGGAAGACCACAAATTGCTGTCCCAGATTTTCTATGTGCTGTCCAAAGGTGCGAGAACGAAATGGGTTGTTATCCAGACGCCAAGGAGCTACCACTCGATGTCTACTTCCTCTCAAGCCCTCAAACCATCACAGGAACCTTGGTATCTTCTTTCTTTTGGTGGCTGCCATCAATTCCGTTCTACATCACCCTTGCTCGTCGTCGGAGAGGTCGTAGTCAAGTCCCGGATCGGCCATGCATTTGCTTTGTTGTATGTGGTGGTATCGACGACATCCTTCAAAGCTCCTAAATCTCTTGAGAGGAAGGGGATCCTCACAAGAAATAAGAGATAAGGAGATGAAGGGTTCGGCCAAAGAGGGGAGCCACACTTGGCTTAGGATTAGGTTGGAGGAGATGTTTAAATTCAAAATTCTGAAATAAATTTTAGATTTTGAAATTAAGAGGAAAGAAATAAGGAGGGAAATTTAATTCCCCCAAATTGGGGAGGGGAATTAATGAGAGAGAGAGAGGGAGAGGGGAGAGAGATGGGCGTTTAGGCTGGGTGGCTGGCGGCATGGTGAGAGAGGGAGGGGTTTAGGGAATTAATTAGTGGGTTGCCTAATCAAGGGAGTCTTAAATTAGGCAAGGGATTAAATCAAATTCAAATAGAATTTGATTTGGAATTGTTTATGGAAACTTTCCTAATATAGATTAGTTAAAATTAGAAGAAAATTTGAATTTCAAATTCAATTGATTTGAATTTCAAATTGATCCTAAATTAACTCCAACTAAATTAGAAAACTCAAGGAGTAGGGGAAGATGAGTGGGACCGGCGGCCAAGAGAGCTAGGCTGGAAGCTTTATGGGGATGGGGGGAAAATTAAGGAGGCTTTAATGCTTCCTTAATTTAGATGACTAGATTTGGAATGAAATAATTCATCCCAAAATAACTTAAAATCTGATAGGGGAGATTTGGAAACTTTCCTATAATAGATTTTATAATTTAGGAAAGATTTTGAATTTCAAATTGGGTGAATTTGAATTCAAAATTCCGTCTAAATTATGGCAATCAAAATTAGGAAGTAAATCCAAGTGTGGGCAAGTGCCTAGGGCCGGCGGCTTGGTAAGGGGAACTGGTGGCTAGGTGGAGGGAGTTTGGAGAATTCGGTGGGGATGAAGTTTGGACAAGGTGAGGGAAGGATGGTACGGCCAGCGGTGATAGAGGGAGGAAGAGAGAAAGAGATAGAAGGTAGAACCACGAACCCGACTCATCTAGGTTGATGGGTATTGCATAAGTCTCCCTCTCCTAGGAATTTCACTTCAATCTCTCAAGCTCTCATGAGAATTCAAACAAAGAGAAACAAAGTTTTCAATTAATCATTCATTAATCTCAAAAGAATAATACTATGGGTATAAATATCCTCATACAAATACTCACAAAAATAAAAGAACAACAAAGCCCCTAGAGCTTACATACGACCTCCCTTAATAAAATGATACAACGGGAAATTAAATAAGCAAATTAATAAAGCAAATACAATATGACATCATAAATAAGAAAATACATAAAACAACTCATAAATACAATGACTCAATCGTGGTCATAGATCGACGGACGCATCTCTGATAGACTCTCCATGATCTGATGTCTCCATCAATTCGGGTCAAGTTAAACAATGCCAGGTCAATTCCGGGTTGGACCCGAACCCGACCCGTAACCCGATTTTGACAACCCTAGGTTGCATATTTTGGAGATCTCCTCTTCCTTGGTGCACCATAGAGTCCTCCATTTGATAAAAGCTTTGTGAGGAATTTGCTTCAGACATTGCAGCAACAAAAGATAATGATGAAGGCTATATCAAGCAGGGAAGCAATAAAGGCTATGTTGGTTATAAATAGGATAACAACAACAAGGGAATGCCGACAATGAAGGCATATCAGTATAAAAAACTCAAAATTTCGGCAACAGCAATGAAGGCTCCGATACCATGTTAAATTAAAAAAATTGGAGAGGTAAAAGCTTAATTGTATTGCACAAACCTGTCCCTATTTATAGATCTATATAATATATCTTAATAAAGAAACAAATAATTAAAAAAATCATGCATAATTGCTCTAATATAATCCTTCATAAATCAGCCACCTAAATATAGAAGGAGATCAGCATGATCTAGGTAAGCCTACCACGGATTCACATCTTAGCTGTGGGATCAAAATGCAAAGGGACGACTAGGATTAAAAGGTGAGGCTCCCACGGATTCTCATCTTAGCCATGAGATCAAAATGCCAAAGGACGACTGGGATTTAGCAGTGCCCTTGATCAAACAATGAGTTAAATTAGGAGTTATTTATAGGGTCACATCAATTGTTGACTGATTAAAGAGTCCTCAAACACAATATTGTGACAGCAAAGTTTAATAGTAAATATATATCTATATTTTATAAGTTACTTACAATGGATATTCAAATATAGGTACCCTGAGGTAAAGCTATTTGCAGTATTCATAATTCTAATAGGTGAGATATTTTTCAAATAATTGAGAAGTTACAAAAACGAAGCTTTTGTAAGGAACTTACAAATAGTTGAACAAGAAATGAATATATAATATCAAATTTTAGTTAGTTTGAAAGTGATAACTATGTCGTTATTGTTGCAAGATCAAGCGATACTAAATATGGCAATATTAAGCATCTCAGATCTGCCATATATAAGAGTGGAGATATAAATGAGGTTATCACTATAAAGTTTATGGATGAGTGATTAAAATGAAAGTGCCTTATGGATATTATGAAGAAGGAAAAATCATAGAGGGTTACAAATTTGTTTCATAAAACTAAAATTAGTTTGATGTTATAAATTTGGCAATAGGTAACAAGGAAATGTATCTAGCCGAGTTTTACGCAACATGAATGATTATGTTATATGGATACATAGCATAAACAAGTATAGATAGAGAAATAATATTTTTAGTGATACTGGTAAAAGCCCTTACTAAAGATTGTCATGTGAAATTGAATTAGGTAGTCTGAACAAGAATAATGGAGAATAGAAAATACAAATAATAAGATGGTTATAAAATCAATGTAAGATAATTATGAAAGAAAACGGATATGGTTAGAAATTGTACAAAAAGATTAGACTAGCGTAATGCTATAGCCTCATGTAGTACTCAACAAGAATGAATTGAAAGCGGACCCAAATAGTTGGGCTAAGGCTAATGATGAAGATGATAACTAGCATGACAAAAATTTAATCACATTGAGTAATCCCTAGAAATAATACCACCAATAGGAGAAGGATTCAAAATGTTGGCCTAAATAATTGAGGTAAGAGCAATGTCTATGATGACCAATATTTCATTTGGCATGGTAATACCATTTTCAACATGCTTCGTCTTACGAACAGTCAAACATGAAAAAAATTTGACATGAATAGATATTATTTCTCCTTAATATCCTGGAAGGTTTTTTTGCCCACAAAATGACTAAGTTCATGTCAAAACTACTCTCTAGAACAAGCAACAATATAATCAACATATAAGACATAACACCACATTTACACATAAATACATCATGAAACGGGACTGGAATTCTTTCTTCTTCTTAAAAGCTGCATAAAGTTTGGAAAGTTCAAACTTATGAGTTCCAAACTTTTGATATATAGTTAACATAGACAAAACATAGATCAATTTAACTAAATAGCCATACAAAAATTAGTTTTGTTAAAGGAGAGCTTACTTAGGAAACACTCAGGCAAGGCAAGGCAAGGTAAGGTCATAGTGCCCCACATATCTCGCAAGAGGTTAACATTATTAAGGCATGCCTAAGCCCAAAAAATGCTTTAACGCACCAAATAGTGAGAAATCTCCTTGGCTTGATTTCAGAGAAAAGTATCAATACTTCAAATGTTGAAGATGATTTAATTTTTTATGATGATAACTTGACATGGAATGATGTGAAAGAAGCATCAAAAGTTGGAGAATATGAGCCCTTAAAAATAAGTTGACCAAAGGCACGCCAGGACCTTATGTTCTAAAATAGTAAAAAGGATAAGTCAAAAAAGCTAAAGGAAAATATGCAAGGCTGTGAATCCAACAATAGACAAGAAAGAATGTATAATCATAAACATGGAATAGATATTAATGAAGATTATATTATGCCATGGCTATGTATTCTATGACTATAAATTTAAGTAGTTTAAATATATTTATATAAATTATGAATTTAGAAGAATTTATAATTCAGAATGTAATGGGATTTTAAAATCTTTTTGTTTTCAGCATAACTAAACATGATTATTATCACATTATACTTTTCAAAAAAGCTTTTGACAAGTATAATGTGATAATAATCATGTTTAGTTATGTTGAAAAAAAAATGATTTTAAAATAAGCATAATACTAAGTTATGTGTTGCAGAGATGAGGATGCTTTGGTGGATGTGTGGCTTTACCCTTAGATATAGGATACGAAATGAGCATATACATGAAAAGGTTGGAGTAGCTCCAGTGGAAGATAAGATTAGAGAGAGTCACCTTAGATGGTTTGGTCATTTTAAATGGAGGCCTTCCGATGACCCGGTTAGGAAAGTTGAGGTATTAGATTTGACTTATGTTAAGAAAGGTAGAGGTAGACCTAAAGAGAATTGGTTAGAAAATATTAGAAATGATCTTTCTTTATTATATTTAAATGAGAATTTGACTTTTAACATGACACAATGGCGAAAAAGGATTCACGCAGCCAACCCCATGTAGTGGGACAAAGGCTTGATGTTGTTGTTGTTGTGTATCCTTTTCAAAAGCATTCCTCAAAATTAATGTAAAATTCTTTTTTACCTCTGCACTTGGGCTAGAGCATATGTTAGTGACCCGAGCACATCAGATGTTGGACGGTCATTGCAATAAGGACGTCCTAGACTTTGAAAACTCTATTTTTCTATTATTATTGTGATAAAGACTGCGATAGAAAGTTCTTGGCAAGAAGTATGCAATATTGCAATCAAAGAAAGATACAATAGAAATACTTTAGAGTGGACTATACTTTACTCAAAGCAGAAATAACAACGATGACCGTTATTTGTTATGACATTGTCATGCCAGCTATAATAGGGTCCTTCCTGAAGCGTGCATGGCAAACTTTAAGCTACATGCTAGTGCTTAATGTCTCAGAAATGTTGTCGACCAGAAATTTCTAGTTGCTGAATATAACTACTTCATGGAACAAGAACAAATACAACCATGTATAACGCATAATCTATCAAAGATTGTTCTGCATATTCCCTTGGAGGCTTGGACGGTAGTTCACTACAATCTGACAGCTACGAATCAAGCAAAAAACAATAAAAAAAATTTCACCTCCATATCAAAAAGAGTAAGGTGGCTCAATTATATCACCGGTCATAACCGTATTTTCAGGGAGTTTTCCTTTAAAAAATGTTATTCAAGCATCAAATAGCTATAATACTGAATATTAAAATCAGGTGTCCCCCTCTGATAATTCATGTAATTATGTATGCATATATAACAAGACAAAGCAGCGGTCAAAGAGTCTAATATATTTTTAAAAAATAGTGCAAGTGCCTAAATTCCTGAAAAAGTTCCAACTCTCATCTCCATAAACAATTCCAATGGCCGCTACTAATACAAACTAAGAACAAGACAGCAAAGTGACGTTTGACAGCGCAGATGAAAAGTAACCGTAAATAGAATAATATGAAGGCTACCACAACAACAGGCGAATTGCCCAATAAATCAAACCTAGAAAATAGTAATTAACCTTTAAGCTGCCACTTCGGAGGGGCAAAGCGGAAGCAGAGAAAGAGCACTTACTGGAATAGGAATCGGAATCCTCGTCGGATGAGGAACAATCAGACGAGCACTCCGAAGGAGACGAGCCGCTTCCCTCGGAACCAAGGACGGACGAGATCAGCTTCCCTGCACCGGAGATGAGGCCCCGAAACCAGCTAGGGCTTGTTCGGCCCTCCAGTTCTGGCGCCGGTAGCGCCAATGGCGCCGCAGAAGTCGACGGCCGGCTGTAGGGCGCGAACGGCTGCAGATGGAGCCGGCCGTGGAGAATCTTCCCGCCAGATCCCAACTCCTCTTGATGACCGAGCCGGAGACGAGATGCCATTTCCAATAGAATGAAAGCAGAGCGCGGAAACGGAGGAAAGGGAGAGTGAAATTGGGCAGAGAAATCTCTGAGAAGCGGCGGTAGGATATGATCGCAGCCGCAGAGCGCATCTCGGGAGGATTCGAAATTGGTGCGCGAAATCCGAAACAGTTATTAGGGCGATCGAATTGGTCTCAAAATGAATTCGGATAAGCCTCTTCACAGATCGTGGGTGGTTAAGTTGAGAAGTTAGTTAATTTCTTAGGGTGGTGGATTATTTTCTTACTATTTTTTAAATAAATTTTTAATATAAAATTATTTTAATAAGTTAAAACTTTTAGAATTTTAAAGGATAAAAATTAGGTGAGAATTATCTCAATATTTTCTTATTTTGTTATATAACTTATATGAAATGTTTTTATCTTTTTTTTTAAGTATTTGTGCATTTCAAAATATATTAAAATAAATTTTAAATCAATTTTTAATATTTTATTGACTAAAATTTGATCAAAATGATATGATTTTCTTTATGTCTAACATGTTTGAGATCCTTGATTGAAGTCTTTCTTTATCTCCTAACCTTAAAAGGTGCAATAAGAATAAAGTTTTCTTATATACACATGAAGCTCCAAGTAATGTATAATTATTTACTTCCCCAAAAAAATTAAGAATCAGGGTGAATACATAATAGTCCCCATAATATATTTTGTGTTCATAGAAACATATACACCCTTAATATCTTACACAATCTTGTTTAATAATTATATTAACTTAATTTGAATATTTTCATGTATGTTATTCAAGGGCACACCAATAGAGGGTAGTGACATAGTAAGGGAGAGGGATTATAACGGGGAACTTTTGACTTTATTCAAAATCTATGAAAATTGATACTAAAAAAGCTATGTGATATATTAATTAAACATAAATCAAAATTATAGCCCTGATACTCAAACCATAAACCAAATACCAAAGTTTACAAACGTTGGAAGTATGGTCTGTGTAAAGTTAATAAACTAATACAATGAGTATATAAGTGTTTTCCATAATATAAATTAAATTATGAACAATTATAAAATCAACTTACAATAATTGTTCTAGTAAAATAGGATGATTAGCTACCACCACGATTGGACATACGGTCAACCAACCAAACCCAACACATCAAAAATAGATATAAACAAAAAGGAGGTATGATTCAGTAGCTTAAGGCATTGGTTTGCTAATACACCACAGGAGTTTAACTAATGAGGTTCTAATGAAATATGCCATGTAAGTGAGCATTTCAATTATAAGTTTTAAAAACAAACTAACTCAACTACTAATCAAATCAATTCACAAACACCTAAGTTACATAAGTGAACAAAATTTGTATATTTAAAATAAAAATTATAGTGAAAAAAATAATTCATGCAATCTAAGAGTAGTTACAAATAAAAAAATGAGTAAATAAAATAACTTTTCAAAAGTGAACAATTATATGAAATACCTTTTCTCCAATTAAGTTTACAAGCTCAAAAAATCAAGTAGATAAAAAACAAAGTACAACAAAGCAAATCTAAAAGATTAAAAAAAAAAATGAATCCAATAATATTTATGGTTTTCAACCACCCAACCTCCTATATTCATGCTTAAACCATATACTTAGGATCTCACAACTTAAGCTTGCCACCACAATCTCAACTCTATCACTCCTCAAGCAAGTGGAGAAACCCTTATACCTACACACCTTTTCTCTCTAGGTAAGTGCAACACAACATCTTAACCATATGGATAGGCCACCCACTTTTTAAAATAAGTGAAATATCAAAATCAAAATTCTCTTGAAATTAGAGGTGAACAAATGGTCATCACCTTAAGTTACAATATAATTCAATATTTACATCTAATTATTGGAAAGAAAACCAAACTTATATAAAACCAAGTGATTGAAAAATGTTATATTTAGAATGAAGCCCTAAAGGAATGTACTTGATGAACAATTAGAATATGTTATAATGAAAACCCTTGAATTATTTCACATGTAAACTCTTTCATTCTTCCATTAGATTTGTATTCTCTCTCTCTCTCTCTCTCTCTCTCTCTCTCTCTCTCTCTCTCACACACACACACACACACACACACACACACATATATATATATATATGCCTTAATACCTGTGACACCCCAAAATCTAATGAGCAATTTAACCCTAATTCCTTTACCCAAGTAAGCTAATCATCCACAAATGCACATACGCCAGAGCCAATAATCATTACAAGTATGTAAAATAAACATCCAAATTGCACAAAACATAAGTTTCATTTCTCAAAATAATTATATACAAGAATCCATATTTCAAATATGTCTAACAAAATGTAATGTCCTAGAATTTAAAAATCATAAATACCTGATGACTTGGTTTACTTACTTTCTATCAAACTGAAACTAATCAATGGTATATTTAACTTTGCCTAAAATGGTATAACAACAATAAAGTGAGTCTATAACTCAGTACGTTAAATCTAGTTCACATCATAAAATTCAATTCATAATTATAAAAAATATATAAAAGACTATGTAAATATTAAAAATAGTTTTAACCCAAAGATTGTAAAATATTATTTAATTTATAATGCACTTGTAAATGCAAGACTACAAAAACCTCTATGCCCCTTATAACTCCCAAACTTCTACCTCTCACCTGGTCACCCAGGTGTAGAGCAGAGCCACCTCCCACCTGTTCAAGATAGGTGCATAGTAGAAAGAAATCAATGCAGAATAATTTTCAATACATAGAGTTTTGAATACATAGTATTTCTAATACATAATATTTTTAATACATAATACTTCCACATTGGGCCTAAACAGAAAACTTTTATAGCATTTCCTTTCCAATTCAAAAATCCATGCATGTGATGCATGAAAAATGCAATTTTGAGATATAATATAAATTATGCAAGGAATCATATCATGATCTTACTTGTATAAGAAAACCTCCACTTTTTCCTTTGTCAACACAGAGTACTTAGAACCTTATCAAATTAATAGAGATTATATAAAATATTAAAATAAGATGCTTTCTTGATTGTATTACCAATCATAAGTGTTTCTATTTTCCAGAATCATAAAAAATAATACAAAAGAAACCAACCAGTAGAAACTTGCATTCTTATAGTCTAATTATCTATAATGAAGAATAAAGTAATATACAAAAAATTTACAAGGTGAAATCTTTTTTAAAACTTAGGAAAAAATACTTTTAAAAGCATAAATTTTGATTAATTTTTCCAAATAAAAAAAAAATTGGGGTATGGTCGACAATTTCCTTAATTAAGTTGACGGAAAAAGTCAAATTTCAGACTCCAAATCCTAGTTTTACCCTTCTCTTTCCTTCCTCTCCCTTTCTTCCTTCTTCAGCAAGCTGGGGTGAATGGGTCATGGGTAGTACTTTTTGATATTTATTAGTTTTAAAAAAAGCATTAACTCGCCAAATTGTCGCAGCGCAACCCTTTTAGACATCACAATGCTAGAAAGAGAACTCTCAAACTCGTTTAAATTCTCCCTAGATACTATAGGATCCATTTCTTATATGATAAGGATGTTACCTAGCCAAAATAATCCTTCAAAATCTGAAAAATGTTATTTTCCCAAGGGTAGAGCGTCGGGGCACTCGAATATGGCATCATAGCGTTAACAGAAGAAAATCTAAACTTCACATTTTCACTTTCTTGGCTTAAGACTTTAAACCTTCTAAGCTCTAATTAACTTAAGAACACTTATAATTATCAAATAATTTAAAATCTATCACTTTAAAGCAAATAATTATCTAATTTCTTGACAATGATTATTATACTCTCCCCTCTTTAGAGAAAATATTGTCCTTGACATTTCGATCAAATGGAGCTGGATACAGACGTGTCATCTCAGCTTCTTTCTCTTTCTTATTAGTGTTGTCACATAATTTGACCATTGGGATTTGCTTATTTCTTAGTTGCTTAACATCGAATGCTAGAATGCGCTTCGATTCTTCCCTATAAGTCAAATTAAGTTGCACTTCTAGCTCTGCTTCATAAACCCTTTGTTCTTAAAGCCCATTTTCTTATTACATACACATGAAAAATATTGTGGATATCAGACATACGGTCAGGCAGGAATAATCTATAAGCAGATTTAGTAATTCACTTAATTACTTCAAATGGTCCAATATATCGAGGGCTTAATTTATTATCTTTTCCAAACCCGCTTACTCATTTAATTGGGTTATTTTTTAGATAAATAAAATATCGAACTTTGAATTTAACAGACTTATACTTATGATCAAAATACTTCCTTAGGCTGTCTTGTGCTACCACTAATCTCTTTTTGATTAATATGTTCTTTTTTGTGGCATTATCCACTAGCTCAAATTTAGTCAGAAGCCTTTCTCTAAGCTCTTCACAAGATAACAATGACCAAAATATCATCAATGAATACAATAATAAATTAATCCATATACTCCTTAAACATCCTATGCATGAAGTCAATGAATACATATGGTGCATTTATCACCTCAAATGGCATCACAAGGAACTCATACTGCCCATATATGGTACTAAAAGTCATCTTTATAATGTCTTCACTCTTCACCCTTAACTGATGATAACATGATCTTTAGTCTATTTTTGAAAATACAATGTCACCTTCCAGCTAATGGAACAAATAGTCTATCCTTGGCAATATATATTTATTCTTAGTAGTAATTTTGTTCAACTCTCTATAATCGATACACATTCGTAGAGATCTATCGAGCCCCCCACATGTATCCACTTGATTCAATAAATCATTTCTCTATGAGATATTGCAACTACACTTTCAACTCTTACATTTCTCTTAATACCATTCGATAAGGAGTTTTTACTGTCGGAGTTGTACCTTGCAATACATCAACACAAAACTCTCGCTCTCTCTCTCTCTCTCTCTCTCTCTCTCTCTCTCTCTCTCTCTCTCTCTCTCTCTCTCTCTCTCTCTCTCTCTCTCTCTCTCTCTCTCTCTCTATCTCTCTCTCTCAAGTGGTAGCCCATATAGCACATTAGGGAAAAGTTCAAGAAATTATTTCACTACTAAAACATCAATGATATCTTCAACTAGCTTGCTCAAATCTCTTACATGAGCTAAAAATACGTAATTTCCTTTCTCCCCGGCCTTATCAACTTGAAGCGTAGAATTCAAGGAAGTCATAATACTTCAAATCCCAAGAAAATGGAACACTTTCCCATTTATGCATAAATTCACCCTCTTCATTCCACAATTGATATGTGCCTCATATTTTCTCAACTTATCCATCCTAACTATAACAGCAAACATTTTCAAAAGAAGTATAATCATAGCTGTTTCCAGCTTCTTACCAGAATGAGGAGAGATTTAATATCAAACGCATTTAGTTTCACTCAAACATACAGAAAACACTAATCCTAACAGTTCACCTCCTGAGGCTTTGGTACTAATTAAATTCCTCTCAACCGCTACTCTAATATCACTACGTGATGCCTCAAGATCTAAAGAGAAAGTTAACCCTAATCTCTTAATCAAACTAATCTAATCATCTATAAATACAAATACACCAAATCCACTTATTATTAAAAGTATGTAAAACAAACAGCCAGACTACGTAAAATATAAGTTTCATTTCCCAAAATAATTATATTAAAGAAGAATCCAGATTCCAAGTATATTTAACAAAATATAATATTCTAGAATTCCAAAATCATAAATACCTGATAACTTGGCTTGCTTGCTTTCAATCAGACCGAACCTAATCAACAGTATCTTTATCTTTGCCTGAAACAGAATAACAACAACAGAGTGATTCTATAACTCAGTAGGTTAAATCTAGTTTTCATTACAATATTCAATTCATAATTATAAAAGGCTTAAAAGCAAAGATCATAAAACATCATTTAATTTACAATGCGCTTGTAAATACAAGAATGCAAATGCCTTGATGCCCCTTATAACTCCCAAAATTTCACCTCCCACTTGGTTGTTCAGGTGCAAAGCAGAGCCACCTCCCAACCATTCAAGATTGGTGCAAAGAATAAAGAAACAAATACAAAATAACTTCTAATACAAAGAGTTTACAATACAGAGTGTTTCCAATACAGAATGTTTCTAATACATAATAATTCCACCTTGGGCTCACATAGAATACTTTCATAACATTTTCTTTCTAGTTCAAAACTTCATGCAAGAAATGCAAGCAAAAATGTAATTATGAGATATAATGCAACTTTTACAAAGAATCATATCATGTCCTTACTTGTATAAGAAATCCCCCACTTTTTTATTTGCCAACACAGAATGCCTTAATCTTACCAAATTTATAGATATTATATAAAAAATTAAAATAAGATGCTTTCTTAATTATACTGCAGTCAGAATTGTATTTATTTTTTAGAATCATTAAAAATCAATACAGAAGGAACCAACCAGTCCAATCATCCATGATAAAAAAATAAAACAATATAAAAAAAAGTCACTCATTTAAATCTATTTAAAAATTAAGAAAAATACTTTTAAAATTATAACTTTTGATTTGCTTTTTCGAATTCAAAACAAAAGTGGGGTATGGTTGCGTACCTCGAGCTTGTCGATTTCCCTAATTATGCTAATGGATAAAAATTGGATTTTGGACTCCAAACCCTAGCTTTCTTCTTGTCTTTCCTTTCTCTCCCTTTCTTCCTTCTTTTGGCAAGCTAAAATGGGTCATGTCTAGTGACTTTAGATATTTATTAGTTAAAAAAAACATTAACTATCCAGAATACAATAGTGTTGCCCTTTCCGATTATGTAGCGCTACAAAGAAAACTCTCAAACTCGTCCAAATTCTCCCTAGCTACCTTAGGGTCCATTTCTCATGTGATAAGGATACTACCTAGCCAAAATGATCCTCTAAAACCTCAAAAATGTTATTTTTTTTAGAGTAGAGCGCCAAGGTGCTCGAATCCAACATCTCTGTACTAATAGAAGAAAATTCAAACATCACATTTTCATTTTCTCGACTTAAAATTTTAAGCCTTCTAAGATTTAATTAACTTAAGAACACTTTTAATTATCAAATTATATATTAAAAACTGACACTTTAAAGCAAATAATTACCTAATTTTTGTACAATAGTTATTATAACACCTCTTAATTTATATATTAAAATATATTAAAATGCTTTTCAAAATACCTAAAAATATAACTAGTGAATAACTAGTCAAAAACACTTAATGGCTGCCCAAATTCTCCCACAGGTTCTCCAAAGGCTATTCAGAATTAATAAAAAATAGTGAAAATGTAAAAGTCATAATAATTAATTTCAATAATAATTATATTTTTTTGAATTTTTAAAATTAGGTAATTTAATTAATTATTTTTTATTAAGTTAATTATTGAGTTATTGGTTAAAGTTAGTTGGTGGATCATAAGACATCTAATAAGGATGTGACTAGCCATTACTAGTTCAATATTAATTATAAATACATAATTTAAGGCATGAATTAAAACACACTAATTAATCCTCCACATCTAAGAAAAAACTGGCCTCTCCTTACAAAATTCAAATTAAAAAAAATAAAAATAAAAATAAAACACATCTTAAGACATGAATGAAAGCTATTCGTCAATTTTCCACTTGTCTTGAAATCGTTAACTTCGCCATGTGAAATCTTTGGCCAACCCCACTCCCTTATTGAATTTGTTGGCCACCAAGTCATTATTTCAAGTTTGGACATTAGAATTGGAATGTAATGGATAAATATATTGGTAGATGTAATGTAATCATTTTATGCTACTTTTGAAATTAATGAATATTTATTCTGCCTTCATTCTTGGCTTGGTGGATGAAAACTTCCTTCATTTCTTTGGTAAGGATTTTTTATTATCTTTGTGTCTTATTTATTGATTTTCACATTTATTTATATCTCTCCAACTCTCCCTAAATCCTATATCATTTCTTCTAGCTCTTAGCCTCCTTCAACAACCCCAAACTTTAAGCTCAGTACTACACCTATTTTCACATAGCATAATCCCTCTTCAAACTCTTTCAAAAGCTTCTATACTCCATGTCATTTTTCATGATGCCCTACATCCCCTTCCATCCTCTTGACCTCCTTAAAAACCCCAAACCATAATATGAGCTCAAGAATAAATCCCCTTTCACATATACCATAACCGCTCTTTAACCTCTTCAACAAACTTCTATACTCTATATATCATTCCTCACCAAGCTCTCAATCCCATTTAAACATCTCAGCCGAGTCCCTTGGAATCCAATTTTAAGATATATCTTTGCCATAAGCCGACAATTAATTACCAAGGATCCCATACATCTCAATCTCCTCAAACCCATCTAATATAACCTTAATCACTCCATAATTTGTCTATTAACTTTATCCTCTTCATCTCATATCCTTATAAGTAAATTCAGAACAATATAAAATCTCAAATCCACTGCCTCACCAATGAAAATGTCAGTCATATCAATGCATATTCATTCATTAAAGACAATTCTTAGTATTTTTTTCTTGAAAAAAGACACACTTTTAGTAGTTGACTTCTTAACATGTTTTTACATAACATAATTGTTAACAAATTCATCATCAAACATACTCTCATTCTCACTTATTTTTGTAACAATTATGTTAAGACATCTTTTTTTCCCCTCATGTTTCTCCCAAATGTTTTCAATAATATTAGGATTCAAAGGAAACTCACATCTAATAACAAAATAATGTGTAGATATATTATCTTTTTTTTATTAAATTTCTTTTCAAGGCGCAATGGGCTCCTCTTTGAATCCTACTCTGAGGTTTATTAATGTATCAAAATTTGTTGCCTAATAAAAACATTTCCCATTCGAAGACTCATTTATCACCTTCTCCAACTCAAAAACCCTTGTCACGATGAGACCCAACTCAACTCATATACTCTAATAGTTCATATAAGGTTGGGTGCAGGACAAAACATTTTCCAAGATCTTTTATTGGAGAGAATTTACATTTATATCATTTAATTCATAATATATATAGCCACTAAAAATCATCAATACAAAAATATAATATCATCAAAAACATATACATATCATAGATCCATTCACGTCAAAGCATTTTATACAATAATTATGGTATTTCAATCTTTTCATCTAATAAAAAAATTATATGATCATGTATATCATCATGTATACTAGTATAATCATCACATATGTCATATGTGGATCATCGTATACACTAATATATTATTATATGTATCTTGTGTATATAGATATCATATGTTACAAGTGAGGTGTTCTAAAGTATCATCATATTCATGCATATCAATACTATGCATCATATCATACCAAGAGTATCATCATGTATGCTAGTACCATGCATCATATGAAATCATTATGCACATGATAATAATATACAAGATAGAGTAATTAAAATGATCATATATCACCATAAGGTATATGTTAGTGCATGATCATATCATATCATATCGTGTCTTCTTATGTAAAACATCATATTTATTCATCATGACATAATATACATATATATCATAAACAAGGTAGGATTCTTGGCTAATCATATTATTATTAGCCATCCCTATATAATATCACATATCGTACAATATTAGCCATATCTCATTAAATCGGTATCAAGATCATTCACAATAACAAACATGTGGTATCATGTTTAGATTCGTCACTCTAATCATATTCATATCATATCCATTTACACCTCCCATCATATCAAATATTTGATCCTTTTAAATGAAAGACTGTCAACATACCCTCCTACGTACATAGGATATCATATCATTCCTTCGCTAACCTGAATTAACCAATAGCTAGTCTTTTTTTGCATACATATATATATTTCATGATCAAGATGCATATGCATATATATATATATATATATATATATATATATATATATATATATATATATATATATATATATATATATATATATATATATATATATAATCATTTCACCATAATAATTGTATTCATAGGATAATTTAATATGCTAATTTCTAAATGTATATATTCAGCTAATAAATCAACAAATTATATGCATGCTTCAGTCAATATATCATGTCAACTATACATGTCATGTTAGATAGTCATTGTCAGATGTACATGTTAATCATTTTACGTTAAAATAATGAAATGATAATTCATCGATTTCATGCTTTATTCATCTTACTTTTTGAGCATACATCAATTACTAAATATTCAATGAATATTTGATATGATCATATTACAATGTGTAGAATAAAAACCTCCCTAAGGGAAGCTTCCAAAATTTTAGAATAAAAACCTCAGCGTTGTAATGCTCCTAAGCGCTTCGTAAATTAGTAGAAAGGGTATTGGCTCAACATTGTCTTTAAAACACTATAGCACCCCTAAGGGCAGCTACCCTTAAGGGCAGCCTTAAACTTACGAAGCCCTTGCGAATTGATATGCATGAATATGATGAACCACTACCCTTTCTACTAATGAAAATTTTGAATTTCAAAACATTAATATTGCCAATTATACCTATAAATCTTAACAAGTTCTATTTAGATAATTGGGATCCATAATTACCTGAAAAAGCAATTATTATAGCACTACCCTTGATTCACATTCAAAGGCATAATACTTGGTTGCTCCAAAACTTTCTCTGGCTTGAGGCCACGAATAACAAAGCGGACATTCTCTCGATAGTTAAAAGAATGAAGGACGTCACAAATTAAGAGAATCAATTATGAGTATATGCATGTATATAAAGTTGGATAAAGGTGCAAAATTATAAGATTTTAGTTTTAGAATCTATCTATTTATAGGTTTTAAAAATGTAGGAGGAATATAAATCAAAATAAAATTCATTTTTGAGATTAAATTAAAAACTTTCAGATATCAACCAAGTTGATAAGATGGCCTGATGAAGAATTCAACTCAAAGTTGTCATTCCAATCAATCTTTTTCCCTTTCGATTGAACTACCCTGTGGATTTAATTGCATTTATATATGAACTAAAAGAAATAAACAAATCGGCATGCTCATAGTCTTAACAGTAAGGCCAAGTTGTGCATAACAAATAATACAATCACCAAATTGATATTATATGAAGTTGACTTATTTCTTCCTTTTTCGAGGATCCCAATTGACTAAGTTGGCAAAGAAGTTTGAATATAGCTCAAGAGTTTATAGAATCACAACCCACATTTAACTTATCATCCGACTAGATATTCGGGATCACCTAAAGTTCGATTTCAGCAAACTTATAGTCAAACTGAGCGTCTCGGAAATACGAACCAACGACACCAATTTCGACTCAATCTGAGCCCAAATGAGTCCCTATCAAGGACCTGAAGCGCTGTTGAAGCTTCGTACCACTGTTTGAGTTACCAAACGGTTTCCAAATATGACGAGCTTATAGTTTAATCGAGCGGCTCAACGAGATGAATCCAACGAGCCCAAGATCAGTGAATTCTGAAATCATTAAGGCCTCCAAATGTTTGACGAACGGTCCTTGATCAAGGGATTCGATATCGCCCGTCCATCCAACCACTCCTCATTTGCCCTTGATCTCTCACCTATTTAAGGGTCATGCCACTCCAGAAATCTATAAATAGACCACTCATTTCTCTTTAAAAGGACCCAAGCAAGAGAGAGAAGGAAGAAGCTCCTCCTCGACCACTGTCGGAGTTTCGCCAGACCACCGCCGGAGCTTCGCCGGACCACCACCTGAGGCCCTCGCCTTCACCGAACCACCACCTGAGACCCTCACCTTCACCGGACCACCACCTGAGGCTCTCACCTTCGCCGGACCACCACCTAAGGCTCTCGCCTTGACCGAACCACCACCTGAGGCCCTCCCCTTCGCCGGACCACCACCAGAGGCCCTCACCTTCGTCGGACCACCACCTGAGACCCTCACCTTCGCCGGACCACCGTCGGAGGCCCTCACCTTCGTCGAACCACCGCCGGAGGCCCTCACCTTCGCCGGACCACCGCCGGACGCCCTCACCTTCACCAGACCTCCACCTGAGGCCCTCGTCTCCGCCAGATCATCACCTAAGGCCCGGAGTTCTGCCAGACCATCATCTGAGGCCCGAAATTCTGTCAAACCATCACCTGACACCCGAAATTCTATCGTACAATTATTACTTGTAATATGATCGCCCTTGGAGGCGAGTCAGCCCATTGTAACCAACTCAAGTTCTAGTTGAATCATTTTTAACTGGGCCAGGCCCCGAGGTTTTTCCCTTTTTCAGAGCTTTCCACGTAAAAATCTTGTATTTTATGTGTGTGAGCTGGATATTCGTGCAACGCTAAGATGTAGTATTCTAACTCTATCGCCGCGTATATTCTAGCACTTAACAACTATAATGGCAAAAAAAAAACAGCGAATAAGACTATCTTACTTTTATATATATATATATATATATATATATATATATATAATGAGATTTTTTAGCTCTCTCAAAATAATAATATGGATCTATCACTTATGTAAATATCCCAATCATCAATCTTTACCCATCAAAATTAGAAATGATATTTATAACCTTTAGAGCTAATATATTGTTCTCATAATATAGGCTATGCAAAATTAAATCCTTAATCATAGAAATAAAGTTGTATGTGAACCACCCATGAAAACTTAAGCACAATGTTGCCCAAATATGTGCTGTGGGGCTGGCGCTTTTATTTGGTTCGGTTGACCGGATGCAAGAAACATCCGGTCCTAGGCAAAAAAACGTCTGTATTGAGGTGTACCGAGTTTTTTGAAAAAACTCAGTACAACTCGGTACAGACATTTTTTTATCTAGGACCGGATGTTCCTCTGCATCCGATCGGAGGACATAATAACGGCTCGTGAGGCCGACCTGCCAAAAAGAAATTATATTGCGGTTAGGTATAAGGGGAAGCTAATCACGTGCATCCGAAATCTTGTGAGGGTGACCCGACTTTGGATATTTGCTGAGTTTGGATAGGGCCCGACCCGCTGTCGGCCCGTTTCCAATCCCATATTCCCATCCGCTTCGATGAGTCAGAAATAAAATGATAAAAAAACAGCCGAGGAAACGAGCGAGAAGGAGAATCTTCACCGTCCATTTAGCTTTACCGTGCTTATTCCTTCTTCCCGCCCCCTCTTCTTACTGACAGGCAAGTAATAGTGATGATGGAGCAAGGCGGAGATCGGGAGGTCTCGATGAGCGCCGGCGAGGAGTTGGAGGAAGACGAGGAGGAGGAGGAAAGTTTTCTGTTGAGTGGAGGCATCGAGGTGCCGAGCGGCTTGGAGCTGGGAATGGGTTGCGGGTTTGTGGTCACTGACGCGCTTGAGCCTGACCATCCCATCATATACGTGAACCACTGGTTCGAGGAAATCACAGGCTACTGCGCCGAGGAGGTTCTAGGTAGGAATTGGTGAGTTGCTTCACCTTATCTGGTTTTCACCTCATCTCGTTTGGCTTAGTTACTGGGCTTTCGCTTTCACCATTTTGGTCTGGGAGCTCAGTTGCATCCGTTATCGGTTTATGGGTGTTCACTTCTTGAAACCCTAGTTTGAACAATCTCGATTTGGTTTTCGTACATATTAGCCTGCATTTATCACGTTTGATTATTTTGTTGAGTGTATTGCTTGGAAAGCGAAGGGTTTGTGCTCTCAGCTTCTTTGAGTGATTGAATAGAAAAGGGAATTCGAACTCAGATAGGGGCATTGCCAGATTTTCTAAAAACTTTGGTTTTTTTGAGTAATTTAAGATTCAAAAAGCTGCATTAGATTGCTGTTGTTGAGCTTGTCTGGTCAAGGTTTTTAAAAAGATCAAACGATCTGAAATATGAGGGTTATTATGTGCAATTTAAGTACCCTTTTTTTGCGGGAAGCTGTTACTTCTGTTATGATTGTTTGCAGCTATGATTAGACAAAATTTTAGGATTAATGGTAATCTTAAATTGATACTTTTCTTTTTGAAGTTTTTGTGTGCTTGATGATATGGTTTATAACTACAGGTTGCAGGTCTTCTTTTTCAATATGACCGTTTCAAACAGTCATTTCCTGTCTTGTAAATATTTTTGGGTCATCATCATAATCGTGATCGTTAGCCTGATACCAACTATTTGCTGTTGGCTTTATGAATTATAATTTTTCATTTTATATCGAGATCACATAAGTCTTGTAAATATTTTTGGTGATGCCTGTTGTTACAAGTTGGTTTAGAAGAGTGAGTGAGATGATCTTAACTGTTTTACTTTTGATGTGATTGTTTGACTCATACTATATATTGACATTATTTTTCATTTTTATTCCATGATAGTGTTGACAAGAAAATTATATTTAATTAGGCTCATTAGTATGCCATCCTAAAACTGTGAACTAGAGTGATTGCCTTTTCTAATGTCGGATCAATTTCTAAGGGATTCATTACTTGCATTTAGAAAGTATGTGCGTAAAAGAAACTGTTCTTGTTTCACTTTCGTCTAATTTTCATTTGTTCATCTTTTCCCTTGACATCAACTCCCCCTCTTCTCTTCTTTTTCCCTCCTTTATATTGTATCTTACTTCATGTTTGAGTCTTCTTATTGAAACATATATAGATAGACAAAAAACACATTTTCAAAATAAGCTCATGGGAAAAAGGATTTGCAGCAAGCAATTGAAAAATTTTTGGTGGGAAGGAGGAATAAATTCATCAATCTCCTTGACATTTAAGGGGTTAGAGATTAGTAAAGATGTTTAGGATGGTGAATGTTAAGAAAGCAATAGCATAAGGAACACTTGAACCCCTAGTAAGATGTGTACGCTTCAAGTTGTGGTGCTTAATCTTCATGTGTTCATAGCTTTGCTTCTTATATTAGTTTGAAAATGCTTGAAACTTTAAACAATAATCAAGATAAGAAGTTTGCAAGCTTCAAATGCATCTATGGAAGTATCAAAATTATCAGTAAAATAGACATATTTGCATTGAACACAACTTTAACTTCTCATCATTATTTTTTGGAATTCATTTTAAACTAATGTTAGTAACAAAATTGGTCAAATAAGAATTGTGATATAGCCACTCTACTTATATTTTGAAGTATCAATTCATAGAATTAAAAATGAAACACTAACAAAAAAAATGTTACTCCTTTATCTTAGAATTCTCATGATCTTTCTTATAAATTGACTTAAATTTTTTAGTGGACGTGCTAGCCCATTTAGGCCCTGCCATTGTGTTTCACATGAAGTGAATATACCTTTTTTTCAAAATCAAAATTGGTATTTCCCATCTTCATATGATTTCATTTGAATATGCAAACTTCTATAGCGATCACTCCTACATTGACATTTGCACTACAGTTTTAGATGTTTGCCTGTGGCACACATGGGCAGATCTAGATTGGAGGCATCAGAGACGCGCCATTATTGGTTTGGGCCTATCCCATTTAGTTGCTTGATTGGGTGACTTAACTTGTCCCTTCACTCATCTTTATTTTTTTCTTGCTGAATATCAAGATATTTGTAGAACAAAGGACAAAAAAAAGTCATAATACAGTTAGAAGAATTATGCATGCAGAGGTATTAGCGCATAAAAGACATCATCTATGAGTTGTCATTTCATATACTTGCATTTAGTGCATTCTTGCATAGAGTTTAGGATAATAAACTTGATTTTCCTTTTGTGTCCCCACTCAAAAAAGTTTCTAGATTCGTTCTTGGTGGCATGCAATGGCACAAAAGTTACTTATTTAGTAGTTCCTAATTTGAAGATGATGACTATGAGGGGAGATTGGATGGAGATATGTGACGGTATATGAAAGTAGACTCATACTATTTTGGTTTCCATTACCCAATTAACCAATCAGTGTTTTTATTGACCAATCAATCTATTATAGCTTTATTTCAAGGAAAGCATGTGTATATTCAGGCTTGTAGCTTCAATGTTTAAAGCTAAAAGTGAAAAAAAGGAAAATTTAGAGTTTCATTTATAAGAAATGATGTTTAGATTTTTTTTTTTGGTTTATAATTGAACAATTTTACTTTGAGTCTATCTTTACGGTATGATGAATGCAAATATATTTTACTGAGAAGGATTCATGAAGAGATTTCTACTTTCGCCAGAACGGTCAAGTGTCTTTTCAAATTGGTATTGAGGCAAGGCTTGGCCAACGCACTGGATTGAAGTTGTTGTATGGAAGTTGAAATTTTGTATTGTATGTTGTGAAGGATGCCTTTTAGTTTACAAGTGTACTGCTTCCTCTTCTACTCACCAATCGTACCTGTTTTAGTTGTCTTCAACATTTATAGTCATGGATCTTTTATTGCAGCTGTTGTGGCACTATGAAGACTTCAGAATTTGGATTTTCGATCTTGCTACCATCCGCTCCCCCTATTCTCCAAACTAGTTATGCTCATTAGAAATACATGTTTGATATGTCTAAGAATGTTTAATAACTAAAATTGGTATGGTGTATATTGTGTTAGTTTTGCAAATTGAAGGAAAGATAGTCTCACTGCATCACAAAGGTGCTAATACATCTGAATTGAGTTATACAGAAGTTTACTTGTTCAAACATGTAGATATAAGGGTCCCAGTACTAAACTAGTGAATAATTTCAGTTCCTTTTAGCTCCAGACCACTTGCATTTTTATTGAAAGCTTCAGCTAACGGCACCTAACTTTTTAATACTGTATGAATAAGTGGATGAGTTTTTTAATCCTTCAACTAAATGACAAGATGTTATAAAAATGTTAAACAAAGTATATTACATCTAGCTTACCCGTAGTAGGGGAAGATTTCAGGTAAGATTAAGAAAACAATGTTCCTTAAACTTGGGATCAACAAATAGGTGAAATGAACCCTAAAAATGACATGCCTAACATTCAGACTCTTCCTCAATAAATAAAGCATTTATGTTTCCAATAAAATATATGATTATGATATTTTTTAAGAATAAGAAGCTTTGTTATAAAAATTGGTTTAATTTTAAAAATTCTGATAATTGGGAAATATATAAAGTGGCTCGTAAGGATGCTAAGAAAGCAATATGCGATGCAAAGGCATTAGCTTTTAGTGATTTATATAATAGATTAGATACTAAAGAGGGAGAAAGATATATGTATAAGTTAGCCAAACAAAGAGATAGGAGTAGTAAGGATTTAGTTCAAGTGAAGTGTATTAAAGATGAAGATCAAAAAATACTTTTCTTAGAAGATGATATTCAACAAAGATGGATGAGATATTTTGCTAAACTTTTTAATGAAGATTGTGAAAATAAGATTGACTATAGTGACCTTAGCACCCTAGATGAAAATAAAGATTTATGTTTTTATCGGCGTATTAGTAAAACTGAAGTTAGAGAGGCTTTAAAGAAAATGAAGGGTGGAAAAGCTGTTGGACCTGATGATATTCCAATAGAGGTGTGGAAATGCTTAGGAGATGAAGGAATTTCATGGCTTACTAAACTTTTTAATACTATTTTGAAGACTAAGAAGATGCCAGATGAGTGGAGAATGAGTGTGTTAATTCCTATTTTTAAGAATAAAGGTGATGTACAAGATTGTGCGAATTATAGAGGTATTAAGTTAATGTGTCATACTTTAAAACTATGGGAGCGAGTTTTGGAGCATAGGTTGCGGCGTGATACTAATGTTTCTCAAAATCAATTTGGATTCATGCCGGGTAGGTCGACTATGGAAGCCATACATTTATTAAGAGGTTTGATGGAGAAATATAGAGAAAATAAGGAGGATCTACATATGATATTTATTGATTTAGAAAAAGCATATGATAAAGTTCCAAGAGAAGTGCTATGGAGAGTTCTTGAAAAGAAATGAGTCAATAATGCTTATATTCAAATCATTAAAGATATGTATGCAGGAGCTATTACTTGTGTTCAAACACAAGGTGGATTGACCAAGTATTTTCCTATTTCGGTTGGGTTACATCAAGGATCAGCCTTAAGCCCATATCTTTTTACTTTAGTCATGGATGTTCTCACTAGACATTTGCAAGAGGATGTACCTTGGTGTATGCTTTTTGCTGATGATATTCTTCTTGTTGATAATACTAGAGAGGGAGTTGAAGGTAAACTTGAATTATGGAGGTCAACCTTAGAGTCTAAAGGTTTTCGCTTGAGTAGATCTAAAACGGAATATATGGAGTGTAAGTTTAGTAGTAATAGACCTAGTGAGGGGATTGTGACTTTGGGCGATCAAGTCATTAATAAGAGTACACGTTTTAGATATCTTGGATCTATTGTTCAGAGTGATGGTGAAATAGATGGGGATATTATCAGCAGAATTCAAGTTGGATGGTTGAAGTGGAGGAATGCATCGGGCTTGCTATGTGATAGAAATGTACCCCTCAAACTTAAGGAAAAATTCTATAAGATGGTAGTGAGGCCTGCAATGCTTTATGGTGCCGAATGTTGGCCTTTAAAAGAGAAGCATAATACTAAGTTAAGTGTGGCAGAGATGAGGATGCTCAGGTGGATGAGTGGCTTTACCCTTAGAGATAGGATACGAAATGAGCATATACGTGAAAAGGTTGGAGTAGCTCCAGTAGAAGATAAGATTAGAGAAAGTCGCCTTAGATGGTTTGGTCACATAAAACGGCGGCCTTGCGATGACCCGGTTAGGAGAGTAGAGGTATTAGATTTGACTTATGTTAAGAAAGGTAGGGGTAGACCTAAAAAGACTTGGTTAGAAAATATTAGGAATGACCTTTCTTTATTAGATTTAAACGAGAATTTGTCTTTTAATAGGACACAATGGAGAAAAAGGATTCATGTAGCCGACCCCACGTAGTGGGATAAAGGCTTGATGTTGTTGTTGTTGATATTTTTTAATATTTCTTATTTTTATTAAGATTTATTTCATTGTTGTACCTTTTTTCAAGCAATAGATAATTTGAAAAAAATAAAAAAATTGTCTAGTTCGAAGAGATTCCAAAATATTTGTTTTATTGCCAGAAGTTTCATTTTATAAAGATTTGATCAATTTTGAAAATTTAGAAAGTTATTAGTACTTTCTGCCCTATTAGTTGTTTAACTATATATTGTACATATATGTGATTAATATTTTGTTTGGGTATATTATGTGATAAGAGAATATCATGAAGATTTAAAGGTAAATATAAAACTATGTTAGTTTATGTTTAATGATTATGAGTGTTTTATAATAAAGTTATTAATAACCAAGTTAAGAATAAATAAAAAATGTTAAGATGATGTGTGGAGAATGTAAGTAAGATGAATTGGGAAACACTTATGTGAGAGAGAGTAGCACTTATTGCAAATAAGATAGTTGAAAATGGATTTATGTGGCTTGAGCATATATAATGGAGGGTGTTAAATCCCAACCCTGCCTTGGCCCTTGATACAACTATTACTGGTGTATTGGAGAAGAGCGGAGGAAAAACAGAGAAGCAAGGAAAGAGATATTTGCTCTATCTTTATTGGTAATACCTATGCATTCTCAACTTGAAAATTCGCATGTTGTGACAGACCTAAGTTGCCTTGCTTGTTTCAGCCGCTTTTTACAGTGCAGAGGACCATTTGCTCAAAGGAGGCATCCTTTGGTGGACTCCACAGTTGTCTCTGAAATACGAAGCTGCATTGAGGAAGGAACCAAGTTCAAAGGTGAGCTTTTGAATTTCAAGAAAGATGGGTCACCTATGATGAGCAGACTGCAGCTCATTCCTATATACGCGGATGGTGACACAGTTACCCATTTTATTGGCATCCAAATCTTCTCCGACACAAATGTTGACGTAGGACTATTCTCTAACACCCGGGCAAAGGACTTGGCTGCATATTCTGAACGTTTTAGGTCAGGCCTCAGTTTGTACCGACCAATTTCAACAGGTTATGGACATATTTGTAGAGAAGTTTGCAGCTTTTTGCAATTGAACGATGAGGTCTTATGTCAGCAGATCTTTCTAAGGTTGGACCCAAGAGACATCGCATCTGTTGGCTCTGTGTGCAAAAGACTCCATCACCTGACAAAGAATGAGGAGCTCTGGAGGATGGTCTGTCAAAATGCATGGGGTAGTGAAACCACAAATGCAATAGAAAGTGTTCCTGCTGCAAAAAGGTTAGGATGGGGTAGGCTTGTGAGGGAATTAACCACTCTTGAAGCTATCGCCTGGAGAAAATTTACCGTTGGCGGTGCTGTGGAACCTTCTCGCTGTAACTTCAGTGCTTGTGCCGTTGGGAGCCGGGTTGTCCTTTTTGGCGGTGAAGGCGTGAACATGCAGCCGATGAACGATACCTTCGTTTTAGATCTCAACTCGACTAACCCACAGTGGAGGCCTGTAAATGTCAGCTCCCCCCCACCAGGTCGCTGGGGCCATACTCTTTCTTGCTTGAACGGATCTTGGTTAGTTGTATTTGGTGGCTGTGGCACGCAGGGATTGCTCAATGATGTTTTTGTATTGGATTTGGATTCTCAGCACCCGACATGGCGCGAAGTGGCAGGTCTTGCTCCTCCCTTACCGCGTTCATGGCACAGCTCCTGCATCCTTGATGGAACAAAGCTGGTTGTTTCAGGAGGCTGTGCAGATTCCGGTGTGCTTCTCAGCGACACCTATCTCCTTGACCTTTCTGCAGAGAAACCGGTATGGAAAGAGATACCGGTGCGGTGGACGCCGCCTTCAAGGCTTGGTCAGTCATTGTCGACGTACGACGGTCATAAAATATTAATGTTTGGAGGTTTAGCTAAAAGCGGAGCTCTTCGTTTTCGTTCCAACGATGTATTCACATTGGATCTGAGAGAAGAAGAGCCATGTTGGAGATGCGTTACTGGAGGTGGAATGCCTGGTACAGGAAACCCCGCCGGAATTGGTCCGCCGCCTCGCCTTGATCATGTGGCTGTAAGCCTTCCTGGTGGTAGGATTCTTATATTTGGGGGTTCTGTGGCCGGTCTCCACTCGGCTTCTCAAATATATATTTTGGATCCAACAGAAGAGAAACCAACGTGGAGGATATTAAATGTTCCTGGCAGACCTCCAAGGTTTGCTTGGGGGCACAGTACATGTGTTGTTGGAGGAACAAGAGTTTTAGTTCTTGGGGGTCAAACTGGGGAAGAGTGGATGTTGAGCGAACTCCATGAATTATCTCTTACAAGCTTCATTCAGGTATGAAACCTTAGGATTAATACCATGGAGAAATTACAAGAAAAGAACTGAGTTTTTTGGTAATAGTATATTTCGGTTTGGTGGTGCAGTTTTACTGCTAGTGGTTTGTATTTTTGTACAGGTAACTCAATGGTTTGGTGTATATAAAGGCTATTTAAGGCATGCATGTCCTTGTTTGTTGTGTGTGTTGGTAACTCAAATCTTTCTTTTTTTTTTTTTTTTTCTTCTTTCTTGGGTACCACTATTTTGTTAGATATAGTAGTAGTGGTCATGAGGTCATAAACTGATTTTTTTTTTTTTTTTGCATATGGCAATTTGTGTTAGGATAGATTTGAATGTCTTGAATTTGTATTATGTTCAGTGCAATTTGTGATAGCATATAAAGAACTAATTTTATCGTAAATACTTGATATAAATTGTGTCAGGATATTTTTAACGCAATTTATTTTTTATCTGTGTATTTATATAAAAAATGCTAATAACAATATTGTTAAACCCAAATTTATCTATGTTTAGGGTTTAGGTCAGGATATATAAAAATTGTGTCAGGATATTTTTAACGCAATATTGTTTAACTCCTTCTAAGGGATCCAACCCCTTAGAAGGAGAAACCAAATTTACATTAGGATAATATGAACTATCATCAACATTTAGGGAAGGAGTTAAAATGTGGTTAGATAAATGGTTAACAAAACTCAAATCACCCGTAACACCCTCACGATTGACACCAGGTAAAGACGTAGAAGCATCCTTACGCATTTCCCCATCAACCTCAGAATCAATCCCAATAATCACATTGTGAATAGTTGGCTTAGGAACAAGAGCAAGGGTCATCAAAAGGATCACAAGACATAGGATTAGGCAAATCAATTGCTTCCTAAACCAACGCATTAGCATAGCCATTCCTCGTAAAAAGAGCAACATGATACTGCCAATCAACAACCCCATCTAGAATGACAACAAGATCATTAAGACCACCATAAGCATTCTTAATACCCCCCTTAATCAGGCCATCCTTAACATACGAAACCAAAACAACAGTATCATTACCGTTATCATTCCCATCAAATAAAATAGGATTAGAATTAGTATTAGAAACATGCATCGGAGCAGAGGACTGGATGCGACTTTCACCCCTAAGATGACCAAGACATTTGCAAGAACTACAAATGAAGGAAATTCCTTCATATGAACCAATTGAATATATTCTAAATTCTCAGGCCTAATCCATATTTTGTCTGAGTATTTTTTGCCAGTTCAACTAAAATATGCGCAAGAGAGAGACTAAAGCAAATAGATGTGGCATTGACAACTTTTAAGGGCCGGCCAAACATAGAACCCAAAAAGTCTGTAGGATCTCAGGGGAGAATAGATGGCGTCCTAGGTTGGGGAAGAAAAACCAAATGTGAATCACAGGTGATTCAACACAGATATCCAAATAATCAGACCATATAGTTAGTTTCATAAAGAAATTATTTACAAAATATGATCTATAGCAAAATACTATGCTATAATTAAGATAATTCGTTAACTTAATCAATACATATGATAGATCAAGAACAGTAATAGAGAAATCGACAATAAGCTTCCGATTGAAAAAAAAAACCTACAAATGGAATCCAAAGTCGGTCGGCGAGAAGGGAAAAATCCACAAGTGCCAAAAAAATTTTCTTCCGAGATTCACAAGGAGGAATATATATATATACTAGTGCCAAGGCGCTTCAATCTAGCGTCACAGCGCCCTATGCTCATTCCATAGTTATTGTAGAACAAAAAGCATCGATGCTGCCACGTCGAATCCCAGTGCCCCATGCTACTTGTCACACCCAATAATTTAATTTAGAAAAAAAATTCCTTTTATATTTTATTATACAACAATCAAAGCTATCTAATATCCTCTATTAATATATATATATATATATATATATATATATATATATATATATATATATATATATATATATATATATATATATATATATATATATATATATATATATATATATATATATGTTGACCTCGTTTTTCGCTCGAATATCGTCGAGCGCATTCGATCAATTCGACTAGACATCGTCGAGCCTAATTCGAGTTCAATTCGATCCAAATTGGTTCAAAATGAGTTTGATTTTATTTAATCAAATTGATCGAGCTTATCTGCATTTAAACCAAACCAATTTGAGCCAAATCCACATCCAAATCTAGCTCAAATTAGCCCAAATTAATTTTGAATAAATTCCAATTGACTTTTGACTTTGTTTGAACCAATTCCTAAATTGAGAAATCGCTTCAACGGTCCGATCTCCCCGAATCCTAACCCTGTCGTTACTGCGGTGCTCGGGTGCGTGATATGCTCATTTTAGGAAGAATACAATCGTCGATCGATGGAGAGCAGCGATACAGAGCACAGTTCAGTGTTTGGAAGTGGGGTCGAGAGGTCGAAACAACGATATCATCTCCTAAGTTCTCGATTCTCCCGGACATTAGCGGCAGACTCCCCCTCTGATTCTCGGTAGAAGCTCCCAGGCGAAACTCCCTACTCCGGATCTCGTTCTCTCTTGGCTCTTGTTCAGAAGCAGCCCAGGCCGAAGCCTTTCTCCCTCTCTCGTGCTTCCTTTAGTCGGAACCCAAGAACCGAAGCCCGTCCGACCTCCAGAAGTCGGATCTTCTCCGACTCTCGCTGGTTCGTGAGGCACCCGACGTCGGCCTCCTTTGTGTGACCCGAATCCCTGCTCTCATCGGCGCCAGCCTCGCTTCATCCAAGTACGTCGAGCTGCTTCCCTCGCCTCAACCAAAATTTCTAATTCTTCTCTAGGGCAGGTAACTTACTCCCCTTCTTCTTCTCTTTACCTTCTTACTACACTTCTTCTCCTTCTTCTCAATCCTTCTTTCCTTTCTTCTTCTAATTCCATTAAAAGAGGGGCTAGAAATCAAACATCTCTCCTGGTTATCTGGTTTAAAAGAAAAGAGACGGAGTTGACTCTTGATTTTTCTTATATGAGTACTTAATAATTTCGATAATTTATTTCACATAAGGCATGTGTTTCTTTCATTTTTATGGCCATATTCCTCATTTGGACGCTTAGGGGTTTTTGAGTTTTAGTTTGAAAAGATCAAACTTCTTGATGTTTCACACCAGGAATTTCACTCAGAATTTGCACTCATGTAATATTAGCATGATGTGATTCCCGCAAATGATTATTCTACCTGGTTCTATGTGTTAGGCTTTGTTGATCGTTGATGTTTACTTTAATAGAATGGTATTGAGGGGAGCATAAGTGAAGCCTGCACTTTTCTTTTTGCTCACATGTGTGAATCAGAACATGATTGTCTCTTCATCCATCCCTCCCTTTTTTTTTTTTCTTCCATCCATTGCTTGTAGACTCAATGTGATGTCACGGTTGAGATGGTCATTGCATAAATCATGAGTATTCTTGTGAAGTTTGTGTAGTTGTATTTAATGAAGCAGGTGTTCAAACCATAGTTTTTCATGTTAACTTGTTTTATGTGAATTTGTAAATGTTGCGTATCAAATGTTCGATGAAATGCTTCTAAAGAAGGCCATAAGTATTTTTGCTTGCATTAAGGCTTTATGCGGTGAATGAAGTACTTTACTTTTTTTTTATATAAATGTCTTATTGAGGAGATCAAGCTACATGGTTTTAAAATGCATCCTATAGCAAGTTTTTTTTTTTTGAATCACATTACCTATGTATGAAATCTGTAGGAGTTTATGTCTCTTGATTGTTACATTATATGATAAGAGTTTAAGGTCCCATGTTTAGATCTTTAAAAAAAATCATGACATCTTTCATTGAGAGCATGCAAAGCCATTGTAGTAATATCTGTTAGGAATACTTCACAACTCAACCAAGCAAAGAGGTTGGACAAGCATGCATGCAGCACATTTCTCCTATATATCTAGTGAGTTCACAAGTTTTGGTTAGAACTTGCATGATCGTGTATGATATAAGCGATCGCTATGTCTTTGCATCATTCATGATTCGACGCGGTGATCCTCGAAATGTTTTGTATTACCCTCTTTCTATCTCGAAGTGGATAAAATATATGAAAGTTGGGCAGTCATTCCTCATACGTTTCAACAAGATGATTTAGTTAATTTTGTTGTTTCCCTTCTTTTTCTTTTATATGTATGCATTTATAAGTTTTGTTTATGGAAGGAAGTTTTGAGCCTTTGGAGAGGTTTGAAATATAAATTTGTTAAAAGAGAGGGGTTCTAACTCATGCTTGCTTTCTTGAATTTGATTAAAAAAAAAAAACTCTATCTAATTCTGCTCTCTTAAGCACCAAAGTTTGGGAGCATGTGTGGTGGGTCCATTAGCATTTCTTTCTTGAAGTTTGATAAGTGGCTAAATCATATATTAAAGTGATGAATGCAGTTTTTCCACTGTTTTCATGTGCCGAATTGCTTTGGGAGCGAGATACATGCAGATTTTTAATATTTTGAACTTCCGGATCGTCTTAGGAACGATATACATGCAGTTTTTCAATGTTTTTAGCTTCCGGATTGTTGTAGGAATGAGATATGTGAAGAATTTTACTATTTTGGGTCTCCAAACTGTTTTGAGAACAAATTATATGCAGATTTTTTTTACTTATTTTAAGTCCCAAACTGCTTTGGGAATGTATAAAGTGCATATTTCGATGCGTTTTATGTTCCAAACTGTTGTGGAAATTGATTGGATACATATTTTTTATTCGTTTTCATACCCCAAACTGTTTTAAAAAAAGATGAGATATTGGCAGCTTTTTGTTCATCATGTGGTCTAAGTTCTTTTTGCGATAAATGTCGGGAAGTATTCATATGTTTCTTTTAGGATGAGTATTTATGAGCCTTCTATGGAGTATCTTTGGAGAGATGCGTGGTGGCTTTTCCATTTCAAATTTTGACCCTATGCGCATAAACTAAGAATTTTGGTGGTTGAATATTTGTAGGCATTACAAGTGAGCATATAAAGCACGTTAAGTTTAGTTGTGAGATAATATTTTGATTTATGCCTAAGGGATGAGATTTTATTTCACTCATAACTAGAGCAAGATGTCCCATTGTGCATATTTATGTTAGTTCTCACATGTAACTTTGATTATCTCATAAGAAATATCTTAGTCAAAACGATCACATTCTCTCATGATGCATTACAAATTAATAGAATTGTGCGTGTGATGTCTTAAAGTTCTACACCCATACCTCAAGCATGAATAAGAAGCATTGTAGTAAGCGCATGTACTTAACATTATGAAAGTTCTCTCTTCAGCTTAATGAATCATTGTTGGCAGGTATATTTCTTTTCAATAATTCATGATTGAAACTCCATCTATGAGCTTTAAAAGCAATTTTTTTTTTTTTTTGTATGGCCTTTCTTTACTTGATGGTCATAAGTGTTGGAGAGAAACTTTACATATACTTTGTCCATTCATCCGTAAGCATTTTTTTTTTAGAACCATGTTTTATATGGATGTTTATGTTTAGAGTAAGCAGGTTTGCATGAATGATCCGATTTTCTCATATTTTAAAGTTTCCCATGGACATATAATTCACTCCTAAACTTGCTTTGAAAGGCATGGTGGTTACATAGAAGCCCTCTATCTAATGAAATTTATGCACTTCGGTTGTAGGTGTGTATGTTATCACAAATGGATTTTCTTTCGTTAGCATTTAAAGTAGCAAACATTTGTGGATTCAATGTTTCTATCGAATTTGTGTTGGCGAGATTAAATAATCTTTTTGCTTGCGATTCTTTGTTGGGGGAATGAGGATGATTTGGAAGGTTTTATGAATTATTTTGTATTGAAAAATTTTGTGAATCATTCTATGGTTGTAAGTTTTACGAAAAGCTTTATCGAAAGTTTTTTTTTTGCGAATGTTTTATGATAAGGGCTCTACAATGAGGGGTTTTTATAAAACCTTCTCGTTGGAAAGCTTTGATTTTTTTTCTACCCCACTCCAAATGAAAGGAGGCACTTGATTATGGGATGTTGGGTAGGATTTTATGTCAAGAGGGGATTTTGATAGAAGATTTTTGTAGAGTTTTGGTGTCAAAATGAAATGAAAAGAGAGGAGATTTTGGGTAAATAGCTTTTGGGAAGTTTTTGTGTAGTAGTTCGCTTAGAAGTTCTTGCGAGTTATTGCAAAATCTATAATATTGTGGTTGGACTTGTTTAGTAGGGTCATTTAATATCTTTTGGGTACAAATAGTGTTTTCTCATTTGAGTTAGATTTCCTTAGTGTTTTCTTTCTATAAGATTAGTTTTTGAGATTTAAAACATTAGGGAGCTTTGGATGGGAAGGTCTCTAGTGTCTTTTGTAGTTTCTTCGATTAATCCTTGCTCATTTGGATTTTATCCCTTTAGGTGTTAATTTCTAAAGATGAAAAGAATTTTTGGATGAATATAAAACCAAAGAGAATTTGTTTCCCCTAGTTGTTGTAGGCTTTGTTTAGAGTGTGTGGTAGGTAGAGGTCCCAAGCATATCAAGTGCCTCATTTGGATTGTGGGAACAACAAAGGGCATTGTAAATGTTGCTTTAGGGCACACTTGACTTCACAGAAGTGTGCCCAATAACTACAATGCCTACATCCCTTTTATTTGTAATTTTCATTCTTTTCTTTTTACTATTTTTGCTACTTATTATAGTAATTATGTCCGTAGATCCCTAAGCTTACTAGCACATGTACGAAAGTCCTAAGGGTTAGAAAATAAAGCCTCCTTTTATCCCTACGACTTTAGTGACACATAAGGACAAAAATTAAGGACCGAGTCTTAGAAAATATAGACTTAGGGTGCATGCTCCTTATAGGATAGAGACATCAAAATCCAACTTAGTGACACATCTTCCTAGGTTCTAGTTTTCTTAATCCACTAATAATCAACCAACGGAAATCAACCTTAATCTAATCCTTTAAAATATACTAAAACATTTAATTTTTATTCTAACTACAATTAATATTTCATAACCATTAAGATGCCAAATCTAAATCAAATTTAACCAATCTAATAATTAACTCCTAACCAATTTAAAGTCTAAAAGTTGTAGACTAAAATTAGGAGATTAAACATAAACTAAGATTCATTAGGACGAAAGACTCCTAAATATCAAACCTTAGATTAATCCTTAAAATCAATCAACAAATATCTCTTATTAATAAATCACTTAATCTACATTCTCTTTTCTAATTTACAACCAACAAAATAATCAATCAAATGATAAGAAAATATATTTCTAAAATCAATCATAAATTACTAATATTTCAACTTCAATCAAAATCTCCCTTTTGGCCTTTTAATAAATCAAATACAAGCAATTTCAACTAAATCATCCTACATAGGACCTATCCAAAGCTACATAGCCTACATACACCTTAGACTTGTTTGGTTAGGACACGACCTTTAGCCCTAGGTTAGGCTAATATTTTCTTTCATTGTTCAGTATTTACTATATGCCTATGTTCTATAAATGCAATTATTAAATTTCCTGTTAGCTATATTTAATTTCCTGTTAGTTATATTTTTGTTATTTACCTGCATTTCTTTTCTGAACGGCATCTACGCTCATTTGTATATTTCTCTCTTATCTTATATTGCGAGGTACATTGGAGTAATTCGCTAGCTTGAGGCTTTTGAGTGGCTGCGCCACATGCTTTGCACGACGGAGAACAACTTACTTGCTTGGAGCTTTTAAGTGGCAGCGCCACATGCAATCAGGTATAATCTCTGCAACTTATAATGCAAATTTTTAAATATATCGGAATTGCTACACATCACACACGACTTGCTAATAGGTATTCTAGCATGTGTAGGTAGCCAGCCATAGGGTAGTTCACTAACGAAGCTTTGGCCCTATAGGTCAAAGCTTGACCCCTTCTGTGAGCCCTAGAGACCATTAGGGTCATTTAGGCCTGTAGAGTAGGCCACCTATTATGCCGGTTGGCATCGTTGTTTTCCCACACGAAGTGGACATCGTTGTTTTTCTGCTAGGATTTTGGCCTTCTCCGGTTTTGGGTGTGATACCCCCTTCCCCCTTTTTTCTGTGAGCCTTAGAGACCATTAGGGTCATTTAGGCCTGTAGAGTAGGCCACCTATTTATGCTACTGGGCATCGCTGTTTTCCCACACGAAGTGGGCATGACTATGATGATTTTCTGTGCGGGTACCTGGCCTGGAGGGTACCCTTAGGATGTGTTTATTTACTTTTTCTGTACTCTGGATGTCATGCATACATCTGTTCTTACACACTTTTCTCCACAATGCACCTTACATGCATGCATTGCATTAGTGGACCTAAGGACATCTCTTATTTATCTATCTTTTCATGCATCATACAACGATAGGTCTATTCGTCTGCATATTGTAGAGTCGTTGATTTGAGTCTTTTGAACTATTAATCCTTGAATCTTTAAGATAGAGCATTCCCATCTTGCATACATGTAGGACGATTGGTTGTGCTTAGGATTTTAGCTGGCTTCCCTTTTCAGGCAGGGATATAAGTCCAGACTGCATTAGTTAGGTCGTAGGCGTTAATGTCGTATGTACGATATTACACCTCTTATAGATTTAGGATCTAAAGGTGAGTGGTACAGGTGTACCACTATACACCTTATTGGTGGGTAAGCTCTCCATCCTTTCGGAAGCTATAAATCCTACCCATCCGCGTCACACAGATGACGCCACCTCCCTCTTTCTCTCGTGCATGTTTGAATACGTGTTGTCCTTTTCCTTTTTCTCCAGTTTTCACTTCTTCTAGCTGGCCGAATGTTGACTGAACCTTACGTGATTGATCGAACCAAATTGGGACACTCTTCTTCTTTGATTAGGAAAGCCTAGAATTCACCCTTACACTAAACCCATTAGAGGAGATAATCTAACATCCTTAATCGAGAGTTTTCCTAAGTCAAGGCTTAGGATGTAATTAACTACGGGGGCTTGCGCCCGTAGGAAACTAATCCCCACAATCAAATAAACCCTATTCGAGCTGATGCATCGAATGGGGGAAATCTCGTGAATTTAGGGTTATAGATATTATTATCCATCGAGGTTGGTAGGTGAAAGCCGCTACCCTCCATGGCTAATCGTATCTATAACTCCATCTGCTCTTCCATCGGCCTGCTTGTGTCGATTGTAAAGGTCTACGACCATTTTTTTCCTACGGGATAGTGTGATCGTACCCTTTGCATTCGAACCACACGAGCGGAATCCTTTCGGAGACCCACAGATTTCTGGCGACCACGGTGGGACAGGTTTCTCTCTCCATCTTTAGATGTTATATTATTTTCTCTTGTGTGCACTTCGGGTTTAGTGCTCCTTAGATTAGGTTCGTCCTAATCTTAGATAGGGTCCTTTTCTTAGTTAGGTTCCTTTCTTGGCTAGGCTTTCCCCTAGCTTTGGTCCCTTTCCTTTCGGCCTTTTAGGCTATTTCATACCTTATCAAATTCTCTTTTTCCCGTCGGGTTTTTGTGTCCGTTCGGCTTTCTCACCCTGAGATCGCCAAGCAGACCCCGGCACCTTCTTACCTTTCGTAGGTACTTGATACCTAAGGGTGGATTAGTTGTTGATAGTAGCTCAGATGAGGAAGGAGACTTCTGACGTCAGATTACTAGCAAGCAACCTATTCCCCATCAGATATGTGGAATTAGAGTCGAGAATTCCCCATAAAAATCTTATGAAACTTCTTCCATTAGAGTCGGTTATTTGCTACAGACATGCAAATCTTCCTACCTCCAATAAATATCTTTCTATATTCGTATTCCTTGAAAGGATCCTTTTTACTTTTCGGGCAGTCTGTGTGGCCACGACGATTTGTCCCTCTACCACACGATGTTCGCTTCGAAGAGTATAAGGTTATCCTCAAAGGGGATACGCTAATATGTCGTAAAGATATTTATACTTCTATTTGTGCACACAAATCATATTGGTGATAAGCATATCAAACCTTTTGATTTGTTTCTCCCCTTTGTTGTGAGGGGTTGTTGTTCTACCCAGTTCCGCTTGCCACTTCAAGCGTGGTCTGGGATACCAAAACCAATAATTCAAACTTTCTTGTAAGAGGTGATACTGGGTCCATGCCCACCTGTGTTTGTCAGGTGTGGTGATGTTGATCCAATGTCCTTAATTTAAATCCATTTTTCAGAGGTGATACTGGGTCCATGCCCACCTGTGTTTGTCAGGTGTGGTGATGTTGATCCAATGTCCCTAATTTAAATCTTTTTTTTAGAGGTGATACTGGGTCCATGCCCACCTACGCTAGTCAGGTGTGGAGATGTTGATCCACTATCCCTATTTAAATTTTTCTTTTCTTCTATCAGTCATGATTCGAGAGTTATTCTTGTACCCAGTTTCGCTTGTCACCCCCAAGCGTGGTCTGGGATACCAAAACCAATAATTCCAAATCCACTTTCTATAGGTGATACTGGGTCCATGCCCACCTGTGTTAGGTGTGGTAATGTTGATCCATTATCTCCATATAAGTTTCCTTCTTCTATCGGTTGTGATACGATAGTTGTTCTTCCCTTGTCACTTGTACATATCCCTCCGTATAGATATAACTCCAAAGGATCTCTTTTACTTTTCGGCAGTCCGTGGCCACGACGATTTGTCCTCTACCACGTGATGTTCGTCATGCAAAGTATGAGATTATCCTTAGTAGTTGTATGTAAATATGCCGTAAGGATGTTTGTACTTGCACTCATGCCTACCAATCGCTCCGGTGTTGTGGCATGAAATCTCTTTTTTAGTCCCTTTTGAGGGTTGACTTTTCCCAGTTTCACTTGTCACCTTCAAGTGTGGTCTGGAATACCAAAACTACTAATTCGAATCTCTATGGAGCGTGATACTGGGTCCATCCTTGATTTGCACTAGTCAAATGTAGTGATGCTGATCCATTGTCACTATATGAATTTTTCTACAAATTCTGTTATGATATTTGTATTCCCCAGTTCATTCATATGAGTTGAATGTGGCCTGGGTTACCAAAGCCAATGTTTAGTTCCTTTACATATTCTGTATATGATATTTCTCTTTCCCCAGTTTTACTCATGTGGCGAGTATGGCCTGGGTTATCAAAGCCAACAATTTTCCCCTCTTTATGTTCCAGTATACTTGATCCATAACTGTGAATATAATTTGAAAATAAAAAAAGATGATAAAAAGGAGAGGGAAGCTCTTAGTTGAGTAGAATTGGTTGCCCTTGTCACAAGTGGAACCCGGTTCTACACTGTAAGAGCCCAAAGTTTCTCCAAATTCTCTTCTTTGTCTCTCTTTAAAGCATTTTGATGATTGCTTACGAGACGACTGTATATTCATTTCTTCTATTATGATTATTCATTTATAATGGAATGTTGTTCTCCCTTACCTATGATGTGGTATATCTTACTTTAGATGTTAACATCAGTTTTTAGTTGATTTTGATCTTCTAGTAGAAGGTCAATCCACTACTTCTTTTAGTGACATATTCCCCCATTGAGAGCCTGCTCTTAGCTTTAGGAGCGAGCTTCTTGGAGGCATAAATGTTGCTTGTACTTTTCACAGGGTCCCATCAGTTATCATGGGTGCTACCACTGTGATTCCCTTTATTAATCATTGATATTTGATATGATTGTGGTTCTTAGTGGCAAGTGTGTCTCATTGTCACTTATGTCGCTCTTTCCTTTGATATGATGTTATTCTTTCTACTTGATTGTTTGTATGTTCCTCCTTTTTGAGAGAGACGTACATCAGCTGATTACTCCATGTTATATATGATTTCAATTTACCTAAGAAAATTTCACTTGTATTTTAAATACTCATGGCCACGACGATTTGTCCTCTACCATGTGGTAACTAAAATATGAGCTTAAGATTTCTTAGATGATGGATTACTTACCTCTTCGTTTTTTTCACATCACCACGCACGTGTGCGCTTGGGGATTGTCGAGTTCCCGCTTTATCCTACCGGCAGACCTATGGTCGGGTAGGAACTTCGCTGTTTCGGGGCCTATGGCCGAGCGAGGGTGCTTCTTTTCTTTTTCACCGGCAGACCTATGGTCGGGTGATTGTCCTCTTTTTCGCTTTATTCTACCGACAGACCTATGGTCGGGTAGAAACTTCGCTGTTTCGGGGCCTATGGCCGAGCGGAGGTGTTTTCTTTCCTTCCCTTCACCGACAGACCTATGGTCGGGTGATTGTTGAGCTTACCTTTATTCTACCGACAGACCTATGGTCGGGTAGAGACTTTGTTGTCGGGCCTATGACCGAGCAAAGGTGGAGCTTTCCTCTTCATCCTATCGGCAGACCCATGGCCGCATAGATGTTGAGCTTCCCGTTTTGTCTCATCGATAGACCTATGGTCGGGTGGACATCGGGCTTTTGGTTGGTTACCCGATAGAGTCCCGGGGGGTACACTTCACCACCTCTTCATTCCCCCTGTTTCCTTTTACCTGTTAGGGGGTTGTTGAGTTTTCGCTTTCTTCTACCGACAGACCTATGGTCGGGTAGGAACCTTGCTGTTTCGGGGCCTATGGCCGAGCAAGGGTGCTCTCTTTTTCACCGACAGACCTATGGTCGGGTGACTGCTCTTCTACCGACAGACCTATGGTCGGGTAGGAACCTCGCTGTTTCGGGGCCTATGGCCGAGCGAGTGTACTTTTTCTTCTCTTCACCGACAGACCTATGGTCAGGTGATTGTTGGGTTTTCACCTTATCCTACCGACAGACCTATGGTCGGGTAGGAGCCTTGCTGTTTCGGGGCCTATGGCCGAGCAAGGGTGCTCCCTTTCCTCTCCTCTTCACCGGCAGACCTATGGTCGGGTGACTCTTTCTCTTACCGACAGACCTATGGTCGGGTAGGAACCTCGCTGTTTCGGGGCCTATGGCCGAGCGAGTGTACTTCTTCTTTTCTTCACTGACAGACCTATGGTTGAGTGATTGTTCAGTTTCTACCTTTCTCTTACCGACAGACCTATGGTCGGGTAGGAACCTCGCTGTTTCGGGGCCTATGGCCGAGCGAGTGTACTTCTTCTTTTCTTCACTGACAGACCTATGGTCGAGTGATTGTTCAGTTTCTACCTTTCTTCTACCGCCAGACCTATGGTCGGGTAGGAACCTCGCTGTTTCGGGGCCTATGGCCGAGCGAGTATACTTCTTCTTCTCTTCACCGACAGACCTATGGTCGGGTGATTGTTGAGTTTTCGCTTTCTTCTACCGACAGACCTATGGTCGGGTAGGGACCTCGCTGTTTCGGGGCCTATGGCCGAGCGAGGATGTTTCTTTTCCTCTTCACCGGCGGACCTGTGGTCGGGTGACTGTTCTTCTACCGACAGACCTATGGTCGGGTAGGGACCTCGCTGTTTCGAGGGCCTATGGCCGAGCGAAGGGGGGTGTTCTCATTTTCCTCTTCTTATCTCTCTGGCATATGCGTCAGTGATAGTCGAGTGTTTTCTTGTGGACTTTTGTGTTCGCCTTAGTTCTTTTTGATATTATCTTGTTTCATATTCTTGCGAGCATGAAATCCCTGCTTCTTCTACTCTGAAATCCGCTTCTACTTGCGATGTGGTCAGGCAGATAGATGATTTCTTTACCATTGATTCTTCATCCTTATTGTTCTCCTTTGATTATCACTTTTATATTTGATATGGCTTTCAAGTGGTTGTTGATTTCCCTTCTCTTCACATCATCTTAGATTTGTTCTTTAGATGATTATTGAATTCCCTTTAGATTCTTTATGAGCTTGTTTCAACTCTACTCATATGAACATGAGACTTCCTTCTCCTATTTTGCCACTTTGGTTGGGCAGATAGTTGAGCTGCTTTATTTGAATCCCTCATTGTTGATCTAGTTCTGCTTCTTGACCCTAAAGTTGTATCTTCCTAGAGTTAGGAAGGTCAACGCCAACACGTACGGTTCACATGTTGTTCGCCGCACCTGTTGGGGGTCCGTTTGTTGACCTCGTTTTTCGCTCGAATATCGTCGAGCGCATTCGATCAATTCGACTAGACATCGTCGAGCCTAATTCGAGTTCAATTCGATCCAAATTGGTTCAAAATGAGTTTGATTTTATTTAATCAAATTGATCGAGCTTATCTGCATTTAAACCAAACCAATTTGAGCCAAATCCACATCCAAATCTAGCTCAAATTAGCCCAAATTAATTTTGAATAAATTCCAATTGACTTTTGGCTTTGTTTGAACCAATTCCTAAATTGAGAAATCGCTTCAACGGTCCGATCTCCCCGAATCCTAACCCTGTCGTTACTGCGGTGCTCGGGTGCGTGATATGCTCATTTTAGGAAGAATACAATCGTCGATCGATGGAGAGCAGCGATACAGAGCACAGTTCAGTGTTTGGAAGTGGGGTCGAGAGGTCGAAACAACGATATCATCTCCTAAGTTCTCGATTCTCCCGGACATTAGCGGCAGACTCCCCCTCTGATTCTCGGTAGAAGCTCCCAGGCGAAACTCCCTACTCCGGATCTCGTTCTCTCTTGGCTCTTGTTCAGAAGCAGCCCAGGCCGAAGCCTTTCTCCCTCTCTCGTGCTTCCTTTAGTCGGAACCCAAGAACCGAAGCCCGTCCGACCTCCAGAAGTCGGATCTTCTCCGACTCTCGCTGGTTCGTGAGGCACCCGACGTCGGCCTCCTTTGTGTGACCCGAATCTCTGCTCTCATCGGCGCCAGCCTCGCTTCATCCAAGTACGTCGAGCTGCTTCCCCTAGCCTCGCCTCAACCAAAATTTCTAATTCTTCTCTAGGGCAGGTAACTTACTCCCCTTCTTCTTCTCTTTACCTTCTTACTACACTTCTTCTCCTTCTTCTCAATCCTTCTTTCCTTTCTTCTTCTAATTCCATTAAAAGAGGGGCTAGAAATCAAACATCTCTCTCCTGGTTATCTGGTTTTAAAAGAAAAGAGACGGAGTTGACTCTTGATTTTTCTTATATGAGTACTTAATAATTTCGATAATTTATTTCACATAAGGCATGTGTTTCTTTCATTTTTATGGCCATATTCCTCATTTGGACGCTTAGGGGTTTTTGAGTTTTAGTTTGAAAAGATCAAACTTCTTGATGTTTCACACCAGGAATTTCACTCAGAATTTGCACTCATGTAATATTAGCATGATGTGATTCCCGCAAATGATTATTCTACCTGGTTCTATGTGTTTAGGCTTTGTTGATCGTTGATGTTTACTTTAAATAGAATGGTATTGAGGGGAGCATAAGTGAAGCCTGCACTTTTCTTTTTGCTCACATGTGTGAATCAGAACATGATTGTCTCTTCATCCATCCCTCCCTTTTTTTTTTTTCTTCCATCCATTGCTTGTAGACTCAATGTGATGTCACGGTTGAGATGGTCATTGCATAAATCATGAGTATTCTTGTGAAGTTTGTGTAGTTGTATTTAATGAAGCAGGTGTTCAAACCATAGTTTTTTCATGTTAACTTGTTTTTATGTGAATTTGTAAATGTTGCGTATCAAATGTTCGATGAAATGCTTCTAAAGAAGGCCATAAGTATTTTTGCTTGCATTAAGGCTTTATGCGGTGAATGAAGTACTTTACTTTTTTTTTTATATAAATGTCTTATTGAGGAGATCAAGCTACATGGTTTTAAAATGCATCCTATAGCAAGTTTTTTTTTTTTTGAATCACATTACCTATGTATGAAATCTGTAGGAGTTTATGTCTCTTGATTGTTACATTATATGATAAGAGTTTAAGGTCCCATGTTTAGATCTTTAAAAAAAATCATGACATCTTTCATTGAGAGCATGCAAAGCCATTGTAGTAATATCTGTTAGGAATACTTCACAACTCAACCAAGCAAAGAGGTTGGACAAGCATGCATGCAGCACATTTCTCCTATATATCTAGTGAGTTCACAAGTTTTGGTTAGAACTTGCATGATCGTGTATGATATAAGCGATCGCTATGTCTTTGCATCATTCATGATTCGACGCGGTGATCCTCGAAATGTTTTGTATTACCCTCTTTCTATCTCGAAGTGGATAAAATATATGAAAGTTGGGCAGTCATTCCTCATACGTTTCAACAAGATGATTTAGTTAATTTTGTTGTTTCCCTTCTTTTTCTTTTATATGTATGCATTTATAAGTTTTGTTTATGGAAAGAATTTTTTTGAGCCTTTGGAGAGGTTTGAAATATAAATTTGTTAAAAGAGAGGGGTTCTAACTCATGCTTGCTTTCTTGAATTTGATTAAAAAAAAAAAACTCTATCTAATTCTGCTCTCTTAAGCACCAAAGTTTGGGAGCATGTGTGGTGGGTCCATTAGCATTTCTTTCTTGAAGTTTGATAAGTGGCTAAATCATATATTAAAGTTAATGAATGAATGCAGTTTTTCCACTGTTTTCATGTGCCGAATTGCTTTGGGAGCGAGATACATGCAGATTTTTAATATTTTGAACTTCCGGATCGTCTTAGGAACGATATACATGCAGTTTTTCAATGTTTTTAGCTTCCGGATTGTTGTAGGAATGAGATATGTGAAGAATTTTACTATTTTGGGTCTCCAAACTGTTTTGAGAACAAATTATATGCAGATTTTTTTTACTTATTTTAAGTCCCAAACTGCTTTGGGAATGTATAAAGTGCATATTTCGATGCGTTTTATGTTCCAAACTGTTGTGGAAATTGATTGGATACATATTTTTATTCGTTTCATACCCCAAACTGTTTTAAAAAGATGAGATATTGGCAGCTTTTTGTTCATCATGTGGTCTAAGTTCTTTTTGCGATAAATGTCGGGAAGTATTCATATGTTTCTTTTAGGATGAGTATTTATGAGCCTTCTATGGAGTATCTTTGGAGAGATGCGTGGTGGCTTTTCCATTTCAAATTTTGACCCTATGCGCATAAACTAAGAATTTTGGTGGTTGAATATTTGTAGGCATTACAAGTGAGCATATAAAGCACGTTAAGTTTAGTTGTGAGATAATAATTTTGATTTATGCCTAAGGGATGAGATTTTATTTCACTCATAACTAGAGCAAGATGTCCCATTGTGCATATTTATGTTAGTTCTCACATGTAACTTTGATTATCTCATAAGAAATATCTTAGTCAAAACGATCACATTCTCTCATGATGCATTACAAATTAATAGAATTGTGCGTGTGATGTCTTAAAGTTCTACACCCATACCTCAAGCATGAATAAGAAGCATTGTAGTAAGCGCATGTACTTAACATTATGAAAGTTCTCTCTTCAGCTTAATGAATCATTGTTGGCAGGTATATTTCTTTTCAATAATTCATGATTGAAACTCCATCTATGAGCTTTAAAAGCAATTTTTTTTTTTTTTTTTGTGTATGGCCTTTCTTTACTTGATGGTCATAAGTGTTGGAGAGAAACTTTACATATACTTTGTCCATTCATCCGTAAGCATTTTTTTTTTAGAACCATGTTTTATATGGATGTTTATGTTTAGAGTAAGCAGGTTTGCATGAATGATCCGATTTTCTCATATTTTAAAGTTTCCCATGGACATATAATTCACTCCTAAACTTGCTTTGAAAGGCATGGTGGTTACATAGAAGCCCTCTATCTAATGAAATTTATGCACTTCGGTTGTAGGTGTGTATGTATGTTATCACAAATGGATTTTCTTTCGTTAGCATTTAAAGTAGCAAACATTTGTGGATTCAATGTTTCTATCGAATTTGTGTTGGCGAGATTAAATAATCTTTTTTGCTTGCGATTCTTTGTTGGGGGGAATGAGGATGATTTTGGAAGGTTTTATGAATTATTTTGTATTGAAAAATTTTGTGAATCATTCTATGGTTGTAAGTTTTACGAAAAGCTTTATCGAAAGTTTTTTTTTTTTGCGAATGTTTTATGATAAGGGCTCTACAATGAGGGGTTTTTTATAAAACCTTCTCGTTGGAAAGCTTTGATTTTTTTTCTACCCCACTCCAAATGAAAGGAGGCACTTGATTATGGGATGTTGGGTAGGATTTTATGTCAAGAGGGGATTTTTGATAGAAAGATTTTTGTAGAGTTTTGGTGTCAAAATGAAATGAAAAGAGAGGAGATTTTGGGTAAATAGCTTTTGGGAAGTTTTTGTGTAGTAGTTCGCTTTAGAAGTTCTTGCGAGTTATTGCAAAATCTATAATATTTGTGGTTGGACTTTGTTTAGTAGGGTCATTTAATATCTTTTTGGGTACAAATAGTGTTTTCTCATTTGAGTTAGATTTCCTTAGTGTTTTCTTTCTATAAGATTAGTTTTTGAGATTTAAAACATTAGGGAGCTTTGGATGGGAAGGTCTCTAGTGTCTTTTGTAGTTTCTTCGATTAATCCTTGCTCATTTGGATTTTATCCCTTTAGGTGTTAATTTCTAAAGATGAAAAGAATTTTTGGATGAATATAAAACCAAAGAGAATTTGTTTCCCCTAGTTGTTGTAGGCTTTGTTTAGAGTGTGTGGTAGGTAGAGGTCCCAAGCATATCAAGTGCCTCATTTGGATTGTGGGAACAACAAAGGGCATTGTAAATGTTGCTTTAGGGCACACTTGACTTCACAGAAGTGTGCCCAATAACTACAATGCCTACATCCCTTTTATTTGTAATTTTCATTCTTTTCTTTTTACTATTTTTGCTACTTATTATAGTAATTATGTCCGTAGATCCCTAAGCTTACTAGCACATGTACGAAAGTCCTAAAGGGTTAGAAAATAAAGCCTCCTTTTATCCCTACGACTTTTAGTGACACATAAGGACAAAAATTAAGGACCGAGTCTTAGAAAATATAGACTTAGGGTGCATGCTCCTTATAGGATAGAGACATCAAAATCCAACTTAGTGACACATCTTCCTAGGTTCTAGTTTTCTTAATCCACTAATAATCAACCAACGGAAATCAACCTTAATCTAATCCTTTAAAATATACTAAAACATTTAATTTTTATTCTAACTACAATTAATATTTCATAACCATTAAGATGCCAAATCTAAATCAAATTTAACCAATCTAATAATTAACTCCTAACCAATTTAAGTCTCTAAAAGTTGTAGACTAAAATTAGGAGATTAAACATAAACTAAGATTCATTAGGACGAAAGACTCCTAAATATCAAACCTTAGATTAATCCTTAAAATCAATCAACAAATATCTCTTATTAATAAATCACTTAATCTACATTCTCTTTTCTAATTTACAACCAACAAAATAATCAATCAAATGATAAGAAAATATATTTCTAAAATCAATCATATAAATTACTAATATTTCAACTTCAATCAAAATCTCCCTTTTGGCCTTTTAATAAATCAAATACAAGCAATTTCAACTAAATCATCCTACATAGGACCTATCCAAAGCTACATAGCCTACATACACCTTAGACTTGTTTGGTTAGGACACGACCTTTAGCCCTAGGTTAGGCTAATATTTTCTTTCATTGTTCAGTATTTACTATATGCCCATGTTCTATAAATGCAATTATTAAATTTCCTGTTAGCTATATTTAATTTCCTGTTAGTTATATTTTTGTTATTTACCTGCATTTCTTTTCTGAACGGCATCTACGCTCATTTGTATATTTCTCTCTTATCTTATATTGCGAGGTACATTGGAGTAATTCGCTAGCTTGAGGCTTTTGAGTGGCTGCGCCACATGCTTTGCACGACGGAGAACAACTTACTTGCTTGGAGCTTTTAAGTGGCAGCGCCACATGCAATCAGGTATAATCTCTGCAACTTATAATGCAAATTTTTAAATATATCGGAATTGCTACACATCACACACGACTTGCTAATAGGTATTCTAGCATGTGTAGGTAGCCAGCCATAGGGTAGTTCACTAACGAAGCTTTGGCCCTATAGGTCAAAGCTTGACCCCTTCTGTGAGCCCTAGAGACCATTAGGGTCATTTAGGCCTGTAGAGTAGGCCACCTATTATGCCGGTTGGCATCGTTGTTTTCCCACACGAAGTGGGCATCGTTGTTTTTCTGCTAGGATTTTGGCCTTCTCCGGTTTTGGGTGTGATACCCCCTTCCCCCTTTTTTCTGTGAGCCTTAGAGACCATTAGGGTTATTTAGGCCTGTAGAGTAGGCCACCTATTTATGCTACTGGGCATCGCTGTTTTCCCACACGAAGTGGGCATGACTATGATGATTTTCTGTGCGGGTACCTGGCCTGGAGGGTACCCTTAGGATGTGTTTATTTACTTTTTCTGTACTCTGGATGTCATGCATACATCTGTTCTTACACACTTTTCTCCACAATGCACCTTACATCCATGCATTGCATTAGTGGACCTAAGGACATCTCTTATTTATCTATCTTTTCATGCATCATACAACGATAGGTCTATTCGTCTGCATATTGTAGAGTCGTTGATTTGAGTCTTTTGAACTATTAATCCTTGAATCTTTAAGATAGAGCATTCCCATCTTGCATACATGTAGGACGATTGGTTGTGCTTAGGATTTTAGCTGGCTTCCCTTTTCAGGCAGGGATATAAGTCCAGACTGTATTAGTTAGGTCGTAGGCGTTAATGTCGTATGTACGATATTACACCTCTTATAGATTTAGGATCTAAAGGTGAGTGGTACAGGTGTACCACTATACACCTTATTGGTGGGTAAGCTCTCCATCCTTTCGGAAGCTATAAATCCTACCCATCCGCGTCACACAGATGACGCCACCTCCCTCTTTCTCTCGTGCATGTTTGAATGCGTTGTCCTTCCTTTTTCTCCAGTTTTCACTTCTTCTAGCTGGCCGAATGTTGACTGAACCTTACGTGATTGATCGAACCAAATTGGGACACTCTTCTTCTTTGATTAGGAAAGCCTAGAATTCACCCTTACACTAAACCCATTAGAGGAGATAATCTAACATCCTTAATCGAGAGTTTTCCTAAGTCAAGGCTTAGGATGTAATTAACTACGGGGGCTTGCGCCCGTAGGAAACTAATCCCCACAATCAAATAAACCCTATTCAAGCTGATGCATCGAATGGGGGAAATCTCGTGAATTTAGGGTTATAGATATTATTATCCATCGAGGTTGGTAGGTGAAAGCCGCTACCCTCCATGGCTAATCATATCTATAACTCCATCTGCTCTTCCATCGGCCTGCTTGTGTCGATTGTAAAGGTCTACGACCATTTTTTTCCTACGGGATAGTGTGATCGTACCCTTTGCATTCGAACCACACGAGCGGAATCCTTTCGGAGACCCACAATATATATATATATATATATATATATATATATATATATATAACAAGTTACATGGTGAATGCTCAATAAATCATGAAAAAATGTTTTTTTTTTATTATTATTATTTGGGAGATATGAAATCCTTAGAAATTAAAACAATCGAAAAACAGGAATAAGAGTATAGTCACTCCAATTAGAACTACATCGTAACAAAATCATGGGTGAAAATGCTCCGAAGAGCTTTTATTCTATCTCCTTTTTCTCTTCCCAGACTTCCCTTCCTTAACTCCTTCCCCATCAAGAAATGAAAATAATGGGGTGGAGAGGGGTTGAGTGCAGGAAATATATATATATATATATATATATATATATATATATATATATATATATATATATATATATATATATATATATATATATATATATATATATATATATATATATATATATATATATATATATATATATATAGTTCTGTGCATAGCATCGCGATGCTCCAACACGACGCCGTAGCATCGCATGCTCATTATATTGTTATTGTAGAATAGAGAACATCTATATCGCTGCATTGAATTTTGACACCCCAATGCTAATGCCTGAGCGCTGCGGCGCCCGCAAGTATAGTGCAGCAATGCCCAACCCAAAATTTCCATGTTAAGTTCATTTTAAACTTTCAGGTTACTATAAGAATGCTACAAAAAACAAAAGAAGAAGGATTTTGAAGGTTAGTTTGTTGAAAAATAGTAAGAAGAGGGCTGAAACAGATTTTTTTGCGGTTTGGTAGCTGAAGAAAACCGTAAAAGAGGGTTGGAATAGCTCTTGCTGCTGTTTTTGTAAAGAAAACAACAAGAAGAGGATTGTTTGCTGAAGAAAATAGCCTTCTTATGGCTGGTCTACTGAAGAAAACAACAAAAAGAGGATTGGAACAGCTTTCTTTTGGTTGGCTTGCTAAAGAAAACAAATAAAAGAGGGTTGGAATAGCCTTCTTGTGGTTGGTATGCTGAAGAAAATAGCAAAAAGAGGGCCAGAACAACCTTGCAGCTGACAAACTGCAGGAAACTGGTGAAATGCATGACTGCAGAAGTGCAATCAGCTGTCACCGTGTAGATGAAGTAAAGAATAGCTGGAAAGAAGCTTCTCGCGGAGGATTGATGTTAGTGCAAGGAGAGCACCATTTGTTATGCTTCTTGTTCTACATCAAGAAGGGGAGATCCCCTTTTGAGTAGTTGCGGACTCCTTGAGGAAGAAGAAAGGAAAGAAAAGAGGCTAGAAAGGAAGAAATCAGAAATCATTCATTCCATAACCTTATTTTACAATAGGATGAGTATTTATAATACTGGGATAGACCAAATTTATAATACAAAACTGGTATACCTAGCACATACATAAAATAGAATATAAGGATGTTAGGGCACTTCCTTTCTCGAGTGCATTTGCAACTCATATGCTTCAAGGCAGACTTATTCTTTGATGATATAAGGTCCTGCGTAGGTTTGGCTCAGCATTTGAAGCACTAATTGTTGAGATGTGACATCAGCATTTTTCAAGACTAAGAGCTTCTCCAGCCGAACTGTATTCGGGTGTATGGAGTGGCTTTTGGCTCCATTGAATCGCCAAAAAATACGTCAATGACATGCGGGTGAACAGTCCGACGTCAATATTGGTCAAAAAAATCGCTCTATTTTGTAGCTTGCAGGAAATGTGCGAAACAAGAGATGTTTTTAGCGCGGGAAAGAAGAGAAATGAAGTTCCATTGAAAATGAATTGCGGCATTTTGAAGTTTTCCGCCATTTTAGAGTGAAAAATGGGGTTTTCGGTTGAAGATGCCCTGAACAACTCTTTGATGCGTTGAGCTTTAGTACTTCACCATTCAACTTTTGGTTTCTTTGGGCTCCTTGGATATCTTCTAGTAGATTAGTATCAATCTCCAAACCTTCTTTATTTCTTTCTTCCCACTCGCCCAACTCATCTTCTTCTAATTATTAGATGGTGATCAATCGCTGGCTATGCAACTTGTACTGGACTAGTAACAGGGCTTCAAATCCCTAAACCCTAAATTATTTTTTATAATTAAAATAATTAAATTATTTTCTTCAAAATAACTTTACAATCAATTTGGATAAAGCTGCACTCCAATAGGTCCTAAATTTTATCTTGCGAAATCAAGTTTCATTTTGATTTGATGAGTGTTTTAATTTTGACAGAGGGGAAAGAACAGCTTATAAGTTAGATCTGGCAGCATTATACATTCTGCATGTAAGCAAAGCTCTTTCTTCTGTGAAGCCACGTTCCTACGCAGTAATAGTGCAGATCAGATGTTTGCTGTTGTTGTCACTTTCATATTTGCTGGAGGTTTTTGTCATTTGTTTGTATTAAGTATGTTGTGGGCGCTTGCTTCTGCAAATCATGTCACACAAGACTACAACAGGATTGTTTAGATCAAAAGAAATTATTAAGTGTAGAGTTTGAACATAACTTATGTTCAGACTCTAATAAATTCAAGGCACGGGGCTCATATAATTTACATGTAGAGTGTGTATAATACACACTCTGTGTACAAGCCACGTGGCTTAATTTTATTCCAGACTCCACACGTAATAATTTATCATAGATCATATATTTGTTGTCATGCAGCTCATCTTGATTTGTTGGTTGAGAGCTTTGACTATCAATCAAGAGATTTTGAATTTGACTCTTTGTTTATGATGTGTTTGTTAGTTTGTCTTAATTGACATAAATGTTTTTATATATATATATATATATATATATATATATATATATATATATATATATATATATATATATATATATATATATATATATATATATATATATATATATATATATATATATATATATATATATATATATATTATTGTTATTATTAAAAATTTGGCTATGGATGTTATCGTCTTCGCGACTTCACCCTACTTAACTTCATGTTGTTTTTATTTTTAATTATAAATTAAATTATTTTTAGGATACTCAAAATAATTTTGAAATATTTTTATTATTTTTAAAACATGAAAAACAATTTTATGCATGTTATTTAATGAAAACTAAAAAAAATTATTATAGATATTAAATATATTATATTTTTTATCTAATGATATATAGCCAAATATTCTCCTCAGCTTCTAATAATTTTCTTATAGGGAAATTTTTTTTTAATAAGCTAGACATTTTCTAGTCAGTGGGCTCTCAGGCTCTGGCTTCTATGAATCTTGTCTATTATGTTGCCTATTTAATTATTATTATTTATAGGGAAAGGAGTCTATGAATCATGCCTTAATCTATTTAATGAAGCTAAATATTTAAATTAGGTAACAAAAAAAATATATATATTTTTAGTTATTTTGAATTATTGTTATTTGAAAATTTTAATGGTTTGTTAGTAAATAACAAGATTCGATTGTTTGGATAATATTAAAAAAAAAAAATCAAATTGAATCAATCTTATTTGATTGATTTAGTTTGGTTATTAATGCAATGATTTACTTTTATTTATATATATTTTTAATTTTGATTATATGTTTAATTTTTTTAAAAAATATTAATTAAAGTTTTTTTTTTTTTTTGGGAAAATTTGGGGCCTTAGCCCATATATTTCAAGAGTGAAAAAAGGTTACAAGTAAATAAGTTACATGAAAAGGCAAGTCCACATAAGTAGAAACAAAACTTATGCAGAAAAAAGGAAATAAACCCCAGCTATACCACCTTTTACATATCTAAAGTATAAGATGAAGAACCAAAAACATGGTAGTTGCAAAAATTTGGACATAAAACTTCTGTAGAATAGAAGCAGGCAGAGCAGCAGCTTCAGAAAACCTGAGTGAACGGAGGCCTGAATGAACCATAGACAACCAAAAAAGTGAGGCGTTAAAGTAAGGCAACACCAAAACGGAACCAATAGCAGCAATGAGTAAGCAAATTCCAGAATGAACCAGAAAGAGCCAATAGAACTCCCCAGCCAAAAGTCTGGACTTAGATTGTAAAATGTCTACGTCGAATTCTCGGAAACCTGGTTGCCCAAAGGCCATCCAAGGGGCCTGCTTTGAGAGTTTCATCATTGTCCAGACAAGGCACTCAATGCAGGCATTAAGCGACGGGACAAAAGGACCAAGAAGAAGCACCTGCCAATTTATAATTCTTCTAGCAATTGGATTCCACCATTCCATTTTGAAACTTTTTCAAAAAGAGTCCTTTTGATACAAAGCAGAACAGAGGTAACACATTGAAAATTACCTCCAAACCTCCTGTTATTTCTTTCTCTCCAAGTATAATATATAACGCAGCCAACAACAAGTTTGTAAAAATTCAACTTCTCAGAATTTTTCCCATAAACATCAGATAGCCAATCATACAGCTGCATAATAGATGATCTCAAAAGGAAACAACTGCTCCCAAGAATGAGGGATTTCAAAATAGAGAAAGAATACGGGCAATCAAAGTATAAATGGGAAACAGATTCAGTGTTGGAATAACACAAATTGCATATTAACGGAACATGAATCTGTCTAAAGTTAAGAGTCACAACAGTCTTCAAACCCCCCACCAAAGCCAACCAAACAAATACCGTATGCTTTAAAATGTTTCGTTTATGCCAAATCATTTTATACCAACCGCAATATGGTAACCCAGAATAATACTAATCAATAAAATGCCTGAATTTATAATTCAATTAAAGATTAAATTATGTCAATGTTTTCAAATATCTAAATAAAGTACTATAAATAAATAAGTGATATAAAAATTAACATAAATATTATTTATTTCAAATATTAAAATTATAAATTTTTATGAATAATTATATATCGGTGATAATTAAAATTTCTATGATTTAATCAATGTGTAATAAGGTTGAGAATTCTATAATTATTCCTATCAGCATTTAAAAGTTAATAGAAGATTAATTAAGTTTTAATTATGATCATTAAATAATTAATTAATTAAGTGATATAATTGACTATTCAAAATATTTGGTAAGAAATTAATTCAATTAAGCACTAATTATATTATTGCTAACATAATTATGTTTTTTTTTATGTAATTTTAAGAAGTGAGATAACGATAATTAATTAGTGATTAATAGAGCAATTGTTAATTAAGAGTTATTTCCTATTTTAATTAACCTATTAATATTTCTTTGTTTGTAATTATAATATTTATGATAGAAATTAATAATTTATTCATAAATAACTAAAATATTTAATAAAGTCAGTCAGGAATAATTAAAGTTTAATTATGCTCACTAAAATGTAACTAATATTTACTTATGATATTTCAATATGATGTAACATTTAAATTGAGGAATAAGTAAGCATATTAAATAACGTCTAATTAATTATATTGAGGAATAAGCAAGCATATTAAATAACGTCTAATTAATTATATTGAGGAATAAGCAAGCATATTAAATAACGTCTAATTAATTATTGAGCTTTGTGCGGGCTAGAATATACGCGGCGATAGAGTTAGAATACTATGTCTTGGCGTTGCATGGATATCCAGCTCACACACAGAAAACACAAAGATTTTTACGTGGAAAGCCCTGAAAAAAGAGAAAAATCATGGGGCCTGACCTAGTTGAAAATGATTCCACTAGAACTTGAGTTGATTACAATGGGCTGACTAGCCTCCAAGGGTGCAAGGGCTATCTGATTACAAGTAATAATTGTATGACAAAAGTCCGGGTGTCAGGTGATGGACCAGCATAACTTCGGGCATCAGGTAATGGTCTAGCAGAACTCCAAGCTTGAAGTGATGATCTGGCGAAGGTGAGGGCCTCAGGTGGTGGTCCGGCGAAATTCCGGCAGTGGTCCGGCGAAACTTTGGCAGTGGTCGAGGAGGAGCTTCTTTCTTCTCTTCTCTTATTCTCTTCTTGCTTGGGTCCCCTTTCAAGAGAAATAAGGGATCTATTTATAGATTTTCTGGAGTGGCATGACCTGTAAATAGGTGAGAGATCAGGGATAAATGTGGAATGGTTGGATGGACAGCCGATATTAAATCCCTTGATCATGGGCCGTTCGTAAGACATTTGGAGGTCTTAATGATTTTGAAATTCAGCGATCTTGGGCTCGTTGGATTCGTCTCATCGAGCCGCTCGATTCAACTATAAGCTCATCTTGTTTTGGAAATTGTTTTTCTAACTCAAACTAAGGTACGAAGCTTCCAATAGAGCTTTGGGTCCTTAATTTGGACTCATTTGTGCTCGGATTGAGTCGAATTGGTGTCGTTGGGTTCTTATTTCCGAGACGCTCAATTTGACTAAAAGTTTGCGGAAATCGGAGTTCAGGTGATCCCAGATTTAATTTTTGGAGTTTTCGGCTTGATTTTGCCTCGAGATTCGTGCGAGATCAAGCTAATTTTTTATGATATATCAAGCTTAATTCATGATTAATTACAATGTAATTATTTTCATTATAATTTAATCTATTTATTAAATTATTTAAAATTAAATTTCTTATACCTTTGAATTAATCTGAAAAGGTCAATAATTAATCAGAAATTATTTTGCTAACTTAGATTAATTAGAAAAGAATATTTTTCAATTAGTATAATTCTTATTTAAATATATTAATTATAAATTCATTCTAAATTGATCAACTTTTTATTTTCGAACATATTTTAATTTTTTTTCAGAAAATAAAAAATAAAAAGAATATTAGTATAAAATATTTAATTAAAAATAAATAAAAAAGAAAGATGTCCAACGAGCATTTATGCTTCTTCCAAAAAAGAACATTTATGTTTGCCAGTTGTTTAGAGCCTGAAGTTCCGATCGAGTTCCCATAAGAGAAAAAGCATGACACTTTACCCATTTTCCTATAGATCACTATCATTGTATAAAATTACAAACCTACCTTTTTAAAAAAAGATCAATAAACTAATTGAGCCGAATATATGCCTAATTGATTTAAGCTGGTTAAATTTTATTGAGCTCGAGCTCAACCAGTTAAAAAATTTCTCGATTGGTGGATCTCATTTGAAAAGCTCGAACTTGACTTGATTGTTAAGCTTAATTTCTTAGTTTTAAATTAAAAATTTTTAGTTTTTTAAATTTTTTATTTTTGAGATAGAATTAATTTAAAAATATTTTTATTTTTGAGATAGAATTAATTTAAAAATATTAAAATATGTTATATAATATCAATTCAAATTATTTTTTAATATATTTTAAGTTGAATGAGGAGCTCAAAGAACTTACAAGCAGAGCCAAACAAAGTTCGAGCTCGTTTAATATGCGAGTTTAATTTTAGACTCGAACTTAAATTCGTGACTTGATAAGCTTGACTAGGGAGCTCGAATCGAGCTAGAGTTGGCTAAACTCATTTACTCTCCTAAGTATAACTATATTCTAATATGTATTTCTATTAAAATTGGTTTAATTATATTTATTTTTAAATTTAATTTTTTAAACATGTTAATTGTATTGAAGGACAATTTATGATGTCTGAAATTATGAAAATATAAAACAAAATTAACATATATTAAATTCAATTTTCCAAACGAAAAAATAATTCAAAGTTTCAATGCAGAGGGTTGGGAAAGTTGGGGCTGTTTTCGAAATAAAGAGAAATAAAAGAGGTAGCTGCAAAAAGTGGACAGACAGAGTTCGCTCGCTCGGAGCTGACTGCATCGGATGCCATTTAAAAAAGCTTGGATCCTTCCTTTTTCCCCGACATCAATGGCGGAAAAAGTGTTTCCACTCTCCATAGTTCTCACGTCTTCGTAAGGCGTAAACCCTAACCCTAGCTCTAGTTCTGATCCGCTCTAACAGCTCTTTTTAACTTCTAAATCGGCATGGCTGCCACGCCGGCGCGAGAACAGACAACGACGCCACCGCCGCCGGTCATTGGCAAGGCTGGGCGCTACACCGTCTTCTTAACACCTCCGGCGACTCCTCGCCCACCCTCTGGGAAGCCCCTTTCGCAAAGCCCCCTGACACCGAGCCCCAGGCCTAGCCCTGTAAATGCGGCTCCCCCGGCCGGTAAATCCTCAGCGCCGGAAGCGCCGCCGGTTCAGGTGCCGCCACCGCAGTTCGAGAAGCCGGCAGCGAAGGGAACAAGCTCGGTGTTCGGATTCCTTTGGGATGCGGTGGCGAAGGTCCAAAATGGTAGCTTTTTAATGATTGGATGAGGCTCTGTTTGCTTGTTTAAGTTAAATTAAATTTAGCTTTTTGAGTTTTGAAAACTTGTCGGTGGGTTCTGTGTCAGCTCACTCGAGCTTGGACGAGTATTTGGCGGATTGGTTGGGCCTGAACCAGTCGAAGTACCAGTGGGCGCTGAATGATTACTATGAGAACACCGGATCGGTGAGTGAGTTTGTTATCGTAAATATCCTTATTTTGAAGGTAGATTTTTCCTTTGTCGAGGATCTGCAAACTTTCAATTTTCAGCATTTCCTCAAAATTGTTCTTGTCTATAGCTGTCGGTGTTGTGATCTGGTATATTTACCTACTGATTTGGTATTAAGTGCATCTCTTGTTTATAGGATTGTGCTTAATCTACTCAATCCTGACGATTTCAGTTAACTAGCTTTATATTATCATCGTGTGGTGGAAATTTTGATGAATAGATGTGTATCTAACAATCATTCTTCGAATAGAAGGGGAAGGCTTTCAAGTTGTAGCAGTTTTAAATTTCATAACTTTTCCATCCTTCTTACTCCATTATTTTAATTTTGATTTTTTCTCATTCTTGTTCATTTCCAATTGTTAATTCAGGCTTTTCTTTCCCAGTTTAGGATTGCAACTAGTCACCATCTACAAATCCATTGCTACGTTTTATATTGTTTTAAAGTTAATCATGCTCATTGAGTTACACTACAACTTTTTTTCATTTGAAATTTACAATCTATATCCAAGAGAACATTCGAAGGGGTCAATATAAGAGAAAATTATTACTTTTCTTCAGTACAATTTGCAGTTTGGTATGCTGGCAATTCTTAATTTACATTAGTGCCCTTTGGAGGTCTTACTTTATGCCTTATTTTGTGCTAATTTTAGTGTATTGGGGCTGAGGCATTTCCAAAAAACTTGTATTTTAGTAGGTTTGATCGTTGTTGTTGATTTCTTATCTATAGTTGGTAGATGATTACTGAAATTATTGAAGATTGATATTTTAAAGGTGTGGAAAAAAGATGGTGTTGTTTTATTTGTCATAGGGTGTGGCTTAGGCCTTGAGACATAGGCTATTATCTCCATAAATTTAATATATTAAATATTTAATAATTAAAAATTTTGATGAAATAATTGAATACAAGGGAAACATTTGAATCATTTTTTAAAATTCAAATTCTGTAATTATTTCATTCTTTCAGCTCAAAATTTAATAACTCAAACATTAAATTTTAGTCTAAAATTTATTAGCCAAGTGTTTGGTTGAGAGGGTTAAACTAAAGTACATCATACAAACATTTAAATATAAAATGAAAACAAACTTTTAAATCCATAATATTTCAAAAGCCTGGAGACTTATCTCATCTAAACCATAAATATAAAAGAATTGTTAAATGCCTTACGGATTTACCCCTTATAACAAGTTTTAGAGATCCACTAAGAACCATTAGAAAAGAGTGAAGACTTCTAGCTTCTTTAATAAAAAGAGATTATAGAAACATTGATGAGTGTGCTTGTGACCAAGATGAGAGGCACAAGTTAATGGTCGGTCGAGACAAAGATATCCTACTGAGTTAGTGAGGGAATGACGTTGATGAGGGATTTGAATTGAGCAAGCGAGTTTGTGCGGAAGAAATACCAAGTTTAAGTTGATGTAAGAGAAGTTGTGAGGAACTGGGTTAGTGAGGGATCTTTGATCGAGCAGAGAGTGAATCTACGTGGGATTTTTTTTTAACAAGCTTTAGAAGTAACTTTGATGCATGCTTAATAGAATAACAAAAAAAAAAGGCCTTTATTGGAGTAGGTATTTACTTAAATAGAAATCTATGTTCTTGTTTAAGAGAGGTTTGCTTGCTTTAAGACAAGTTGTAAGCACTAGCATTACGGATCTTAAAGGGGACTATATCAACTTGTGTGCAACAATATATGTTACTTATTTTTCAATATGATATGTATTATGAATTTTAGAAAGAATGATATAAATAAAAAATGGCATAGGAGCCTTCGTACATGGTGAAAGAATCTTATGTTTTTTTTTTCCCTCTTGAGTAAATAAGAAACTTTCAACATGTTCACATAAGCCAATATTTTAAACTCGGATTCTACCGCTGTCGGATTGGTTGGGTGACCAAACATAGTGTTGGTTAGTGTTGGAGGGTAAAACCCCAAAATTCTTGGAAATTTTTGGATTTGGTAATACTATTTTCAAGGAATCTTTAAGAGAGAAAGGTTGATGTACAATTTTTACTTGCAGTTCAGCATCTTTTTATCCAGTTTAGTGAAGAAACCAACCAATCAATCTCCTAAGTGATCTTATTTGAGTTTTGTGTTCAAATAAATAAGCCCCCTGCATCTTACATGCTCTTGTCCACATGAGTTATTCTTGGCATTTTTGCTATTCTTTTTGTTGCTCTTTAGATTTTTGAAATGTTAATCAGGAGGTCTATATGCTACCATTTTCATCAGATCTTTGTCTATTATCTTTTGTGTTTTTGTATTAAAAATAAAGTAGCAACTTATTCTAAGATTATATTAAAAGTGTGGTTAGATTTTGGTTTATTTAGGTGTTATAAAAGGGCATTCCTTTATATGACAACTGGGGCTATTTAATAATTTTTATTACTCCTGTAAATAACTTATATTAAAAAAAATGTAAAATTAAAAAAAAAATTGAAAAAAAAGTTATACACCTTCAATTCTGCCACATTCGTAGTCTATGTAAATGTTACAATCCTCAATACAATTATTCTATCATGAATACAAGTGTACCAATATCTCCTTTTCAGCTCGTGATTGGGATCCTGGTTTGTGGTGTAGATAGTCTTCGATCTTATGATCTTTTGATCCACTCTTATCTTGGATTTGACTTAGAGGGTTATGCTCTAAGGCTACATCCTTTCCTCATTTTACTCTCACTTGTTTAATTCCCTATTCATCCAGAATGATTTAGAAACAAGATGATGAGCATGAGAAAATATATAAAGAAAATGAATGGAAGGTGAAGATACGTAGAAAACAATAACTTCCTCCTCCCCATCTTCTCCTCTCTCCCCTCGCGCCTCTCCCCTCTCCCTTCTCCCATCTCTCCTCTCCCCTCTCTCCCAATAATAGCAGCTTCCTTCAACAACAAAGATCTAGTGCCCTATCATTGATCCCCATGAGTAGGTATTTCTGGTGTTGACATCGAGCATGCCTGAAACAAAAATCATATTTTGGAAGTTGGTTGATTGACAATGAATCATAACTTTCTTTTCCTGTCATGTTCAATGTAAGGTCTCTTTAGTTGCTCTGTGTTGCAGGCACTTTTTAATGCATATTATTGCAAGATCGCATTTTGTTTTTTTTACTTTGATGTAATAAATAGCTTTGATGTGTTTCACTTTGGTGCCATGCACAATGCTTGTATGGTCGCTGAAAGAAATATACTGGATGGAGTTGGTTTATTTGAAAGACCGGGCCAGCGGGCCAGGCTTTCCAATGGCTTGTAAGTGGTAACTTGAATGCAAATCTAACCAACGAGATTATACTACAAAGATAAGCTGTCAAAATGTTTACATTTCTTTTTCTAATGCAAATTGATGTAGAAGCGAAATTACTGAGGAAACACAAAAGCTTGGTTGAAAGTCACCAAACCTACACAAACTAGAATCCGCCACCAAGAAGAAACCTTCACAAAATTTGATGACAAGTTCAACTCTTTATTCATATAATCCGCAGGTATTTATAAGTATTATTTGAGATAAAATTAAAGGAGGGGATGGATTTGGGTGTGTATGATTGGTTTTCCATGAAGTGATGCTTGTATTAGAAGCAACTCTTCACAAAAAGAAGCAGCTTTTCAAGGTATGGTTGCTCATACATGTAGGAGGGAAATCAAAAGCTGTTTGCTTCTATCCAAATTTGAATTTAAAGAAAGCAAAATTACAACATATATAAACAAAATACAAATTTCATATTTACAATGCATATTGATTTGGATCTTGTGAGTTGTTTTCACAATTCCCTATATTACATCATATTTGTTGCTTTTTCTTGTGGAAGTGTTGTTTCATTTTGCTTGAAATCTTTGCACATGAAATGATCAATGTTTTTCATTTCATAATCTCTCAACTAGTTCTAACAAGAGCAATTATTTACTCCATTCTCAGAATGTGATAAGATTGTGAGCAAAGCTCTCTGCAATAACTGTGAGAAATGTTTTTTTCGCAAAGTTTCTTTCATTGATTCTACGAGCATTAGAAAGTGATTTCTTGATCAAAGTATGATAGTTTTCCAGCACTTCTGAAACTCACTTTCAAATAAATTCTAATGTAGAGTAAGGAGTCTGGCAAACCAAAGGAACAAGTCAGCAAAGATCAAACAGTGTGATTTGGTGAATGGTATGCAATATCTTTTTTTTTTCTTCTTTTAATTAAATTTTCTCTTAGATTTTCAAATTTCGGTTTGCTTCTAAGTTTTGGATAAACAGATTTTGCAGATCATGATTGCCAAAAGTGTATTTTGTATGATTTTTATATTGGCAAACAAGAGCTGTTCTGTAAGAGCAAAGCGATCGAAGTTGGTTAGTACGACTAATACGATTCAGAGCTCAATTCAGTGTGACAGTGCTTTTGTCAGAGCTCTCTTCTGTCTGTATTTTTATTACATGTATGATGTACTTCTCTGTCCTTAACGAATCAGTGAATTCTGTTAAGAGTTACAGCAAGAGGTTATATGTAAGTAAGAACGCTGCATCTCATTTGTGCCATCTTCTGATGTCTGCCTTATTCTGAAGCAATGAAACTTGTTTTATTCAAATGCCATTATCTATTAATTTAGGCTTCTTTTGGGACGGCTTTCTTTCTGAATTTTTTTTTACTAAAAAATTGCTTTTGGAAGCAGAAAGAAAGTTGTCCCAAATGAAGCCTTAATCTATTTAAGATTTTGTTATTTATTAAAATAAAATATCATTGCTAGAATTGTTTGAAGCAACCATTTGATATGAGCTCGAAGAAAAATACAAAGTAGGGAGAATGCAGGGAAAGAAGAAAGGGATGATCATTTACAATTAGCGTTCCAAATACATTATTAAAAGCCCATTACACTGCCCACTATAATTAACTACTCATTATAGCAAATAACTTCCTAACATAGCAAGTAATAATTGATAAATAAGTCAATACACATGGATCATAATAATGATCCTGTCATATATATTATTATTCATCGAGGTGTGTAGGTGATCCTCCATGGTTAATAGTATATATAATATCATATACATTTATATTGATATGTTTGTGTCGAGTATAAAGACCTACGATTATTTTATCTTACGGGATAGTGCGATCATACCTTTTTGCATTTTGCTACCCACGAGCATAATCTTTTCAGAGACCCATAAATAAGTCATTATTCTGATGATAATCATCATAAATCAAATAAGTCAATCTGATCATGATAAGTCATTGATTATAAGTGGATATCTTATTCTTCAATGAGTTTATCATCTTATATATGTCAGCTAGCTGATCAATTATGAGCATCAATTTGTACCAAACTCTTTAATCAATATAAGCACTTTGTCTTTTCTCTTATCAATATTTTGGATAAGCCCAAGAATTGTCCTTCTGTGTAGAGACTGATCTCCAATCAATCAGCTAATCTTTGGATTTCATTCCATCATATAATTTTATCACATAAATCATATATTCTTTGCATCATGTACAAGTTATGGTTGTTGAGATCCTCCAAAGGTTGCCTTTGCAATAAATTTAATCACTTGAATCCTTCATTTCCCTTTTAATTATCTATCCATTCATACTTTTAAAGTGTGGAATTAATAACAATGTAAACTTGAAATATGACTAAGGTTATGTTTGGGACGGCTTTCTTAGTGCTTCTTAAAGCAGCTTTCAGTAGAAAATTTTATTTTTTTGTACTAAAAATCTTCTTTAAGAAGCAAAAAAAAAGCCATCCCAAACGAAACATAAGTTTGACTTCTTCAAAGGAGAAGATTTGGGTTAGATTATTCTGATGAACATTTGGTTAATATTGATTTTAAATCTGTTGGATCCGATTTATGATGAGTGAAATATAATTAATTGATTAATCATACATTACACTTATCTTAACACAATTTTAATAATTTTAAGTTCATTTTAACCAAAATTTATTAATCTGTAATTAACATAAAATAAATAGTTAATTAGGCATTACTTTGCCTAAAGACAAGCCAACTTTTCTCAATTAAATTATTTAAAAACTTGATCAACTTTTCAACCACAATACAAAATTCAAAAACCTATCCAAAACCATCAATCCCAATAAATATAGATCAATAATTATTTAAATATTTGCATGAATTTTAAATTTGCAAAATTCAATTTGGATTTATCTCAAAAAGTTTTCTAAATTGTAAATCTTTTCTGTAACTATCAATAACCCTTTTTTTGAAATAAATTGTGATAAATTATTAAGTAGATGTAACATTTAAATATCTAATTTCAATATACTAAGTAATAAAAATTAGGAGAATTTACATACATACCAAATTTATTTCAAATTATTTACCCAATTACACATCTAACATTTAAAATTTTAATATTACGTTCTTATCATTTATATAAAGTTTTAATATCAAACATATCATTTATATGTTTCTTTTTTATCACTCATATCATTTTATAAATTTTAATATTTTATTTCATACTTATATTTATTCTATGAGTAGTAGTATGTAATATTAAAATTTTAAGTGTTAGGTACATATATAGCATAAAATATCACTAAAAATTAACAGAATTAACCTTTATGGTTGGCCTTAGTTTAATTTTAAATAATTTACTGTACTATATTGTAAAATAATTCATATTTTATTAGCTTTGTAAAAAAAAAAGGTCGGGTCAAAATTCAACCCTGGAAAGAAAACCAAGCACTGTATAGCACATCACATCCGTCGGCAGCAGCTCAACAAAACAAGATCGACGGCTCACGATTGGCTTAGTGACATCAGCACCGATCTTATTGTTCTTCTTCACGGCCGTGGAGCCTTCTCCACGACTCCACCTTCTTATATCTCTCTATCTCTGCTCCGCTCAAACAGATTTGTGCTTTCAACTTCGCGTAGTGTTTTCTTCTTTTTGTAAGCAAGATTAAGATAGGAGGAGAAAGATGAGGGGGCTGACCTGTAACGCCTGCAATAGGGAGTTTGAAGACGATGCGGAGCAGAAGCTCCATTACCGTTCAGAATGGCACCGATACAATCTTAAGAGAAAGGTAGCGTTTTTACCTCTCACATGAGCTTTTTGTTTGGATTGGATTAGGTTTTTCGAACCAATTACTGATCTTTGAGAATAGGGTTTTGGGTTTTTATTTTTTATTATTTTTTTCATTCAAGCTATTGTTTGTTTAGTAGGCTGCACAATTTGGTTGAATTTAAGGATATTATATAATTTTTACAATACATATATTTCCAGATTTGGCTTTGTTTAACGGAATTTAGGATTTTTTTTTAATAATCTTTTGGACGTCGGATGAAGAGATGAATAAGAGATTGCGAGAGTAATCCTAATCCTGGAATAATACCTTATGATATCTATATGTCTTGACAGGATTAAAAGTAATGATAGCTATGCTATGTAATTTCTTTGCCTTATCCTTTAAAATCTTTGTTTACTCGTCTGGTTATTGTTTTCTTGTTGTAGTGGGCAGTAAATGTTGGATATGGGTTTTGGATTACGACTTAGCATCTTAATGTTCTATATCTTCCTTATCAGAGAAATTTCAAATTTATGATTATAATCTTTGGTGTTGCGGGTGGATGCTTTGAGTAGAATAAGAGAGGAATGTATTTGTTGTTCCCCCTTTCTTTTCTTTATGCTGGTGGCTTCTTTGTATTTTCTCCTTTAAAATTTCTTACATTGGTCTATGATACCAGATTTGAAGAGTAATTTTCGTTATGGTACTCTTGCTCTTTTCTACTATTGCATTCGAATTTGTATAAATCATACATGGAATCATGAATTGGATTGTTGTCTTACCAGAAAATTTGAGGTTAATATGAATTTTACAATCAATTGTGGTATTTATCGAACTGAACCAAAGATCTAAATGGTGAAGGGTTTCTTAAATGAAATATCAGTGAAGCATCTAGTTTGTAACCTTTTCAGTAGCAAATTTTAAAGTACATTTGATTGGAACTCTTAGTAGATGACAATTATAAAAATGAATGACCAAGCCACCATGTTTTTGGTATATTGGTCTTAGATTTAGGATTGTACTTTCTTTAGTTGCTTGAATGGCTTGTATTGTCATTGGTGTATCATTTTGAGTCTTTAAATAGAGGCTATAGGTTGTTATTAGAACATATTTAAGCAATAAAGAATTTGAGTTCAGCTCTCTCCCTCTCCCCTTCCTTCTCTCCCTCCTCTCTCAAGAAGCTCAAGAAAGAAGTGCTTCTTCCTCTCATTCAAGATCCTAACATTTTTCATTATCTAATTGTTCTATATTTTGATTTGAATTTATGTTAGTTTTATCCAAAGGAAACACTTGTATTTATTTTCTCACACATATAGCGATTTGTAAACATGGTTAAAACTGCCAGCATTCTATGAATATGATATATTCTGAAGGATATGATAATTATGAGCAACGGCTGAATATATTGGTAGGATGGCATTGAGTTGAAGAGTTTCTTTTGCATGAAATTGTATGTATTTTTATGTGGAACACTTCTTTTGTTTTGGATTATGATTTGCTTTGAAGTTTTTGACTAACATATTAGGGAATAATCAGTTGTATTTTCTTGTCGTATCGTTACTACTTATTTGTTGTCTCTACATATTAACTTTTTTTTCCTTTTCTGTTTTGATCAATTAAATGGATGTTTACTTCTATTTAGACGATAGTGAATGATGGATGCTTTATTATTTGTTGTCAGGTAGCTGGAGTTCCCGGGGTTACAGAATCTTTATTTCAGGCTAGACAATTAGCTTTAGCTGAAGAGCACGAAAAGACAAGTGAAGCACCTGCGTTATACTGTTGTGCTCTATGTGGAAAGGAGTATAGGAGCTCCAAAGCTCACTCTCAACATCTCAAATCAAGAATGCATATGGTGAAAGCTTCTCAAGAGGCAGGGACGACAGCTAGCATTACTATAATTAAGCCTCTTATAGATCGTTCACCAAGCAAGTCAGCTTCAAGTAGTAAGAATCCAACATTTAGAGGAAATAATGATGAAGAAAATGATGAGAGTGAGGATTCTGAATGGGAGGAGGTTGACCCTAATGAAGATATGGAGGAGGCATCTGAATCCTTAACAAATCTTCATGTAGATGAAGGAACTTCAAGCTCTGGCATTGTCAAGAGCGAGGACATTGATGAAGACGAAGAGTTGGATGTTTCATGTTGTTTTATCTGTGATTGTAAACTTGATGGCATTGAAGGTTGTCTGGTTCACATGCACAAAGCGCATGGCTTCTTTATTCCAGATGTTGAGTATTTGAAGGATCCCACAGGACTTCTGACATATGTTGGTCTTAAGGTACTAATATACCCATGCATGTTATTCTTGAGATATCTGCTACATGGTAAATTGATAGGAAACACTTGTAGATCTCAAGTATTTCCTATCAATCTTCGGAAAACAGGGAGAATTCTCCACCAAAATTTACACAAAAACAGGAAAACAGTAGATAATTTGTATTATTTGATAAAATAGAAATGAAAAATAGCAAGATACAGTTGATCCTCAATTCGAGAGGAGGATTGATTTCTCCCAAATCTCTAGATGCTGCTAGAGCCCAAAGAAAACCTAAATCTAGGCGATTTCAAATTTCAGCCAAATTCAAGATGTTCTAACCCTAGGAAAATAAACTATTTAATGCATACAATTCAAAAGGAAATATCTAAAGAGTCCCACATACAAATTTCCCTTCCAAATCCCTTAAAAATCCTTCCTAAATTGCTCTGCTTGGGCGTTCGGATCGCCCGATCTCTGCAGGAGGCGGAGATCCCGCCTCTGTTTCGCAAGCCGGTCCCGTATGGACCGGCTGGACCGGGTCAGTAGACCGGTCTAACATAAATCTCTTGTCGACTTAAATGCTTGATTTTTTTTTTTTTTTTTTGTTGATTCTAGGTCAAGAGGGATTTCACATGCTTGTATTGTAATGAGAGATGCCAGCCTTTTCAAAGCTTGGAAGCAGTAAGGAAGCACATGATTGCGAAAGGGCATTGCAAACTTCGCTATGGTGATGGAGGTGATGATGAGGATGGAGATCTTGAAGACTTTTATGACTATAGCAGCAGGTAAATCTTGGAGCTTGTTTTCTTCTTAATTTGAAATGAACTCTTGCATTACAATACCTTTTACAAGTTGGTGTTATTTGGATTTAGAATACGCCTGATAAATCCTTGACTTTAGAAGAATTGAATCTTTTGTAATGATTTAAATAGCAATTATTCTTCATATTTTCCACCGATCAAACTGTTATTATATCTGATATTGCTTGTGTGGTAAGCTATTTGCTTTAACCTAGGGTTCTAAGGCATACACGTACGACCTTCAATGCTATTGATATTATTCTATCATGGTATTACTGGTTATCGTCTTAAATTTGAGTTATCAACTTCTTATTAGTTATGTTTAGGACCATTAATTATGAATTTTGTTTTAGAATTTGGAATAAAAATGGAATCCTAAATATGAATTAAATATTTAAATGTTATTCAAACGAAAATTCATTTTTGGAATACTAAAATAAGGCCTTTTTTGAAAATATGGCTGTATATGTACTACACTTCTGAAGTTTAAGATATTCATGTTTTTGGTGCATTATAAAAAGATACAGGAAGTGGATGTATTTCAAAATACTTCATTAGTAATGTATTATACTAGTATAATATGCTAATTTACTTATAAAGCTATTAAATAAATAAAGTTTTCATGCAAAAGCCCTATACGAGTAGTAGCTCGTTTTAGGTGTTATACTCTGAACATGGAAAGTGTCTAGATTCCATGGAAATGTCATGGTTAATTATCCCACGCTATAATGCTTAAGATCTTTTATGCATAGCATGTTTGATGACACTTTGAGTTAGATGGAGTCAACCCCAATTGTAGTTTAAGTATTTTTACTCGAAACAAGTTTTATTTGATTTAAAACTGATCAATTTTGGCTCAAGTTTTGAGTTGATTAAAACCACATTATTATATAAAAAAAAAACTATCTTATAATCTAAGAATGTAGCTTATATACATTTCTACAATGCATAAGTTTGCAAATATATACATAAATATATAAATAAATAACTATGCATATAAAAAAATTTCTATGAACTCAGGTATATTCGACCACGTTCACATATTTTGTTATTTTCATGCATCTATGCATTGTGCTTGTCTATGTATTTCAATGTGTAGACATTTATGAATCGCAATATAAAGAACTTTGAAATCCTATTATGTGATATGGGCCTTTGTACTTTAGAAGTCATGATAGTTCAACTGGCGGCTTTTTGCGTTACGTGGTAGGCTTGAGACTTCCAAGTACTCTACTCAATTCTAGCACCTCAAATCTCATGTTATGTTATTACTTAAAGTATGTCATAGGCCTAAAAAAGAAGAGAAATATGAGAGATTCACATTTATATATGTGGTTCAGAACAATATTGTTTTCCTTGATATCCTAGTACATCTCCCTTGTGAAGACCGAGAGCAACCTTCCCTATGTCTATATCCAGTTATAGGAGTCTGTTAGACCGGTCCAGCCGGTCTAAAGTGGACCGGCTCTATTAAGGCTGAACAGGTACGCCTGTTTTGAGGCGGAACTTCTTCTTGTTTTAGGTGGAACAGGCTTCTACCTGATAAATTGCCCGTCCCTTTTGCAATGGGCCTAGGGCTTTAAAATTCAATTATGGGGGGAGGCTGCTTGGAGGGAAAGAATTTAAATGCAAAGGGGTGTTTGGGATATTTTTGTATGTTTTAAGTATGGTGTTTTTCATGGGGTTAGGGAGATGTCTTGTTTGCTGAATTTAGTTTATTCTTAAATTATTTGGCCTCTAGCTGGCTGATAAGAATTTGGGAGAACGAGATCTTCCTCTCCAATTGAAAATCCAATTATATCTTGTTTTTCTCTTTATAGTTCTTTCAATAAAAATTATTTTTGGTCATTCTTCATCCCAATTTTTCGTGTTTCATACCCACTGATTTGATAAAAAGAGCATCTATTTTCTATGAGATTCGGCTTTTTCTGGTCTATCGCAAATTGCTAGCTGGTCCTGCCTCTTTCAATTTCCTCCCGCCACAGCAAGGAGAACCACAAATCCCTCTTATTCAAGGCGGGAAGATGCAACTCTAAACAACACCTTCTCTATATTAAGAACAAAATATGTGGAAAAACAATGGGAACAAATCAATATTTACAGCAGATGTAAAGAAATGCATTGATAATATCACTAAAGTTTCACAAGAACTGGCTGCGGGGAATGCAGAATAAAAACAACTCTAACAAACTCTTTTGCATAATAAAACTTTTGCAAAATGAATGCAAGTGTGAGCTATCAAAACAATAGTTACAGAAGATGTAAATCAATTGAGTTTCAAAAATAGAGAAAAACTGGCTGAGAAAAAAATTCAGAACGAAAGCAACTCTAACAAACTGTTCTGCTTGACAAAGTTATCTTCAATTATGATTTTTCCCAAGTATGCCAAAATATTTGTCTATGGACTACGTAAATCATGAGTTGATGTCCAAATATCTTACAAGTTTGGGTTATTTTTGTATTCTCTCATAGCAAACTTTTTCCAAATTGTCTATCAAAATAGTACTTTTGACCCACAGAGCAAATTTGGTCAAAATTAACTTAATTCAAAGTTGATATAACTTTCTTAATTCTTATGTAATTTTACATAATCATGAACAGACTATCAAATTGATAAAAAACAAAAAAATTGAAAGCATGATCAACAAAAAATCTTGAGACAACCTTCTTAGCTAGTCAATCTTAACAAATTTCCTTGAAAAAAACTTACCTTGTGCTTGATCTTGCTTGATATGCTTACTGTTTGCCATTGTAGTCTTAAGTAGTTTTGTCCTTTATGCTCCTCTTTACGAAGCACTTGGTTTATATTTATGGTGTTAGCCTCATTTTTATGGAACTATGTTAGACACTTCTTTTACCTGTAGCTCATGCTTTTAATTTTTTTTTACTTGTAGCTACATGAATGAGGATGGGAAGCAACTAGTGGCAGTGGACGATGCATCACGAAGTGTGGAGCTAGGAACTGGAGGGGCTGAACTAATCATTACACGAAAGACTGAGAATGGGACTGTAGTTCGCATTTTTGGTTCCAGAGAGTTTCTACGGTACTATCGTCAGAAACCTCGACCTTCTCGCGACAGCAACATTGAACTTGCTATCTCATTAGCTTCCAGGTATTGCAACTTCCTAAACTTGAGGTGATTTTGATGAACTTGAAACGCTCAAATAAATTTTATATATCTGGTGGATGAGGATTCATGAAGCCAATGGTAAATATTTTGGATACGAGGCTAATGATAATGACTATAACATTGGGCGCATTCCCAAGGAAAAAAATGATAATGATGGTGGTGATGATATTATATGCATGAAATAGGCATATTTTGAAAAGTGGATTTTGTCAAACTATTAGATTAAATTTCAAAATAGGCTCCCAATTATGGACAACTTAGTCATATATTATAAAGTTGATCACAATTTAGTCCATCAACTATACAAAATTGATCACAATTTTGAATCAATTTTATATAGTTGATGAGCTAAATTGGAGAAATGTAATTTTCTGAGATTAAATTAGGCTTCGTTTGGGACGACTTTCTTGTTGCTTCTTAAAAAAGTTTTCAAATATAAAAATGTTAATTTTTGTACTAAAAAATTGCTTTAAGAAGCAATAAAAAAAGCCGTCCCAAGCGAATCCTTAGTCACATATTAATGGTTGAGGATAATTTTAGGATTTTTGTGAATGCTAATTTTTTTATGGAGAAGCAAAAGTATTAGTATCTATATGTTCAACAGCAACAACAACATCAAGCCTTTATCCCACTACGTGGGGTCGGCTACATGAATCCTTTTTCTCCATTGTGTCCTATTAAAAGTCAAATTATTGTTTAAATCTAATAAAGAAAGGTCATTCCTAATATTTTCTAACCAAGTCTTTTTAGGTCTACCCCTACCTTTCTTAACATAAGTCAAATTTAATACCTCTACTCTCCTAACCGGGTCATCGCAAGGCCGCCGTTTTATGTGACCAAACCAACTAAGGCGACTTTCTCTAATCTTATCTTCTACTGGAGTTACTCCAACCTTTTCACGTATATGCTCATTTCGTATCCTATCTCTAAGGGTAAAGCCACTCATCCACCTGAGCATCCTCATCTCTGCCACACTTAACTTACTATTATGCTTCTCTTTTAAAGGCCAACATTCGGCACCATAAAGCATTGCAAGCCTCACTACCATCTTATAGAATTTTCCCTTAAGTTTGAGGGGTACATTTCTATCACATAACAAGCCCGATGCATTCCTCCACTTCAACCATCCAACTTGAATTCTGCTGATAATATCCCCATCTATTTCACCATCACTCTGAACAATAGATCCAAGATATCTAAAACGTGTACTCTTATTAATTACTTGAGCACCCAAAGTCACAATCCCCTCACTAGGTCTATTACTACTAAAATTACACTCCATATATTCCGTTTTAGATCTACTCAAGCGAAAACCTTTAGACTCTAAGGTTGACCTCCATAATTCAAGTTTACCTTCAACTCCCTCTCTAGTCTTATCAACAAGAAGAATATCATCAACAAAAAGCATACACCAAGGTACATCCTCTTGCAAATGTCTAGTGAGAACATTCATGACTAAAGCAAAAAGATATGGGCTAAAGGCTGATCCTTGATGTAACCCAACCGAAATATGGAAATACTTGGTCAATCCACCTTGTGATTGAACACAAGTAATAGCTCCTGCATACATATCTTTAATGATTTGAATATAAGCATTATTGACTCCTTTCTTTTCAATAACTCTCCATAGCACTTCTCTTGGAACTTTATCATATGCTTTTTCTAAATCAATAAATATCATATGTAGATCCTCCTTATTTTCTCTATATTTCTTCATCAAACCTCTTAATAAATGTATGGCTTCAATAGTCGACCTACCTGGCATGAATCCAAATTGATTTTGAGAAACATTAGTATCACGCCGCAACCTATGCTCCATAACTCGCTCCCATAGTTTTAAAGTATGACACATTAACTTAATACCTTTATAATTCGCACAATCTTGTGCATCACCTTTATTCTTAAAAATAGGAATTAACACACTCATTCTCCACTCATCTGGCATCTTCTTAGTCTTCAAAATAGTATTAAAAAGTTTAGTAAGCCATGAAATTCCTTCATCTCCTAAGCATTTCCACACCTCTATTGGAATATCATCAGGTCCAACAGTTTTTTCACCCTTCATTTTCTTTAAAGCCTCTCTAACTTCAGTTTTACTAAGGCCAAATTTTTGAAACAAGCTTATTTTACGTGACATTTAAGGGTACGAGCAGGTTTAAAAAAAAATTTAAGAAGGAGCCAATGCGCGAGAATGATAGGCGCATTTAAAAAAAGCGCAATTCTGATTTGCGCATGCGCCAATTAGTTAAGCGCATTGTGTCATTTAAGATGTAATGCGCTTTATAGACCGGCGTACTCTGCTGAACAGTTAATTTCAATTTTTCCGTTGTTTGTGATTTGATTTTTCTCGTTTTTAGCTCCACATGTTAATCAGTTGGACGGAAATTGTTCATAAAGAAGACAAATAGAAGCGTTGTTTTTCTCGTTTTCAGGCCCTTCATGTAATTCTGTAGAGGCTCTACCATGTTTTAAGTTTTGAATTGCCTAATAATATTAAGAGATGAATTCGTGGTTATTTTTTTGTAATAAAATTTATAGTTTTTAGTTTAATTTATTAGTGATAAGTAAATAAAGGTAAAAATAATGCATCCAAAAATAACGTTTTAAAATGTTTAGTGTTTTTAATAAAATTTTTAGTATAAATTTAAATTTGTTATAGTAGGTGATATTATTATTGATTAAAATTTTTTTGATAATTGATACGTCATGCAAATATTATCTTGATCGGGCACGAATCTCGAGGCAAAAATCAAGTTGGAAACTTCAAAAATTAAATCCGGGAGCACATGAACTCCGATTTCAGCAAACTTACAGTCAAACTGAGCGTCTCGAAAATACAAACCCAACGACACCAAGATCAACCCAATCCGAGCCCAAATGAGTCCGAATCAAGGGCTCAAAGCGCTGTTGGAAGGTTCAAACCGCAATTTGAGTTACCAAACAGTCTCCGATTTTGACGAGCTTATACTCGAATCGAACGGCTCAACGAGACGAATCCAACGAGGTCAAGAACGCCGAATTCCAACATCATTAAGGCCTTCAAATGCCCAACGAACGGTGCATGATCAAAGGATTCGATATCGGCAGTCCATTCAAAACACTCCAAATTCGCCCTTGATCTCACGCCTATTTACGGGCTATGCCACTCCAGAAAAACTATAAATAGAGCCCTCATTTTACACCAAAGGGACTCAAGTGAAGAGAGAGAAGAAGAAGAGGAGAAAGGGGAAAAGGAGATTCCTCACCTCCTCGACCACCGCCGGAGCTTTTTCTGCCGCCTGAAGACGCCGGAACTCTGCCGGATTTTCGGGAGAACGCCAGAATTCCGCCCAACTTCCATGGGATACTGAAATTCTTCTAAATTTACAAGAGAGTTCCCTCCTGACGCTGAAACTCCGCCCAAGTGAAGCCGGAGTTCTCCTCTGCCACCAAAGACGTTGGACTTTTACCTGACGTCGGACCTTCACTCTTCGCCAATTTTCCACCCGACGCCGGACTTCTACCGGTTATCGGACTTCGCTGGACGTCTATGCGAAGAAGCATTTCTTTTCATTGCTGGACTTCTACCTGATGCTGTCCCACTGATCTTCGTAGTCAGACTACAATCCTTCCGACCTCCTTCGCCAGCCGACTACAGTCCTCCTGACTTACGTCGCCCGCCGACTACAGTTTTTCCGACATCCGTCGCCCGTTGAATACGGTCCTCCTGACTTATGTCGCCCGCCGACTATAGTCTTTCCGACCTCCGTCGCCCGCCGACTACAGTCCTCCTGACTTACGTCGCCTGCCGACTACAGTCCTCCGTCTCCTGACCTACGTCGCACGCCGACTGCAGTCCTTCTAACAAAGCGAATGCGTCGATATTAGCTCTTTGTATTTACATCATGTAATGTACTCCATAAGATATACATCAAGCTAAGGCCTTCTCCCAAGGAAGGGCCTCATTTGTAATCGACTGCAAATACTAGTTGATTCGTTCAAACTGGGCTAGGCCCCGTGGTTTTTCCCCCTTTTACAGGAGTTTTCCACGTAAAAATCTTGGTGTCTCATAAATGCTAGACCCTCTCTTCTTATCTGATTGCGTGCCGGGTTTTCGTACAACGCTAAGACGATAAACTCTATATTTCTCTACCGCCGCGAATACTCCTGGACGCAACAATAATATTTAAAGTTGAGTTGAATCATCATATAATATTTAAAGTTAAATTAAGTATATAATTTAAAGGACAAATTGTTTAATGATATAAATAAAAAATAATTTGAAATAAAGTATTATTACATTATTTATTGAAAAACTAAAAAAGTTATTACATAATTAACGAACATAGTATTAGAATTGATGAAGAAATTTAAATTAAAATAATATTTAATGTCCTCCCAAAATTTGGATGCTAGCAGCAGTGCCGAAACCAAACAATGGATTACAGAGAGTACCATCCGATGTATGTGGGTGGATAAATCATTACTGATATGGGTTAGAAATTAGTACGACAAATGTTTAGGGATCATAATGGTCATTTTGCAAATTTAATATCACCTACTATAACAAATTTAAATTTATACTCAAAATTTTATTAAAAACACTAAACATTTTAAAACGTTATTTTTGGATGCATTATTTTTACCTTTATTTACTCATCACTAATAAATTAAACTAAAAACTATAAATTTAATTACAAAAAAAAACCACGAATTCATCTCTTAATATTATTAGGCAATCCAAAACATAAAACATAGTAGAGCCTCTACAGAATTACATGAAGGGCCTGAAAACGAGAAAAACAACGCTTTTATTTGTCTTCTTTATGAACAATTTCCATCCAACTGATTAACATGGGGAGCTGAAAACGAGAAAAATCAAATCGCAAACAACGGAAATCATGAAATTAACTGTTCAGCGGAATACGCCGGTCTATAAGCCGCATTACATGTTAAACAGAAACTAATTAGCGAATTCAAAGAATGCGCCCACCAGATTGGCTCCTTTTAAAATTTTTTTTTAAACCTGCTCGTACCCTTAAATGTCACGTAAAATAAGCTTGTTTCGAAAATTTGCCCTTTTACTAATACGCCGATAAAAACATAAATCTTTATTTTCATTTAGGGTGCTAAGATCACTATAATCAATCTTATTTTCACAATCTTCATTAAAAAGTTTAGCAAAATATCTCATCCATCTTTATTGAATATCATCTTCTAAGAAGAATATTTTTTGATCTTCATCTTTCATAGAGTGACCACAAAATTTCCAATCAGAGAAGCTTACATTCAGTATCTTATCTTCTGTATTTTTGGCTAGTAATCTCCCAAAATAAGAGAAAACAATGAAGATAATCAATAGAAGATTTATAATCATCTGCAATCTTATCTTTCTCCATGGTTTTGGCATTGCCTACAGGTATAGGAGCATGGGCTTAGCAACATCAAACCAGAACTTAGTGAGGATGAAAATTCTGAAGGAGATGAACCGCAGCGGAGTGGAAGCTCTGCGCACAAAGATTGGAATGAAGAGTAACGTCATCAGGAACCTCCCTAAGAACGTCCCTTATTAATCATTTGCAGATATTTTAGCCTCTTGTGTCTTAAGAGCTGACGCTTTAAGCTTCAAATGTTATTGAAACAAGATGGTTTGTTGTCGCAGCTGCAACTGCAAGGGCTTCAATGGTGAAGTTGCCATCTTTCCTTTTTCTGGCAAGATAATTTTTAATGTTTTTGGAGGTTTGAACTTCATTTTTATCAGAAATTTTGCTAATATATTAGAGTGAGTTTTGTACACGCAAAATTTTGGTTATCTGAAATGCGTTTTGATAATCTCTTTTTCCCAAAAAAATAAAAAGGAGCTTCGAAAATCTGCAGCTTGCTATATAAGATTATAAGCATCTTAAACAGGTGATGATCAACCCATTAATGATAGTGTTGGGCTAAAATGAGATGACTAAGACTTCGTTTGGAACGGTTTCTTACTGCTTCTTAAAGCGGTTTTATAGTAAAAATTTTTTTATTTTTTGTACTAAAAAGTTATTTTAAGAAGCAGTAAGAAAATCGTCCTAAACGAAACATTTTTTTTTTTAATTAAAGGACTTTTCTTGATACATCCTATCAACATACAATTTTGCATCCTACTTAGAGTAATTACCTTTAATGCATATGAGATATTTTTATTCAATAAAATTAACAAAAGATTAATAATATCTTTTTTTATTATGATGAAAAATACTTTTATTTTTATCATGATTGTTCATCAAGTTTTATATTGACACCCTTCCACTTTTCTTATCTAGAATTAAGTCCTTGTAATGGGATAAATGTTTATTGATGTTGTTGGAAAATATTTTCATTTTCTATGAAATGACTAAGGTGAATTCAATGTAAAATGAAGCTATCTTTAGAACAAATAATGTAGCTCTTATGTAGGGATGCAAATGAATCGAGTCGAGCCTCACCCTGTTCGAGTTCAAGCTCTTTCGTCAAGGAGCATATGTAAAGCCTTTAATCACGTGTATAATCATCTTATTATCATAACAAGCAATTTATTTATTTTATGAATAAAATTATTTAAAAAAAAAATTCATTGTTTTTCGAAACTCACAAATTTATGAACATTTCTAAACGCACAACAACAAACTATTTTTATAGATAATAATATTCTTTTGTTCCTTTAAAGTATAGAGATGCGTTTCAATAAGAACTCTTTGTCTTTTTTTCTTTTTTTAATTTTTTTTTATAAGAACTCTTTGTCATAATCCTTATAAATGTCCATTTATTAAATTGAATTTTAAAATAAATTAAAGCTATCATTGCATAGCACTATAGCCACTCAATTACAGGGCATAAAAAATAGTCATTATCAAAATTATTCTCTATCCAAATAAAATGAGATTTAAGAATATATAGTTATCATTTTTACTTTTTTTTTTTTTTTGCAGGATTTATGCTTCCTTTAGCACAGGGTTTTTATTGCTTTCAAAAATATTTTTTTAGCAAAAAAAATTTTTGATAAAGGAATTTTGGTATTAAAATTTTATTTAAAAAAACAATAAAAAAGTTATCCCAAATAAAATTTTAGAGTAAATACTCTCAAATTCTATATCCAAACTATTTCAAATTATATGAAATAGAGAGCTATAAAAAAATCATTTATCAATAGGAATAACCAAGAAGATACTCCTCTTTTTGTAGAGAAATTATTCTGTGCGGATTTCAGACGAGAAGAATGGTTCGAATCGTAAGTGTACACTGATCTGATACACACTATAAAAATATATATACAACATATGCACAATATAAATTCCACACAGAATAATTTCTCGTCTTTGTGGCATTGGAGGAACAATTATTACGTCCTCCGACCGGATACAGAGGAACATCCGGTTGTAGGCAAAATCGCGCCTATACCGAGTTGTACCGAGTTTTTTCAAAAAACTCGGTACACCTCGGTATAGACGCGATTTTAACTACAACCGGATATTCCTCTGCATTCTTACACCGGACGAAATAAAAGTATTGGAGAGCTCGTCAACATTGAATTAAATTCTTTGGTCTTTTCTAAACCGATTTCTTCTCCACTGAAGTAATTCCCACGTGCCAAAATAGAGCCGATTCCATACTACAAAATACGCCATCACTCCAGCCCCGGCCCCTTTGTCTCTCACGGCTTCTTCACCATCCTTCTACTCTTCTTTCTCTTCCTCATCTCCGTGCTGGATTGATCAAGGGATAGGAGCTTGTTTGTGTTGTCAGAGGATTCAGTGGCGTTTACCCTATGTGTGGAAATGGAAAGGCTACGGAGTTATGAAGTTTGTTCGCTTCTCGCTTCCTGAGATCGCGGCATTTGCATTAGAATCACAACTTGGTTTGATTTTGCTTTCCTGTATTTCTATTTTCTTCATCTGAATTGAAAACTGTTTGTAAAGAGTCGTTTTTTGCTTCCGGGACTTTTTGCTGATGCTAGGGCTATGTTGCCATAGACAGTTTGGTTCGGGGAATATATTTATCTTTTATTTTCTTGTGGTCAATGGGATTAAATATTTGGGGCCTGCTGTTTCTTTCTTTGCTTATCTTTGGTCTTGTGGATTTCTCGATTTTGTTTTTTTTTCATTATGCTCTACTGAGAGATTCTGCCGAAGCTCTGATTCTTTTGGTGCAACTGGAGCTTTGCGGTTAATCGGATTCGGGTTGAGTTACTTATTCCTCGTTCAATGGTCTTATAATGTAAGAACTTTTCTTTGATGTTGCAACCTCACGAGAAATACCTATAAACTAGCTTCAGGGTGTAAGTTTGTTCTGTATGACATTTCTGAAGCGTTCTGATGGGATGATCATATGATCTGCTATGGCGTGTTGTTTTCTTGCTAATATTGTGATTTGATCGGGAAGTTTGCTCAAATAATCAGTGGTTTGGGTGTCAGGTATAACTTGCTTTTATTTGATGACATTCTATTTTAAATGTTGTGAAGCTGGACTATGAAGAACTTGGGTGGTGAGTGCTGTGCATTTGCACATGCTCATTTCTCGTGATAAGTTCTAGAGGTGAGATGAAGGGTTTTGGAAAATCTTGCTTCAGTCTGATGCTATTATTCTAAACTTAAAGATAAGGATGGGATGATCCTTTGTTAAATCAATTTAATGTATTTAAAGTCTATTGGAAAACCTTTGTTGTGCTTGCAACATAATTGGAGTTTTAAATGGAGTTCTCTTGCTTACATATATTTAATATAGATTTGGGAATAGTTAGGATGGCCCTCAAAGTATTATTATAGAGAGCGAATGAAAGTGATAAGTTGATTCCAAGGAGGAGAAAGTTTAGAGAGATTAATAGATATAGAAAGTTCTTGTAACTTTAAACTTGATGGATAAAGGGCTTTTATATCTTGTGTCTTGATTCTTCCTTCTTCTCCTTGAAGTTTTCGGACAAGCTCTTCCTTGATAAGTTCGGCTTGGATTTCTGGTTGGGCTGGCTAGTTGGCAATAGGATTTCATTTTGGTTTGCCCATATCTATTATCTTTATAAAAGAGACAAATGAAACACAAAGGCCAACTTCGGATTCACAATGTTGTTCCTCAAAGCCTCTTGAAGGTCTCTCTTCAAATTCCATGTATTACTTTCTTCTTCAATGGTGGGTGCTTTTCGGTGAGTGAAGTTGCTCTTGTTGTTATTCTCATTTCTCTTTAGAAAATGATTAATGTGAACAAAGACAAAGATTGGTTCTAGATAGAATGCGTGTGGAGAGAAACAGAGAGAAATAAATTCAGCTTGAGGAAGAAATTGAGGCAAACTTAATACTTCATATACAGATGAATGAGCATGACTGAATGCATGTATAATACACTCATATGTATGATAGGAGGATATATATGGTTTACAATAACAATTTTAACTAATGCAAACTGCATGTAGAAATGATTAGTTTTGCTACCTAACAGAATATCCAACTTATTTAGAGGGATAGTTTTAGGAAAATAAGATATCATGGATAAGGGTGGTCAGCCAGACTCAGCCTCATCCTTGGATAAGGAAGGGTGATCAACCATGCTTTTGCGTTATGATTTGGCATTGTGGCGTGTCCCTTTTTATGCAATGTCCTCTTGATGTTTATACTTTTGTTGTAGTTTTTTGTTTCCTTCTTTTAACTTCCCTTGCAGCCTTCTTTAGAGCCTCTTTTTGTGACAACCAAATTTGTTTGGGTTAGATGCAAGTAGCTTAATCCATTGTTACGTTACACCGAAGTAGTTAGCTCAGGTCAAGTTAGCCTAAGTCTAGTCATGGTTGATTGGCCTGATTGGTTGGAGAGACTCATGAATCATGATATTTTATGATATCTTTATTTGTAAAAGTTTGCATAGTAGCATATTTTTTCAGATTGCTATCAATTGGATCTTTTAGCTCAATTATTTTGGTTTTTTTTTTTTTTTTTTTTTTCAGATTGGTATCAACTGGATGCCTAGGCTCAATTATTTTGGTATTAGGCTGGGCATGTTGATGGTGGTTCAATCTTTTCTATTGGGTTGACTTTTTCTTGGTAAAGGTGATTGGGATTTTTCCATCCCTATTTAGATTGATTAAATTACTTTAAAAAATTTGTGTTGAAATAATACAATGAACTAAGTTATTCTTGGTTGAATTCTAAGTGGTTTTTAAGGGTAGTATATATGATGATGAAATTATTTTAAAAATAGTCATGAATATCTCTTTTATCTATCAATTACATAATTATATTTGGTATTTTTATGAAGCTTGCTTTTGTGACTTCTTTAATAGCGGTCCAAACTTGGCCTGCTCATGTCTATGAAGATAGTTTGGGCATTCTAATATAGCGAGGATAGAAGTATTTGTTTTGATTGCAGCAAATGGTCATTTATGGAATTACTTGGTTTTTTATGGGATTTGATTTTAGAAATTGTGCAATTGGCTGGTCATGTTTGGAGTTGATTTAGAGAAATGGCAAGAAAAGTGTTGCACAATATATTTAAAACTTTTATTTTGGGTGACAATGAATTGAGTTTGAGCGTTTATCCTTGAACTAGACTTAAACAAATTTAGTTGACTCAAATTCCTCTTAAAATTTTTTAAAAAAATCCTCTTAAAATTCAATCTCTATTTGAGTAGAGCCGATTTAACTCGAAAATATTCAATTTTGAGCCAACTTGAATTTATTTATAGTTTGCTCGAAAGCATCGATGATCCAACATAAAGGAAAATTGGCTACAAACATATGTTTTATGTTTAAGAAAAATATATCATTAGAATATGAAAATAATATTGAAATTAGGCCTAATTAATACAAGTGTGATCCGTTAGATGAGTAACTATATATAAAAAAGAGATACACTTGACTTGAATTTGATTTGGAAAGATTTTAATTTTGGCGGTTGGACTTGAGGCTTGAGTGCTCCAATTGCCTTGAATCAACCAAAATATTTTTGAAAGTGAGTTAATTAGGTTGACTTGGCCTAACTAGTTGAAAATTTGCATTTTGTTCAAAAAGTTTGGCCTAATTTTAGGGTCAGGATGGGTTTTGGTAGGGGTTTTGCAAAGTTTTATCTTTATGGATTTATAGTAACAGAAGAAATATGATGTTACAACCTAACTCATAAAATTTGCAACATTGTGCTGCTAAGGGAATTAGTGGGGGAATTTAATTAGGAGTTAGTGACTAGATTTGAGAGAGAAAGGGAGAGAGAGGGCCGGCCATAGGGAAAGGAAGGAAAAGCGTCTAGGTTCAACGTATGTGGATCATTGGTTTTAATGAGTGATTTGAATCAAATCTGAGAGTTATTTCAGATTTGATTAAATTAGGGAAGCTTCCTAATTGGGTTTTATCATTAGAGCAAGCATTTGAATTCAAATATTTAATTGAATTCAAGGAAAGAAACTTTCCTAATGGACTAGGAGATAATTTAGGAAGGTGATTAGGATTATTTGAAATTTGAAAATTCTAAAGTAGTGGTGGGGTAGGCCGGTGGGTAGTGGTGGTTTAGGGGTGGTGGTTGGATGGGTGGAAGCCGGTGGTGGGAAGATTGGGGGGAGGCTTGGGTCGTCGGGTGGGGGTGAGAGGGAACAATGGGCAGCGGCTTTAGAAGGGGTTGGGAGCTTGGGATGGCCGACGGCTATGGGGTGGAGGTAAACCTAGGCCAACGACTAGGGAGAGAGGGGAAAAAGAGAGGAAAAAAAAAGATAGGGAAGAAAAGATAAAAACGACGAACCCGGACTCTTCCAAGGTTAGTGGATGATCCGTTGCCCTTCATCAAGGGACTTTTTCCAAGTTCTCTCTAAGAACTCTCAAACTCTCATAAGAGTAAAACACAGAAATTTTATTCATCATCATCATTAACCCAAAGCACAATAGAACTAGCCTATAAATAGGCCTCATGAAAAGAAAAGAAACAATGACTAAAATGCCCTTCGGGCTACAACCACACATGACCACCCCTAGGGGTAAAATGAGAAAAGAAGAAATATAAAATAAAATAGTACATAAAACACATAAAAATAAAACTCAAGATCGTAGCCGTTGATCTCTGATGTCCTCATCACCGTCATAAGTTACACCTTGCATCGCCTTATTGCCTAAGGCACAAAGGAACAGGAAGTTCAATAGGCATGCATCTACCGTATAGTCTGGTTCCAAACTCAAAGTTTCATCAGGTTGAGTTAAATTACATATAAAGGATGCAACAACCATGAAACAATTAGAAATAGGTTTGAATGATTGTATGGGATGACTTATATTTCCATGGACATGAGGATTGTGTGTGTTCGTTGATCCATTGAACAAGGGTACATTGATTTTAATAGTTTCCAGCTATGCATCTATAATCATATTTTTGATATGCTAAATTTTCATAGGTCTATTGATGATGTTGGTTGTTGTGTCTTTGAAGATAAATCTCATGCTTTTCCCAATTCAAGTTCAAGTTATAGGCATGTACGTTTGGTCTATTGTTTGTTTTCAAGTTTTTTGTTTTAACTGGTAAGTTATTGTCTTATTGAAAGATCTTGGTCTATTGTTTGTTTTCAAGTTTTTTGTTTTAACTGGTAAGTTATTGTCTTATTGAAAGATCTTAACGAGTGATTTTGGATGATTTGGTTAGAAGGTAAGTCTAATTTTACTAAGGTGCTACTTGCAATGCGTTTAAGTAGTTAATCTTTAATAGGTATGTTAGAGAAGATATTTTGGACCTTATCGTTGATTCATAGCAATCATGTTCTGATGTGATACATTCAAGAATTGCACGTGAAATTCGTTAAGAATCACAAAGTATACTAATGTAAGATACTCCGTAGGTTAAGGTTCAAGAATTTTTTGTTATTGAAATGTTATGATAAGCAGTTACAACTAGTTGTTTAGGCACAACAAACGATAAATCTCGAAATTATCACAATGAAGCAAATGCGGAGTAAAATAGAATCCCACGACTAATATTTAGAAATTTCGCAATGAGTTACCTTGCTCACTCACACTCAAGTAGGGCTTAGCGGGAGAAGATCTTTAGCAAACTCAACGATGCCACGAGGACGGTAGCAACCCCAACGGTCTTGAACCACAGAAAGGTTGTCGGTGGCGAGGATGGCGGGAATGATCGATTGTTGATGCTCCAATCGTAGTTTGGACATCGGCGGTCGATGATGTCCGCAAGGATCGGGACAACTCGTTCCAAATACTCTTCAAATCCCACGTCGAAGAAAGGGAGTGTAGGATATTGAGGGTTCCGTCGGCGTTGAATACAAGTCCCCACTCAAACTCCGGATCCGCCATTCAACATTGAAGTGGAGGTTGAAGGGCGTCGTCTTCTTCTCTTGACTCCAAGTGTTATGAGCATCCAACCTCACCCGAGAGGGAAAGGGGAGGGGTCGGCCAAGGTTGGGAGAGAGGGGGCGGGTGGATTGGGAGAGCAAGTCTAGGTTAGATGAGGGGGAGAAGGGATTTACTCAATTCTGAAATTAGTTTCAGATTTAAGTAAATTTGGAGGGAATTTGATTTAAAATTTGAATCCCAAACCTCTTGTGATCAATGCCATAAAGTGGCATTTAATGGGAATTGATCCCAAGCAAGGCCGGCGGCCAAGAGAGGGGAGAGGAGGGGATTAATTCCCAATCCTGAAATTAATTTCAGGATTAAGTAAATTGGGAGGGAAATTTTTATTTGAAATCAATTTCATTTCAAATATGATGTGGCATTAAAGAGGTAATCAAAGGGGGGAAACCCATTATAGGCCCGGCGGCATGGTGAGAAGGAGGAGAGGGAAATTAGGGAGGGAGTATGCGCTTTCCAATTGGATCGATGCCACCTAGGATGAAAATTAATAAATCCACATGTCATGAGATTTGGAGTGGATCAACTCAAAACTTTCCTTTTTTGGAAACTTTCAAACATGGAAAGTTTTTTTAATTTCAAATTTTGAAATTCAAAATTCAGTAACTCCTTTATTTATTGCTAGACAACAATCAAGGAACTATTAGGAGGACTGATGTCGTCACCATGGCTTGGGCAAGGGGGTGGCCGGCGGCTAATGGAGGAAGAGGGGAATGGCCGCGGGTTTGGGTGGGGGATTTTAACGGAGTTTGGAGTTTTAGTGGTGGAAACGAGTGAATGACGTGTTGAAGGAATGGATCTCGGGTGGAGATTGGCGTGGAGACAAGGAGAGCCAAAATTTAGAAAAGAAAACAATAAGTTAACTTGAACCACGAGTCGAGGACGCTTCCAACGACTGGTGGGTATTGCAAATGCTCACCTTGAGCTCAATCACCCTTCTCTAGCTCTCATGCAAGAAGAGGAAGATAACATAAAATTTCATTCAAATATTCATTAGTCTTTTACATAGCATGAGACCACTATATATATGTCTTCTAACATAAAGAAATAAAAGTACTCAAATGCCCTTTGGGCTACAATAAGACAATACTCCCCATAGGGGTAAACTGGGAAATTAAAATGCCAACTAAATAAAACATAAGATACATCAAAAGTAAATACTCTGAATCATAGCCGTCGATCTGCGCTGTCTCCGGCGATTCACATGCTTGAACCTCTGATCGATGTCCACATCATGTTCCTTTTGATGATGATGAATAATATTATGGATACTGGTGCCTTGTTGGTCTAGCATACATGTTAATGATCATTATTTTTGAGGTGAACTGGTGCACATTAAACAAATTAATGAATTCTTTGGGGTTGCATAGTGTGTCTATTTCAGCTTTCAGGTGATTGCAATATCCTGTTGCTAGCCATAGTTTACTTTGAGGAGAAACTCTTTTTTTGAATGTATTATGGTTCCTATTTTCTCAGCAAGAGGTCAAGTTACACGACATTTTCCTGAACATCAATTAGTTTTTAGCATTGTTTTGAAAACCGGATCCGACCGGCCGGTTTGATCTTGAACTGGTCTTATGGCCGGTTCGGTCCTTCTGAAGATCCGGTCTAACAACGAACCGGACAAAACCGGTTTGAACGGCCGGTTCAGTTCAACCGGCCGACTGTTTCTTAAGAATCGGACGGTTCAACTAATAATATATTTAAATATTTTAATTTAATATAAAATGTTTAATTAAATATTAAATTAAATTAATTTAAATATTATATATGTTATTTAATAATATTATTCCAAAAATTTAATTGTATTATATATTAAATTAAATGTAAACACTCTTGCTCACATGATGTCATAGTATCATGTAAGCTCATAACCCATGGGTACAAGGAAAGATCTATAAACAACACAACATAAAACTCCTAAATGATGTGGGACTAAACAACTAGTAGTTTTTGGTTTAAATTTTCGACAATGTGTGCATGAGACTTGTTTGAATGAGAATTTGTTGAATTTTTTTTTATAATATTCAAATAAAAAATCATCATAATATTTTTTAAACTTCTTAAATTATAATTAATTATATATTTATAATTATTCAAATAAAAATAATTATTTTTAATTTTTAAAGTTCTAAAACTTTTTCTAAATGTGAAATTAAATGATAGAAAAATAAAAAATCTTTAAAAATAATATTGTATGACTTTATAAATATAGTTTTATAATGTAAACTTTATATATGTAAATTATGCTTAAATATATAACATAAAACAATTATTTATATTAAATTTATATATTTATATATAAACTAAATTTTTATTAAATATAAATTAAAATCGTAGATTGAAGATGTTTATATTTAAATTTAAAATTAGTAATTATTTATATTTAAATATATAACATAAATATAATAATTATTTATATTTAATTTTAAAATTATGTAATATTTTTTTAATTTTGTAATATGTTATATATGTATGAATTTTATTTATTTTTTAGTCTCAAAATTCTTAGAATTATAAAATTTTTAAGATTAAATTGTCATTATTATTATGTTAATTTTATTACTTTTAATAATATTATTATTTATTATGTCATCCAGTTCGACCCCGGTTCGACCGGTCGAACCATGAACCTCTCCTTCTTCCGGTTCGTTGTCCGGTCCAGTTTTCACAACCTTGGTTTTTAGTGTTTATGCATCAATTCAAATAATTACACCTGGTTACCTAAACGCTTCTGTGGATGTTGAAAATTACAAATTTTAGACTTGATGCGACCTGATTGGTACCTGATGAAACAACCTGATTTGGAGCTGGCCTAAACTTTCCAACTTTTTATTCTCAAATAGGATTGGTGGATATTGGGTCTTCAGTTAACAATCCAAACATATTTAGAATCACGACTCAAAATGCCATCATTTAATGTTCAATTATGATTATATCAGAGTATTAATCTCCCATTTATCCCTTTCCTCTTAGTTATGTTCTCACTTCTCCTGATACTCTTTTCGCTTCAACATTGCTATAGCCCTCGTTTTAGATTCTTCTTCAACTTGTCAACTTGAGTTGAAAAGCCTTCAGATGTCTTATTTATCACTTGCAAGTGAATTGGAGGAGTTTTCCCCTCAACATTGCGCAAGGACACCTTCATGTTAGAGATTTTCTTCCACTTGTCAAGTACTTGAGATGTAAGCCTTTAAGAGGACCTCTCTCTCTCTCTCTCTCTCTCTCTCTCTCTGTATATATATATATTTCTGTGCTGGGCCAAGTTAAGACAAGTGGCTTTGGTTATGATTTTTTTGTCCTGTTAGTGGATAAGAATTGGGTTGGCCTGATTTTGATTTGGTGATTTCTCATATCAAACTTATGACTAGTCAAAAATATGGTTTGACATGAAACTTATTACCAGCAAAGTTCTATTTGGAACTCAATGATGTGATAATGGCTTCACCTTTAAGATGAATTCAAATATCCTAGCCGCCCCCTCTTTCAAATTTGGCCTGGACCCACCCCAACAAGGAGTGGGATTATTGCAAGCGAGACTTCCGCCTGCTATAAACTATTGCTGGTCCAGGGAGGACTGTGATAGGAAGTTGATGCACTTTTCCTCGAAATCGGCAAACGAAAATAAGAAATTAGGAAGAAAAGCAAACCAAAACTATTTTTATTACAAGATATAGGAAAGAAAATAGCAAGATATAGTTGGATCTTCAATTCGAGAGGAAGATCTGGTGCTCCCAAATCCCTAGCTTCCGGCTAGTGCCCAAATAACCTAAGAAATTCTAATTTCAGCAAACTCCAAATATAATTTGAAATCACCCCATAGTTGGCCTCTTTCCCTATATAAATCCCTCTCTTATTTGAATTCAAATTAGATTTATTTCCATAGTTAATTCCCTCCCAATTATAATTAAAACTTTCCTAAACAATCCCCCTTAATTCCTTCTTTTTCCCAAATAATTCCCTCCTAGATTTTGAATTCCAGTTAGATCTCTTGCCCTAAATAATTTCCTCCCAAATGTAATTAAAAATTTTCTTAAATAATTCCCCTTTGATTGAGAACCTTCCTAAATAGTTCCCTCTTAATTAGGAAACTTCCTAATTCCCCCTCAATCAAATTGGCCAATCTATCAGATTGATCTAACACAAGCTTATCACATTTCTTCTTTGGGTTACCATTTCTTAGATATTTGTATTGTGGCCATTATTTTTATATGGAAGATAAAGTTGCATCAATTTTCTTGTATATCAACTGTTATTTTAGTGATTTTTTCGTGCAAATTAAATTAAATTGCACAATGAAATCTAATAAATACTAGCAACACCAAATATCCTGTTTTCATTGGAGTTTACTTGAATAATTTTTTAGTGTAGCAATACATTCTTTTTTTACTAGATCTAGTGATATTGGCAATGTTTGATGCTATTATGTGTTTGAAACTTTGAGTGAGGCTTGGTTCATCTTATTTTTTTCTTGCAACGAAAGATATATTTAGAATGCTAGGTTATTAGTGAATTATTTATTATTAAGAATTACAGCAGGAACATATGGAGTCCAAACCTTTTGATATGATATCGGCCTTCTAAGAAAATTTAATAAAAAATAACGGTAAGAATTAGAGATCACAGAAGCCACAATTGATTGAAATTTGTGCAAAGAAGAAAAATCATATTGTAAAAGATCTACAAGAAATCAATGATGTCTTTCAACAAACATAAAAACAAAAGACAAGAAAGGGGGGATAGAGAAGAAAGACAGAGGAAAGGAGTAAGAAATCGTAGGCAGGCCTAGTTCTTTAACAAGTACATCAACTCTCTTGGAATGCTTCAATTTGCATACATTCTTGATGGAGTATTAGATTTTTGGAGTAGTAGGCTTTACATGTTTAAAGGAATTTTAATTCAAGCCGTGAATTCTTTTACACGCCTCAGTACACGCCTAATAATTGTTGGTACTAATAGAGATTTGAAGCCACAGTCTTCCAATCAAATGACTCCAAATGTTCTTAAAGTGCAAAGCCAGAGTCGTTGAGAAAGGGTCCGGTGAAACAATCCTTACAAAAAGGCCCTATCTTTATTAAATAAATCATTTGTCTTTTATGATGCTTCGTGAAGTAGTTCATTGGACTCTTCGCACATTCGTACCAAGCATCTGTAAACAACACCATTTTAAGCTAATGCCATGAAATTGGAAGACATTCTTAAGTCAACCTTGTTACGGACAAAAACATATTCCTTTAAGAGCCAAACAACGGACTTGTGAAAGCCATAGTACATTTGTGTAGACATATATGAAAGAATAAATATAGACACCAAGTGACTCATCTAACCTAATCAGTAGCTAAAATTCAACATGCAAAGAACTGAGATAACGCAAAGATTTTACATTTTTTATGACGACTATAGAGTTTCTACTTTTTAATAATTATTTGAAAATTTTGGCTCTGATGAATGCTTTAGTTAGCATTTTTCCTATATTTATGCAATGCTTGTTGAGATATTCATGAATCATCACATGTGGGTCCGTACTTGCATTTTAAAGGTACCCAATCAATCCTTAGTTGTGGCATTAGCCCATCATTGAGAAGAACTCCTAGAAATAGATTAGTATGTCTCTTTGGAAAGTGTGTAGATGGTGTATTGAATATGAAATGAGGAGAAAGAAGCTAAAAAAAAGATTCTAGAAAACTGGCTGATTGTTGATGATATAAGTTATATCTGATATATTCAAAATTATATTAAAATTCTTTAGAATTTTAATTCTATGCATTTTCACTAATATAGTATTTAATTTTTTTGTAGTCTTACCTTGTTGCATTTAATTCTTTAAGTGTTCTTTAGAGGGTTTTTTTTAAAAAAAAATTTAGACGGACCATTCGTTTTTTAATGATTAATACTGCAAAATTCTTGTAATTGTTAACAACAAGACTCCAATTAATGTTATCATGCAAATCATCAATATGAATAATGGGTACAACAACAACAACAACAACATCAAGCCTTTATCCCACTACGTGGGGTCGGCTACATGAATCCTTTTTCTCCATTGTGTCCTATTAAAAGTCAAATTCTCGTTTAAATCTAATAAAGAAAGGTCATTCCTAATATTTTCTAACCAAGTCTTTTTAGGTCTACCCCTACCTTTCTTAACATAAGTCAAATCTAATACCTCTACTCTCCTAACCGGGTCATCGCAAGGCCGCCGTTTTATGTGACCAAACCATCTAAGGCGACTTTCTCTAATCTTATCTTCTACTGGAGCTACTCCAACCTTTTCACGTATATGCTCATTTCGTATCCTATCTCTAAGGGTAAAGCCACTCATCCACCTGAGCATCCTCATCTCTGCCACACTTAACTTAGTATTATGCTTCTCTTTTAAAGGCCAACATTCGGCACCATAAAGCATTGCAGGCCTCACTACCATCTTATAGAATTTTCCCTTAAGTTTGAGGGGTACATTTCTATCACATAACAAGCCCGATGCATTCCTCCACTTCAACCATCCAACTTGAATTCTGCTGATAATATCCCCATCTATTTCACCATCACTCTGAACAATAGATCCAAGATATCTAAAACGTGTACTCTTATTAATGACTTGATCGCCCAAAGTCACAATCCCCTCACTAGGTCTATTACTACTAAAATTGCACTCCATATATTCCGTTTTAGATCTACTCAAGCGAAAACCTTTAGACTCTAAAGTTGACCTCCATAATTCAAGTTTACCTTCAACTCCCTCTCTAGTCTTATCAACAAGAAGAATATCATCAGCAAAAAGCATACACCAAGGTACATCCTCTTGCAAATTTCTAGTGAGAACATCCATGACTAAAGCAAAAAGATATGGGCTTAAGGCTGATCCTTGATGTAACCCAACCGAAATAGGGAAATACTTGGTCAATCCACCTTGTGTTTGAACACAAGTAATAGCTCCTGCATACATATCTTTAATGATTTGAATATAAGCATTATTGACTCCTTTCTTTTCAAGAACTCTCCATAGCACTTCTCTTGGAACTTTATCATATGCTTTTTCTAAATCAATAAATATCTTATGTAGATCATCCTTATTTTCTCTATATTTCTCCATCAAACCTTTTAATAAATGTATGGCTTCCATAGTCGACCTACCCGACATGAATCCAAATTGATTTTGAGAAACATTAGTATCACGCCGCAACCTATGCTCCAAAACTCGCTCCCAAAGTTTTAAAGTATGACACATTAACTTAATACCTCTATAATTCGCACAATCTTGAACATCACCTTTATTCTTAAAAATAGGAATTAACACACTCATTCTCCACTCATCTGGCATCTTCTTAGTCTTCAAAATAGTATTAAAAAGTTTAGTAAGCCATGAAATTCCTTCATCTCCTAAGCATTTCCATACCTCTATTAAAATATCATCAGGTCCAACAGCTTTTCCACCCTTCATTTTCTTTAAAGCCTCTCTAACTTCAGATTTACTAATACGCCGATAAAAACATAAATCTTTATTTTCATCTAGGGTGCTAAGGTCACTATAGTCAATCTTATTTTCACAATCTTCATTAAAAAGTTTAGCAAAATATCTCATCCATCTTTGTTGAATATCATCTTCTAAGAAAAGTATTTTTTGATCTTCATCTTTAATACACTTCACTTGAACTAAATCCTTACTACTCCTATCTCTTTGTTTGGCTAACTTATATATATATCTTTTTCCCTCTTTAGTATCTAATCTATTATATAAATCACTAAAAGCTAATGCCTTTGCATCGCATATTGCTTTCTTAGCATCCTTACGAGCCACTTTATATATTTCCCAATTATCAGAATTTTTAAAATTAAACCAATTTTTATAACAAAGCTTCTTATTTTTAATATGAATAATGGGTAATGTAGTAAAAAGTAATACAAGGACAATGATAAAATTCTTATAAGCTTTATAATTTACAAACTATAAATAATTCAAAATTGTGTTAGACCGATCCTCTATGGACCGGACCCACCGGCCCAATCCCTTGGGCCGGTCCGGTTTGTTTACAGCAGGAGGAGGCCGGTGGAAGCAAGGAGAGAGAAAAGGGTGGGGTCCACTTGATTTTCAAATGCAATATTGGAGCCAAAAGTAGGAGAAGTAAGGGCAATTAGGTCCTTTTGTATTAATTTTGAATTGTATGCATTAAGTAGAGAGAAAGGCTAGGGTTAGGGTTATGTGCAATTTCTGAAAGTTCTCTTTTTGTTCTCTTGTGGTTAGGGCTCTAGATTGCTATCTAGAGATTTGAGATTGGGAGAGTGGATCCTCCTCTTGAATAGATGATCTCTTATATATTTACTGTTTTCTATTGCATCTACCATCAATATCAATTATTTGGAGTGATCTATCTCAATTTTTCTTGCCAATTTCTTTATTTTTCTTCTATAACCTGTTGTATTACTGCTATAAACAGCAGTTTTGGGTGCTGTTGTCCACTGATTTGGGATAGGAAATACTTAAGTATTTCCTATCAAATTGGTATTAGAGCAAGTCCTGGGACCAATCGTGGGCTGTTTTTGACCAATTTCAACGGCTGAAAATTGTACCGGCGAAGGAGAAAATTGTAGAAATTTTTTTTTTTTCAGATCTTGAGATCTTCTCATAAACTACAAGCCGTAAGAGATGGCGGCTAAGAAGGTAGATGCTTTGGAGGAGAGGATTGAAGGAGAGATGAATCAAATCAAGGAAACCGTGGAGGAAAGAATGTCTTCCATGGAAGGGCAAGTGGTCGATCTACGGGATATAATGAAGAAGATGTTGGATTTTCATACTCAATCGGCGGTGTTTGATGCAAAAGGGCTCACAACGAAAAACACCTACTCTGAAATCCATCGGGAGGAAGAGGAAGTGGAAATCGTGGAAGGGTGCAGGGGAAGGCCTCATTTGAAGCCTTTCCAGAGGGAGGAGAGAGGAGGAAGATATGGGGAAAGGCAAGGCTATGGAGGCGTGGAACCAAGAGGTGCTGGTTGGGAGCATCGGGGGGGGGTTATCATGGACGCTGGGAAGCTGTTTTTGAAGATCAGAGAGGGGATTTTGAAGGGGGATTGGGATAGGGTAGAGCAAGGGAAGATCGGGAGACATGGGGGGCCCAGGCACATGGGAGAGGGGAAACTATGGAGGTTTAAGGGGAAATGACGGGAATCGGAAGGTGATAAAATTAAAAATGCCAATTTTTGAAGGGGATGATGCTTATGGGTGAATCTATAAGGTGGAAAGGTACTTTGCTGTTAACGGCTTAACGAAGGAGGAGAAATTATCGGCAGTGGGCTTGTGTCTGGATGGGAAGGCACTCACTTGGTACCAGTGGAGAGATCAGAGAAGACCTATCCGGAGCTGGGAATAATTCAAGGACAGTTTGATAGAGCGTTTCCAAACTGACCGGGGAGGAGACTTCTACGAGCAGTTATTTGCCCTGCCCTAGTGCAGGAGGGGTCTGTGGCGGACTACCGAGAGAGATTTGAGCATCTGACCAGCAGGGTTGAGTGCTTGTCCGATACTGTGCTAGAGGGGAACTTCATGAAGGGATTAAAGGCAGATGTTAGAGCAGCAGTGAAGGTCCTGATGCCCAGGGATCTGGGGGAGGCCATGAAGCTTGCACAATTGGTTGAAAATAAAAAGAATCTGGAGAAGGGAGCTAGGAATAGCAACTCGGGAGGCACTTATAGGTGGACGACTACCCACCTAGCCCCTAAAGGAGCATCCACAGGAGGGATGAAAGAAGCTCCGAAGGAAAAAAGCAACAGGAGGAGGAAATGGGAGGCAGTTCAAGAAGCTTACTGAGAAGGCAATGCAAGAGAAGAGAACAAAATGGCTGTGTTTCAGATGCGATGAAAAATACATGCCTGGGCATAAGTGCAAGAATTAAACTCTTCAAGTTCTCCTCGTTTGTGAAGACGAGGAAGACGAAGAGGGAAGGGGGGAGCGATTATGAGGTGGAGGAGGAAAAGCTGCATCTGGATGTGGCAGAAGTCTCTCTCAACTCCGTAGTGGGATTCACTCCAAGTTACACTATGAAGGTGAAGGGAGAGATAGCTGATCGTGAAGTTGTGGTGTTGATAGATAGTGGGACAACCCACAATTTCATTTCCACCCAGATTGTGGAGCTGCTGGGGATGAAGTTAGTAGATATTGGAGGCTATGGGGTGATGATGGGCACGGGGAATGTAGAAATGGGAAGAGGAGTCTGTAGGGGGTGGTGCTGAAGATCCAAGGTATCCAAGTGAAGGAAGACTTTCTTCCCCTAGAATTGGGGAGTACGGATGTCATCCTAGGGATGAAGTGGTGCAGACATTGGGGAAACCAAGGTTAATTGGGGCACTCTGCGGATGGAGTTGGTGAAGGGTGGAAAGAAGAGGGTGATTCAAGGTGATGCGGGGCTGACCAAGGCAGGGGTTTCTCTTAAATCCCTAATCAAGACAATTTAGGAGGAGGGGGAAGGCTATTTGGTGGAATTACACATATTAGAGGGAGTGAGTTTGGAGGAAGGGGGAGACATACCCCTCTCTGTGCAGCCTTTAATCTAGTAATTGGATGAGGTTTTCAACCACCTCTAGGGTTGCCACCACCCAGGGAGCGGGAGCATGCCATCACATTAAGAGAGGGAGTGTCACCTGTCAACGTACGGCCTTACCGTTACCCTCAGTTTCAGAAAGATGAAATAGAAAAGTTGATCAGAGAAATGCTGGAAGCAGGGATCATCAGGCCCAGCACTAGCCCGTTCTCTAGTCCTGTTCTATTGGTGAAGAAGAAGGATGGCAGCTGTCGGTTCTGTGTAGACTACCGCGCACTCAACAAGGAAACTGTACCTGATAAGTTTCCCATACCAGTGATTGATGAGCTTCTGGATGAGTTGAGTGGAATAGTGATTTTCAGCAAGATCGATTTGAAATTAGGATATCACCAGATACGTATGAAGAAAGAAGATATGCCCAAGACCGCTTTCAGAACTCATGAGGGCCACTATGAGTTCCTGGTGATGCCCTTTGGCCTTACCAATGCCCCGGCTACATTCCAGGCACTCATGAATAAGATCTTCAAACATTATCTCAGGCGATTTGTTTTGGTATTCTTCGATGACATCTTAGTATATAGTAAAACAGAGGAGGAGCATTGGGGACACTTAAAGAAGGTGTTAGAGGTTCTCCAAGAGCACCAGTTGAGAGCTAACTTGAAGAAGTGCTGCTTCGCACAAGCTAGTGTGGAATACTTGGGGCATGTGGTATCCAATGAAGGGGTAGCAGTGGACCAATCCAAGATTGAAGTCATGCTAAAGTGGCCACTGCCTAAAATCTAAAGGAGCTGTGGGGATTCCTAGGGCTTACAGGGTACTACAGAAGATTTGTGAAGGGATACGACACTATAGCCTGGCCACTCACCGAGCAGCTGAAGAAAGATGGGTTCTTATGGGGGGAGGCAGCTATGACAGCATTCGAGAAGTTGAAGAAAGCTATGACCACAGTTCTGGTCTTAGCTTTGCCGGATTTTACTCAGGCCTTTATAATAGAGACAGATGCATCGAGATATGGATTAGGAGCAGTGTTGATGCAAAGTCACCGGCCCATTGCATATTTCAGTTTGGTGTTGACTGCCAGAGCCCGGCTGAAATCTGTCTATGAGAGGGAGTTGATGGCAATTATTTTGGCCATCCAAAAGTGGCGCCCCTACTTACTCGGAAGATATTTCATCGTCAGGACTGACCAACGGAGCCTGAAATATTTGCTGGAGAATGCATGGTGATAGAGGAGCATCAGAGGTGGCTATCCAAACTGCGCGGATATGATTTTGAGATTCAGTACAGACCAGGGGTAGAAAATAAGGCAGCATATGCCTTGTCCAGGTGCATGGGGGAACTGCAGACACTGGCTGTATCGGTCCCAAAGATGCTAGATTGGGAAGCCATAAAGGAGGAGAGTGCCAGGGACAAAGAACCAAGCAAGATCAGGGTTGACTTATTGAAGGAAGAGGGCAGCCATCCAGGATACTCGTTGGATGGGGAGAGATTGTTGTACTATGGGAGGTTTGTGTTACCCAGAACGTCAGTACACATCCCACAATTGCTCCAGGAGTTCCATGAGACTGCAGTGGGAGGTCATTCAGGAGTGCTAAAGACCTACAGGAGACTACGACAGAGCTGTACTGGAAAGGTATGCATAGGGATGTGGAAGAGATGGTATCAAGTGCGAGGTTTGCCAAAGGAATAAGTATCTAGCTATGTCACCAGGGGGGTTACTGCAGCCATTGACGTTACCAGGACGAGTTTGGGAGGAGATATCTATGGACTTCATTGATGGGCTACCCCGCTTTGAGGATTCACTGTGATTTTGGTGGTAGTGGATAGATTGAGCAAATATGCTCATTTATTCCTCTACGCCATCCATACACTGCGGTGACAGTAGCGCCAGTTTTCATCAGGGAGATAGTGAGATTACACGGAGTGCCGGAGGCGATAGTATCAGACAGGGATAAAGTGTTCCTCAGCCATTTCTGGAAGGAATTGTTCAGACTGCAGGGGACCGTGCTGAAAAGGAGTACTGCTTACCACCCACAGATGGATAGTGAAACAGAAGTAGTCAATCGGAGCCTGGAGACTTATCTAAGATGCTTTGCATCAGAGACACCCAAGCTATGGGCTAAATGACTATCATGGGCCGAGTACTGGTACAACACCTCTTTTCATTCAGCCTCTCAGATGACCCCATTTAAGGTGTTGTACGGAAGGGATCCATCCCACTTGGTGCATTTTGGGAGTAGCAGTAAGCCAGTTTATTCAGTAGAGGAGTATTTGGAGGAGAGGGATAAGATACTGGAAGATCTAAAAAGACATCTGTTGAGGGCTCAACAGATTATGAAGAAACAAGCTGATGGGTATCAGAAGGATATTCATTTTGAAGTGGGCGAGAAGGTATTTTTGAAACTCTGTCCATATCGACAGAAAACGGTCGCTAACCGGAGGAATGAGAAGCTTGCTCCAAGGTACTTCGGTCCTTATGAAGTGTTGGAGAAAATTGGGGCCGTGGCATATTGTCTTAAGCTACCACCGACAACGACGATCCACCCTGTTTTTCATGTATCCCAGCTGAGGAGAGCCATTGGATATTATGCTACCAGTTCGGACTTACCAGGGACATTAACAGATGAGATGGAAATGATATTGGAACCTTTGGAGCTTATAGAGGTTCATCATAAAACAGACGGAGCTACAGAAGTCCTGATCAAATGGAAGAACCTCCCTAACTACGAGGTAACGTGGGAGCCATATGAGCGGATGAAACGACAGTTTCCTTACTTCCACCTTGAGGACAAGGTGGTTCTTTGGGAGGACGGTAATGTTAGACCGGTCCTCTATGGACCAGACCCGCTGGCCCAATCCCTTGGGCCAGTCTGGTTTGTTTACAGCAGGAGGAGGCCGGCGGAAGCAAGGAGAGAGAAAAGGGTGGGGTCCACTTGATTTTCAAATGCAATCTTGGAGTCAAAACGAGGAGAAGCAAGGGCAATTAGGTCCTTTTGTATTAATTTTGAATTGAATGCATTAAGTAGAGAGAAAAGGCTAGGGTTAGGGTTATGTGCAATTTTCTGAAAGTTCCCTTGTTGTTCTCTTGTGGTTAGGGCTCTAGATTGCTATCTAGAGATTGGGAGAGTGGATCCTCCTCTCGAATAGAAGATCTCTTGTATCTTTACTGTTTTATTTTGCATCTACCATCAATATCAAGTATTTGGAGTGATCTATCTCAATTTTTCTTGCCGATTTCTCTGTTTTTCTTCTATAGCCTGCTGTAGTACTGCTGTAAACAGCAGTTTTGGGTGCTGTTGTCCACTGATTTGGGCTAGAAAATACTTGAAATCAAGTATTTCCTATCAAATTGATGAGTAAAACTTAAAATGATTGTTTCGAGGAGCCCAAGAAGTTTTCTTTTGGAAACCAGGAAGCCAAATGTTTATAGATATATTTGTTTTAAATAGCATGTTCATATCATATATAGGGACAACCTCTTTAAAAATGATAATCCAAATGGTGTAAAGAAGAAATTTAGTGTGCTATGTATCTTTGAAATCAACCAAATAGATAGAGTTATAAAAGCCAGATTTTCTTTAATGCAATATTCAATGAGGTTCTTGTATGAATTTGTAAATTTAAAAATAAATAAAAAATGAAAATTGATACCAATTTGATTGATTTATATAGAGATAATATTAATAGATAATTTCTTAGAACTTACATTTTTTAACCCATAAATTGCGACATGAATAAAAAATCTAAATTTAGATTTCAACTGATTCAACTAACCTCATTTTAAAAAAAAATTAAATTAATAAAAAAAAGATCAAACTTACAAAAACATTTTTAATATCGGGTAACGACTTTAGACTTTGTATTCTGCATTAATTGGACGTGGCAGAACTCTTTTGATCCATTACTGTGAAATTCACAAAGAAAGAATCACGCATCAAATTAGAAGTTACATTTGATTCTTATAAAATGCTAGCATTGTTGTGGCTTCACTGCGGTTAAAATTAGTCATCACATATATTTAAACTATAACTTGGGACAGTTTTTTATGCTTGATTTTCTTCATTTACCTGCAGTATTCTGTACCTTCATAAAATTATAATCATTTTGTGCCGGAGCCTGACCTTGATTTATCTAATTTTCCTCCCATGCAGGATTTGGTATCACAATTATCTAAATCAAATTTCATCCAGCTAAATTGTATGCATAATAAATACATTTTGACATGGTATCCCGCACGTCTTTGAAGAAACTGATAGATGATGATATTCTGCTAAATAGCTGGGAAGATGCAACTTGCCCAATATGTCTGGACGTCCCTCACAATGGGGTCCTTCTCCACTGCTCCTCCTATGATAAAGGTTGCCGTCCTTTCCTTTGTGATACGGACCAAACACATTCTAATTGTCTGACCCGGTTCAGAACTGCATTTGGAGTTTCTGAAACTTCTGAATGTTGGAACACTAATGGCATTAATGACTCCACTCAACTGATACCATCAGACTGTGAAAGCCTTCCAACCTGCCCTTTGTGTAGGGGAGAGGTGGCTGGTTGGGCCATCGTCAAGGAGGCCCGTGCTTACTTGAACATGAAAATGCGGTGTTGCGAAGAGCAGCACTGCTCTTATGTTGGTAACTTTGCTCAGCTCCAGAGTCATATGCAGTTAGAACATCCTCATTCTCATCCTTCGGAGATAGACCCCGCACACCAATTGGATTGGGAGAATTTTCAACAATCTTCAGCTATTATAGATGTTCTGAGCACTATACACGCTGAAGTTCCACATGGTGTTGTGTTAGGGGATTATGTCATTGAGTATGGTAACGAGGATAATGAAGATGATTATGATGATTTTCGTGATCGTGGAGCAAAATGGTGGTACTCTTGCATTCTTTACCAGGTGTTTGGTAAGTTCAGGGGTTCAAGAAACCGGGGTAGGTCTAGTAGGAGAGATGCAAGGCGAGGTCACCACAGATCAACCTCCGTTGGTTCAATTGAGCGTTCGCCATCGTCAGCGGACACTTCAGTGTATAGGTTCCATGAAGTGGAAGATGAGTTTCCTGGAATGCCTGGTTCTGGCAGTCATGGGGTGGTCTCCAGAGGTTTCGTTGGTGGACATAGACGCAGGTTTGAGTCAACCCAATACCTAAAATATCTCTATTCCACATGAAATTATTCTGTGCGGTCACTGAACAGCATCCAGAGACGAATCAGAATGTGTTGCGCCATTTTTTTTATTCGCCTCTAGACCATTCGGTGACAGCACAAAATAATGTCTCCTATTCCACAGTAGGATGTTTAACATGCGAAATGCAATATCTTTTTCTAATTGTCTGATTTTACACATCTAAACCTGCTGATCTCAAAATCTGCATAATTATCACTTAATGATGTCTTCCTTTCCATTCTAATTTTACTGAGATGCTTCCAATCATTTATAGATAACCATGAAAATGCAGTTTTCAGCCAGTAAAATTAGGCACGCAGGATTCTAAATTTTTTTGTTAATCTTCATTCCTTTGGATCTCAACCAAAGAGCCAACAAAATTAAATATAAATGGAAGGTTTACTATACATAGGTTCAGTTGAGGGCCATCTGTTGTGATTATAATCTTTGAAGCTATCTTTCTTGCAGCTCCATGGGGCGTAGGCCACGCCACACTGACCATTAATCAGAGTAGAACTGCTGCACTTAGCTCTTTCTTTCTGAAGGTAGCTTGACTTCCTCTCAGAAACAGATAGCCATTTTTTTTTAAATGATTTATAGTTTACCAAAAGACCTTTGCCTTTTTATTTATTTGTATATAAATATGTAGAGTAGTACCTAATGTTGCATACAGGTTCTACATTGTCTGATGATTCTTTTGACTTGAATCAATTTCTAGTGGTCTTTTTCTTGAATCTGTGTTTGGATGGACTCTTATGGAAACCAAAACTGAATGGATAAGGATAGGTCTACCAAAAGTAAGACAATGTTCCTCATACTACCCTATTTTTTTTGTTTTGACGACATTTAGGTCAATTAAGGCAAACGCAAACACACATTACATAGGCAATACTTGAATCTAAGACCTCTTGGTTGGTAGCCAAAGCTCCCACCCAATAGATTGAGAGATTATTCTGTGCAGTGTCCGAACGTGTCTGGAGGCCAATCCGGACACGCCACGTCATCCAATACACTGTGCATCGCGTGACGTCGCCCGTCCGGATTAGCCTCCGGATACATCCGGATACCGCACGTAATAATTTTTCCAATGGACCAAGGTGAGCCGTGTCATATTACCTTCTCTTTTCGTATATTTTTGCTTCATTTGATTGTTAATTTGAACGAACTTCTATTAAATTTCTCTATGCATACATTGATTATTTTCACCTGCAAAGGGAGTTTATTTAATGAACCAACAGCAAAGAATTTATTGTTTTATTTAATGACCAACATGTTTCTAGTAGAATTTCTCTTTTGTTTAGCTTGTAATTAATTACTTTGTGGGGATTATATTTGATGTTCTGAGATAGGGGTGTCAATATTTGACATGACACGACAATCCGACCTAGACCGGACCTAGAAAATCCGGGTTGGACCCGACCCGTTTGATAAACGGGTCGGGTTCGGGTTCGCAAATTTGACCCGTTTGATAAAACGGATCGGGTCGGGTTGACCCGGCGGGTTGCCGGGTCAACCCGAAAACCCGTTTAATTTAAGAAAATTTGAATTTCCTGCCCGCTGCTCCCGCCCGCGCTGCTTGCTGTCCACCTGCCCTGCGCCCCCCGTTGCCCTGCAGCCCTGCAGCCCCGCATGTCGCACTGCCGCGCGTGCCGAACCCGCGTGTTGCGCTGCTGCGCTGCCGCCGCCGCTGCCCCGCTGCCGAACCCGCGTGCCGCGCGTGCCACTACCGGGTAGCGGGTCGGGTCGAGTCAACCCTGCAACCCGGCCGGGTCGGGTTCGGGTTGACCCGTTTAGATCCGGGTCGGGTTCGACCTGAACCCGATGGGTTGACTCGAATTGACACCCCTATTCTGAGAGCTCCATTTTGTAAAATTTTAGGTTTGATGATTTTGGTAGGAAGTTTTGATTTTAGTTTAGGTATTGAATTAGAAAATTTCAATACCCTAAATTTAATTAATTAGATAGAAAGTGTATTTTTAATTCATTTTTAATTTAAGTATAATGATGATTATATTTCTTTAGAAAATTAAGAATATAGCACTAATTCCCCGTTATTAAGGTATAGAATCTACGAATTAATTAATAGCAGTAATAATTTAGTTACTAAAAATTTTTTTTTTGATTTATTTATTTATCGAATTAAAAAATATTATTACAATTTTGAGATTGAATATGTACGTCATATTTGTGTTTTATAATTTACCCTTCCCAAAAAAAAAAAAAAAAAAGATAAAAACAGAATAAATTTTTGGTTAGTTAATATATTGGATTTTATTAAAATAAAAATGGAGGATATTATTCTATATTTTGATTTTCCCTTTAGAATAATCATTTCATGATTTCTAAAGCTCTTTTTAAGGCTTTACGTAAAAAATAATAATAATAATTGTAATTTTTTGCAATAAATATCTTTGGTCGGCAGGAAGAGATTGGGAAAACACGTTTGTTAATGACAGAAAAAATGACCAGAATCCGAAATGCAACCGAAATATCCGTTCGGAATCGATTTCGGATTTGTGCTGAATATTATAATTAGGGGTGTTAATTTTTGGCACGACCCAAATTCGATCCGGGAAAATCCGGGTTAGGGTCAACCGAAATATATGTTCCGAATCGATTTCAGATTTGTGCTGAATATTATAATTAGGGGTATCAATTTTTGACTCGACCCAAATCCGACCCGGAAAATCCGGGTTAGGGTCAACCCATACCTGAAACAGGTTGGGTTCGGGTTCAATAAATCAACCCGTTTTAAAATTGGGTCGGGTTCGTGTTGACCCAGCAACTCGAAAATGACCCAAAATTGATACGAAAACTCCTATTTAACTCGGAAACCTGAGATTGACCTGTTTTTTACCCAATTTTGACCCAAAAATCGAAGATTGACCCGATTTTGACCCGAAATCTAGCAATTTTAGGTCAACATCGGGTCATTCGTATCGGGTGGTATTCGGGTCCGGAAACCTAACCCGTTTTAAAAAACGGATTGGGTTCGGGATGACCCGAACAATGTCGGGTTAGTTCCGGGTTCGACCCGAACCCGACCCGTTGACCCGAATTGACACCCCTAATTATAATCATCATATGGAGGTTTGCAGCAAAAGTTTTTTTCTCTTATTAATCTTTTTCACTTTTTCAAAATTAATACTCTTGTTCTCATTACAATAATTGCATCTCTCCAACCCTTCTTCAATATCACCATTCTCATCCCAAGTCATCATCAAAATATGTTGGTATTATATTAAGAGTCTTAAGAGCTTATTTATATTTCACATAAATGAGATCACATAATTTTGATGTTCCAACATGTTTTTAGAAAAATTCTAACTTAAGAGTTATAATTTTCGGCGGGGGGGGGGGGGGGGGGGGGGGGGGGGGGGGGGGACTTATAATATTTTAAAAACCATTAGGGGGGCAATTGCGTTAAAACCATTATAATAAAGAGTAAAATATAAATTTATGGACAAATCATCTAAAGAATTATATAATAAATAAATAAATAAAAATTTGGGTGGGGGGGAGGGGGGGGGGGTGCCCCCTAGACCTGTCAAAAACGGGTCACGGGTCGGGTTCAGGTCCAACCCGAAATTGACCCGACACTGTTCAACCCGACCCGTTTTTGCAAACGGGTCGGTTTTCCGAACCCGAACCCGACCCGCTTCGGGTCCGGGTCAACCCGACCCGACCCGCTTCGGGTATATTTAATTAAAATTTTTTTATTTAATTCATTTTATTTAAATTTAAATCAAATTAAGGGTAGATTTACTTCAATTAATTTAAAATAAATCAAGATTAATTTAATTTGGGCAATAATATTTATAATTTTTTGAAATATTATTTACTTATTTCATAAAAATTCATTAAAATCCTCCAAAATTAATTAAAAACGGGTCAAACCGGGTCGATTTCGGGTTTCCGGGTCAACCCGAACCCGACCCGGTTTTACAAACGGGTCGAAATCTCTAACCCGAACCCGACCCGGTTCGGGTTCGGGTTGACCCAAACCCGAAATTTTCGGGTCGGGTTCGGGTCGGGTTTTCGGGTCGGGTCCAATATTGACAGGTCTAGTGCCCCCCTTGGAGACAATGGGGTTCCGACCCTAGTTCTCAACTATTTTATCATAATTTAATGCTAACATAGAATTTCTCTCATATATTATAATCATGTATTGGTGTATGATTCTAAGGCTTCATTTGAGACATTTTTTTAAAATTTTTTATATAATTTTTTAGTATAAAAATTTTTTAAATTTGAAACTTTTATATTAAAAATTTGTTTTAAAAAGTAATAAAAAAGTTATCACAAACGAAGCTTTAAGTCGTAATAAAAATTTTGCAAATCTTATGATAAATTTAGAGATTGCAAAGATCGTGATGTTTTACTCTGCCATAATATATCACTAATGCTACGTAAAAAATTTAATAATTTATAAATAGAATTTAAATAAAGCTTCATAGAAATTTCTTCAACTCCAACCTGAACTTTGTCTTTTATTATAACATTTTCTTTGTTGGTGTTCAATGTCACTAAATATCTACTAAAAGCATTTATTAATGATGGAAAGGGTTTTCATGTAAAAGTATTCTTTCTCTTTTATTATATATTTAAATTTCAAGAATTAAATTAAATTTAAAAGTTTTACATTTTTATAATTTATGAAAATATTCTCTGATATAAAAAATCATTTATGAAAATTAATTATGGCAATATTTTAATCCTTTAAAAATCATTTATGAAAATTAACTGTTCAAGGAAAAGGATATTATTGCGCTTCAATTTAAAGCACCTCACAGTGAAAAATGACCATTGAGAGGTCATTTTCTTGAGCAAGAAGATAATCATTTGTGTTTGTGAGAACAATCTCTTGTATTATTAAGAGAAAATGTAAAAAAAAAAAAAATCTCTTAAGAAATTCATATTTTTATTAAAATTTATAATAAATAAATTAAAAGGAAAAATATATTTTAACAATTTGAGATAAATTATCTTAGAATAGATTTAAAAATTAGTAAAATTATTTAAAGATAAGTAGAATATAAAATTTTTAAAAATAGTACTATCTTAAAGTAAATTTAATGATCATAAAATTTATCCTGATATAATATATATATATATATATATATATATATATATATATATTTGCAAACAAGAGATGTGTATATTCCTAGATTTTAATTCTGCAAAATAGTTAAATTTAGAGCACAAATTGTAGTAAAATTATAATTATTTTTTTTATATAGATATTTAAAAAAATAATTTTATTTAGCAATTAATTCATTTCTCCAAGAAGAATTTATACATATTTTTTCCCTTATAAATAGACAAAAATGAATAAAAAACACTCCAATTTATGAACTTGAATCCAAGCAGTCCCTAATCCCAATCATTATACATCTTTAGCCCTCCAAACTCTCTCTCTCTCTCTCTCTCTCTCTCTCTCTCTCTCTCTCTCTCTCTCTCTCTCTCTCTCTCTCTCTCTCTCTCTCTCTCAATCTTAGTGAAAATTCTACCTTTGCAAGCAAGGGTTAGATTCCTCATCTATCTTTCCCTTGTGAATACCATTCATTTTCTCATAAACATACAAAAAACCTTTATATGATAGAGATTGGTCTAATAATATAGTTAGGTTAGGAGCTACTTATTGATGATATTAATGATGATGATGAAAAAGATATCGTTGTGTCACAATCATCTTCGAGATCATCTAAAGCCCAAAACTCGTCATCCTCTTCTTCCTCAGTCATCCTCCATTGCTCTGTCGATATCTCAGCTTTTTCGATGAGTTCAAGTACCTGTCATCATCCAATTTATGAAGTTTTGTAAGTTGATAGGGCTTAAGGGGTTATTTGATGGCAAGATAAACCACTAATTGCACTCTCAAATAGTTCAGTAATTTCACTAATACATTTCAGTTTGTTTTTGTAAAAAGCTAATTTGCATAATTTATAGAAATGGTTGCTTCTTATAATAAGGATGAACTAAAGGAGTAAATTAAGAAATGAGTAAAGCTCATGGAAAGCTACATATCACCAACTCATACATCCAAATTAGTCCAACTCATGAACTAAATCATTTTGCTTCAGAAAGTGAAAATTATTAATAAAATATATAACTTATTGAGCAGCATCTTCTTTCCCCACAAAAGCCATATAAAATTGGCCAAATTAAAGTTCAGTCTGCTTCAAATCAGTCTCAATAAAAAATACTTTATAATTACAACAAAATGAATAAGCTGAAAGAAACTTCAGCTTCGTTTGTAAAATAGAGTTTTAGTACAAAAATTAAAATTTCGTACTAAAACTCTATTTTAAGAAGCAATAAAAAAGCTGTCCCAAATGAAGTTTGGGATGACTTTCTTTCTGCTTCTTAAAGCAACTTTTTAGTACAACATTAAAAACTTTTGTAGTAAAAAGCTCCTTTAAGAAGCAATAAAAAAGCCGTTCCAAACGAATACTTAATGTTAAAAAAATGAAAAATTTTAGTAGTTTTCTATGAAATTTCTTGACATACCTCTTTCATGGAAGGGCGCAATGTTGCATCTAATCTGATACAGAGTGAAGCTGTAAAAGTAAGTCTCTTCAGCTGATCAATGTCATAATCTTCTCCTAATCTTGGATCTACTAACATTTCTATTTTTCCTTCCTTTAAGTATGGTTTAGCCTGTGATAAATTTAAACTTTATAAGTTACAAAAATCATGAAATTATTTCTAAATGATATTTTCATATCCAAATTTAGATTATATCTACCCAGCTAAGCAAACTCTTGTGTGATCCATCCACTGGCTTTCTTCCTGAGATGATTTCCAGTAGAAAAACACCAAATGCAAAGACATCAGTCTTTTCATCAACAATCCCATGTGTGAAGTACTCAGGAGCCAAACATCTAAACAGAATATATCATTATGATTTCATACTGTATGAAGCTCAAAATCCTACAAAATGTTTTCTTTACAGATTACAAACCCAAATGTGCCTTCGATCGGCGCTACGGCTCGGTGGCTCCACTCTGATGGAAGCCATCTTGCAAGCCCAAAGTCTGAAATCTGCAAAAAAAAAAAAAAAAAAAAATCATTTTGTGAGCTAACATTAGTAATGTAATGAGCATGTTAGGCCGGTTCACCCTGAACCGGCCCAAGGGCTGGCTCAAATGTATTATAGGAGGCGGAAGCAGTCTGCCTCCTATTGCCTTGCCCTCCCACTTGGAGGGCCCCACTAGTCCACTTAAGTTCAAATTGAAAAGGAGGGGGTGGTTTGAGCTTGAGAGGAAAATTAGATTAGGTAAGTTTTTGTATTAAAGAGCATGAGATGTTTAGGGAGGGATTATGTTTTGATTTGTTCTCAATTAGAATTTCTTGGTGGCTTGGGCTCTAGACTCTCTTGTCTAGAGATTTGGGAGAGATGATCCTCCTCTTGAATTGAGGATCAATTGTATCTTGCTTTGAGTTCTGCTTTGGTTGATTCCACTATCGCAATCTATCGTTTCTAGATTGATTCGTCTAGTTTTTCTCGTTTTTCTTGCTGTTTTGGACCAATTATTGCTAGAATTGCTTGAGAACTCAAGCAAACTCAAGTATTTTCTATGAGAGCACAAGTGAGTTATAAGTATGTTGTTGAAATGTTATACCAGAGGCTCAAAATTGGCTGACAGCAAAACATTTGATGTTTTGATATCTCTATGAATGATTCTTCTCTGGCAATCCTTGTGCAGATAATGGAGTCCTCGAGCTGTTCCGACGGCGATCTTTCGCCGGAGTTTCCATCCCATTAGTTCTGAATTTTCACCTGAAACACAAACTAGAAGCTAAAATTTTATAATTCAGAGCAAATGAATTGAATTTTGATAACTGGAACAGTTTCTTACCATGGAGATTAGATGAAACTGAACCCTGAGAAGAGAAATCAAATATGAGATGAAGATTTTGATCTGTGCTGAAACCAAAGAGAGGAATCACATTAGGATGATTGACATGGCCAATAACTCCAAGCTCTGTCAAGAATTCTTTCTCCTTCTGCTCATCAGTTGAAGCTCTCGTTAATCTCTTTACAGCAACAACTTGGCCACTCTCAAGCTCTCCTTTGTAAACTTCTGCATACCCTCCACTTCCAACCAAATTATCTGAAGCAACTTCGTATTAGAAAATCAAAAAGAAAAATGAAATAAAGGTGTTGGATTAACCTTGATGGAAGCCATTGGTTGCTTTGTGGATCTCCTCGTAAGAAAAGAATCTCCAATTAGGCTTTTGAACTGGCTTGAACGCTGGCTCTGTTTGGCCAGAATTGCTTTCTCCATCAACAAAAGAGCTATTCCTCTCTGCATATTTCATCTTGAAGGGAGATGAGAAGATGCATTTGAAGCTTCTGCCTTTCAGATTCCATTTTTTCATTCTTTCTGAAGACTTGATCACTGTGAGACTTTTTAAGTCTTTTGTTGTGACAGAAATCAAGAGTTTTGGAGAGAAAACAATGGAGAGGCTTCAGAGGAATCAAGCAACCATAGGTAGAAAAAAGGGAAGAATCATTTCAAGGCATTTATAAAGGGATCATGAAGTGTGAGGCAAGTGGCTAAAATAAGAATTCGACAGACTAATTTGATTTTGGAAGTTTGACATGGTCATGAAATCAAACAAAAATTGGGGAAAGAAAGGGAAAGGCTGTCACTATCCTTGCATCTCAAGAAAGGAAACTGAGTTAGAGGGGTAATTTCTTTGAAGTTTGTCAGAAAAACAGTTTAGGTAGCTAATATTAAGACGTAGTTTGGGACAGTTTTTTTTTTTTTGCTTCTTAAAACAGCTTTTTAGTACAATACAAAATTAAAAAAATTTGTACTAGAAAGTTACTTTAAGAACCATAAAAAAAGCGGTCCCAAATGAAGCCTAACTCTAAATTTAAACTAATAATTCTCCATCGAAAATAACATTTTGAAATTTGAATGATTTGAATAGATTCTATTTGATCCATACTTAAATAAGCCAAATTGGCTCAACCAACTTGCATGCTGGTTCGAAATCGTCAAATAAACCTCGAATTTCTCGAACTAGGCCGAAGTAGACGAGACGGGCTCAATCTGGGTTGGTTTAATCTTCTTTTTCAAGTGTGGGCTTGCTTTTGATTGCTTAACTAAAACCTCTATGATCTACCTTATCAAGTGTCCTTTATTTGGGGTGTTCCTCATTGATTAAGTTGTTAATTAAGGTAAGTTTTAATAAATCTCTAATCACCATTCATTCTACAATATGCCAAATGGATTTCAACAGTTAATGATTTTTCAGATTTTAACAAACCTCTTATGCAAATTAACACAGGAAGATTTACTGGTTAATGAATAATGATGATCCATACACAGGAAAATTATAAGTCATCATGCTTGTTTAAGCTCTATTGTACAAGAAATTATCTTGTTCGAACATCAGATGCAGTTCTATGTCCGGATGCTGCGGTCCGAGCGGTACCGAGCAGCGGTACAGCTAAAGGATAACGTGGTGCATTTTTATTGGCCTCCGGACGACTTTCGGTGTCCGCACAGAATAACTTTTCCTAATCATGTACAAGGGATAGGTAGTTGAACCCCTTTAACTAGATGGACATGAAAATGGATGTACAACTTAAAGAGGCTAGGTTTTGGTACTGTTCATATTAAAGACTGAAGGCTTGGTGGATGGCCCAACTGATGGGCAAATTATTATGTTCGGTGTTCGGATTTGTCCGGATACCAATCCAGACATGTCACGTCATCAAAATACACCGGGTCCCAGTGTATTTGGGTGACGTGACACGTCTGGATTGGATGTCGGGACGTCCGGTGACCGGACGTAATAATTCGCCCAACTGATGGGCATGTGATGACCTCGATAAATGTATGATGAAAAATAGACGAGGAGTGTATCTAATAATGTATCCTATATAATTAATTCTTTAACATATTATTTTATTTAAATTAATATCAATACAAAATATTGTTTAGATTATTAAAATTTTGGTCCAAAAACTATATTAATATGATTGATAAGTAGTCAAAAATCAACTTGATTAGGCTAAATCTTTAATAATTTTCATTTCGTTTGTCGAGTTAATGTCAAGAAAGGCTAAAATTATAATTGAGAAGATTTTATTAAATTTATGTTTTTGGGTGGAGGTTCACATCAAGGGAATAATTGCGTTATAGAGTTTTTTTTAACTATAATTTTAAGCTGTAAACTTTTTAAATGATTTGTTGTGGGCCAGAATATTCGTGACGGTGAAGTGGGAAAAACTATACTGCTAAGCGTTGCACGAGTATCAAGCTTATACATAAACACCAAATTTTTTTTACATGGAAATCCTGAAGAGAAAAATCACGGGGTTTCGTCAGTCAAAATTGATCCACTATTATTTGAATAAATTACAAATAATTGACGTGTCCTCAAACTTGTGGGCAATCATATTACACTAGTCAACCAACATGTAGCGACAAATAGGAATCAGATGAAAATTTGGCAACGATCAGTGGTCAGATATAAATCCGACGTCAATTGGCAGTCGAGTTAAAGTGAGCAGTCATTGGCAAGGAAAAAATCTGCCATCACTTGGCAGCCAAGCAGAAGTCCGACAACGTTCGGTGGTCTGAGAGTGGTCAATGAGGAGTTTGATGACAAGAGAACTCTAGCGATGTATAATCCTGCACAAAAGAGCAAACAACAGTGGAAACAAGCAAAAGCTAAGGCAGTATAACTTCTTTGTATTGAGATCAAAAAACTAAAAACTTCTTCTGTAGAGTTTGCTGTATGTAAACCTTGGCAAAAGCAACCTATGCCAAAAATAAGCTAACTAGTAAAATATAAATTTATGGACAAATCATCTAAAGAATTATATAATAAATAAATAAATAAATAAAATTTGGGTGGGGGTGGGGGGGGAGGGGGGGGGGGGGGGGTGCCCCCCTTGGAGACAATGGGGTTCCGACCCTAGTTCTCAACTATTTTATCATAATTTAATGCTAACATAGAATTTCTCTCATATATTATAATCATGTATTGGTGTATGATTCTAAGGCTTCATTTGAGATATTTTTTTTTAAATTTTTTATATAATTTTTTAGTATAAAAATTTTTTAAATTTGAAACTTTTATATTAAAAATTTGTTTTAAAAAGTAATAAAAAAGTTATCACAAACAAAGCTTTAAGTCGTAATAAAAATTTTGCAAATCTTATGATAAATTTAGAGATTGCAAAGATCGTGATGTTTTACTCTGCCATAATATATCACTAATGCTACGTAAAAAATTTAATAATTTATAAATAGAATTTAAATAAAGCTTCATAGAAATTTCTTCAACTCCAACATGAACTTTGTCTTTTATTATAACATTTTCTTTGTTGGTGTTCAATGTCACTAAATATCTACTAAAAACATTTATTAATAATGGAAAGGGTTTTCATGTAAAAGTATTCTTTCTCTTTTATTATATATTTAAATTTCAAGAATTAAATTAAATTTAAAAGTTTTACATTTTAATAATTTATGAAAATATTCTCTGATATAAAAATCATTTATGAAAATTAACTGTTCAAGGAAAAGGATATTGAGCTTCAATTTAAAGCACCTCACAGTGAAAAATGACCATTGAGAGGTCATTTTCTTGAGCAAGAAGATAATCATTTGTGTTTGTGAGAACAATCTCTTGTATTATTAAAAGAAAATGTAAAAAAAAAAATCTCTTAAGAAATTCATATTTTTATTAAAATTTATAATAAATAAATTAAAAGGAAAAATATATTTTAATAATTTGAGATAAATTATCTTAGAATAGATTTAAAAATTAGTAAAATTATTTAAAGATAAGTAGAATATATATAAAATTTTCAAAAATAGTACTATCTTAAAGTAAATTTAATGATTTTAAAGTTTATCCTGATATAATTTATACATATATTTTTGCAAACAAGAGATGTGTATATTCCTAGATTTTAATTCTGCAAAATAGTTAAATTCAGAGCACAAATTGTAGTAAAATTATAATTATTTTTTATTTAGATATTTTAAAAAATAATTTTATTTAGCAATTAATTCATTTCTCCAAGAAGAATTTATACATATTTTTTCCCTTATTAATAGACAAAAATGAATAAAAAACACTCCAATTTATGAACTTGAATCCAAGCAGTCCCTAATCCCAATCATTATACATCTTTAGCCCTCCAAAATCTCTCTCTCTCTCTCTCTCTCTCTCTCTCTCTCTCTCTCTCTCTCTCATTCTTAGTGAAAATTCTACCTTTGCAAGCAAGGGTTAGATTCCTCATCTATCTTTCCTTGTGAATACCATTCATTTTCTCATAAACATACAAAAAACCTTTATATGATAGAGATTGGTCTAATAATATAGTTAGGTTAGGAGCTACTTATTGATGATATTAATGATGATGATGAAAAAGATATCGTTGTGTCACAATCATCTTCGAGATCATCCAAAGCCCAAAACTCGTCATCCTCTTCTTCCTCAGTCATCCTCCATTGCTCTGTCGATATCTCAGCATTTTCGATGAGTTCAAGCACCTGTCATCATCCAATTTATAAAGTTCTATAAGTTGATAGAGCTTAAGGGGTTATTTGATCGCAAGATAACAGACTAATTGCTCTCTCAAATCAAGTGAAAGATGCAATAGCACACCATCACTAACATATTTCAGTTTGTTTTTTGTAAAAAGCTAATTTGCATAATTTATAGAAATGGTTGCTTCTTGTAATAAGGATGAACTAAAGGAGTAAATTAAGAAATGAGTAAAGGTCATGGAAAGCTACATATCACCAACTCATACATCCAAATTAGTCCAACTCATGAACTAAATCATTTTGCTTCAGAAAGTGAAAATTATTAATAAAATATATAACTTATTGAGCAGCATCTTCTTTCCCCACAAAAGCCATATAAAATTGGCCAAATTAAAGTTCAGTCTGCTTCAAATCAGTCTCAATAAAAAATACTTTATAATTACAACAAAATGAATAAGCTGAAAGAAACTTCAGCTTCGTTTGTAAAATAGAGTTTTAGTACAAAAAATAAAATTTCGTATTAAAACTCTATTTTAAGAAGCAATAAAAAAGCCGTCCCAAATGAAGTTTGGGATGACTTTCTTTCTGCTTCTTAAAGCAACTTTTTAGTACAACATTAAAAACTTTTGTACTAGAAAGCTCCTTTAAGAAGCAATAAAAAAGCCGTTCCAAACGAATACTTAATGTTAAAAAAATGAAAAATTTTAGTAGTTTTCTATGAAATTTCTTGACATACCTCTTTCATGGAAGGGCGCAATGTTGCATCTAATCTGATACAGAGTGAAGCTGTAAAAGTAAGTCTCTTCAGCTGATCAATGTCATAATCTTCTCCTAATCTTGGATCTACTAACATTTCTATATTTCCTTCTTTTAAGTATGGTTTAGCCTGTGATAAATTTAGACTTTATAAGTTACAAAAATCATGAAATTATTTCTAAATGATATTTTCATATCCAAATTTAGATTATATCTACCCAGCTAAGCAAACTCTTGTGTGATCCATCCACTGGCTTTCTTCCTGAGATGATTTCCAGTAGAAAAACACCAAATGCAAAGACATCAGTCTTTTCATCAACAATCCCATGTGTGAAGTACTCAGGAGCCAAACATCTAAACAGAATATATCATTATGGTTTCATACTGTATGATGGTCAAAATCCTACAAAATGTTTTCTTTACAGATTACAAACCCAAATGTGCCTTCGATCGGCGCTACGGCTCGGTGGCTCCACTCTGATGGAAGCCATCTTGCAAGCCCAAAGTCTGAAATCTGCAAAAAAAAAAAAAATTCATTTTGTGAGCTAACATTAGTAATGTAATGAGCATGTTAGGCCGGTTCACCCTGAACCGGCCCAAGGGCTGGCTCAAATGTATTATAGGAGGCGGAAGCAGTCTGCCTCCTATTGCCTTGCCCTCCCACTTGGAGGGCCCCACTAGTCCACTTAAGTTCAAATTGAAAAGGAGGGGGTGGTTTGAGCTTGAGAGGAAAATTAGATTAGGTAAGTTTTTGTATTAAAGAGCATGAGATGTTTAGAGAGGGATTATGTTTTGATTTGTTCTCAATTAGGATTTCTTGGTGGCTTGGGCTCTAGACTCTCTTGTCTAGAGATTTGGGAGAGATGATCCTCCTCTTGAATTGAGGATCAATTGTATCTTGCTTTGAGTTCTGCTTTGGTCGATTCCACTATCGCAATCTATCGTTTCTAGATTGATTCATCTAGTTTTTCTTGTTTTTCTTGCTGTTTTGGATCAATTATTGCTAGAATTGCTTGAGAACTCAAGCAAACTCAAGTATTTTCTATGAGAGCACAAGTGAGTTATAAGTATGTTGTTGAAATGTTATACCAGAGGCTCAAAATTGGCTGACAGCAAAACATTTGATGTTTTGATATCTCTATGAATGATTCTTCTCTGGCAATCCTTGTGCAGATAATGGAGTCCTCGAGCTGTTCCGACGGCGATCTTTCGCCGGAGTTTCCATCCCATTAGTTCTGAATTTTCACCTGAAACACAAACTAGAAGCTAAAATTTTATAATTCAGAGCAAATGAATTGAATTTTGATAACTGGAACAGTTTCTTACCATGGAGATTAGATGAAACTGAACCCTGAGAAGAGAAATCAAATATGAGATGAAGATTTTGATCTGTGCTGAAACCAAAGAGAGGAATCACATTAGGATGATTGACATGGCCAATAACACCAAGCTCTGTCAAGAATTCTTTCTCCTTCTGCTCATCAGTTGAAGCTCTCGTTAATCTCTTTACAGCAACAACTTGGCCACTCTCAAGCTCTCCTTTGTAAACTTCTGCATACCCTCCACTTCCAACCAAATTATCTGAAGCAACTTCGTATTAGAAAATCAAAAAGAAAAGATGAAATAAAGGTGTTAGATTAACCTTGATGAAAGCCATTGGTTGCTTTGTGGATCTCCTCGTAAGAAAAGAATCTCCAATTAGGCTTTTGAACTGGCTTGAACGCTGGCTCTGTTTGGCCAGAATTGCTTTCTCCATCAACAAAAGAGCTATTCCTCTCTGCATATTTCATCTTGAAGGGAGATGAGAAGATGCATTTGAAGCTTCTGCCTTTCAGATTCCATTTTTTCATTCTTTCTGAAGACTTGATCACTGTGAGACTTTTTTAAGTCTTTTGTTGTGACAGAAATCAAGAGTTTTGGACAGAAAACAATGGAGAGGCTTCAGAGGAATCAAACAACCATAGGTAGAAGAAAGGGAAGAATCATTTCAAGGCATTTATAAAGTGATCATGAAGTGTGAGGCAAGTGGCTAAAATAAAAATTTGTCAGACTAATTTGGTTTTGGATGTTTGACATGGTCATGAAATCAAACAAAAATTGGGGAAGAAAGGGAAAGCCTGTCACTATCCTTGCATGTTAAGAAAGGAAACTCAGTTAAGAGGGGTAATTTCTTTGAAGTTTGTCAGAAAAATAGTTTAGGTAGTTAATATTAACTCTTAATTTAAACTAATAATTCTCACATGTGAATCTTATTAATAAATAAATGGACTATGTTCGGTCCTTCATAATATTTTGAAACATGGACGATTTGAATTGATTCTATTTGATCGATACTTAAATAAGCCAAATTGGCTCAACCAACTTGCATGTTGGTTTGAAGTCGTAGAATAAATCTCGAACTAGGCCGAAGTAGACGAGACAGGCTCAATCTGGGTTAGTCAAATCTTCTTTTTCAAGTGTGGGCGTGCTCTTGATTGCTTATGAAAATAGACATTTTATTATTTTTTTTCTTTGAATTACTATAACCTCCATGATCTACCTTATATAGTATCCATCATTTATGATGTTCCTCTTGGGACAAAGAAAGATTCAACATTTTTGTATAAGCAGTGGAGCTCATTTTTGGCAGATATTTCCATTGCATATAAACTCCAATTGTCAGTTCGAGAAGGTAATATTTAGTAGTTAATGAATAAAGATTATCCATACACAGGAAAATTATAAGTCATCACGCTTGTTTAAGCTCTGTTGTACGAGAAATTATTTTGTGCGGACGCCGGATGTTATAGTACCAAGCGCTACCGAGCAGCGGTACAGTAAAAGGGTGACGTGGTGCATTTTTATTGGTCTCCGGACGGCTTTCGGTGTCCGCACAAAAAAACTTTTCTTGATCATGTAAAATGGATAGGTAGTTGAACCCCTTTAACTAAATGGACATGAAAATGGCTGTACAACTTAAAAGAGGCTAGGTTTTGGTACTGTTCATATTAAAGATTGAAGGCTTGGTGGATGGCCCAACTGATGGAGAAATTATTAGATGCGGAGTTCGTCCGGAGACCAATAATAATGCGTTAGACCACCTCATTGGTGGGTACCCAGCTCGGTACCCGCACTCGGTACCGTAGCCAGCGCTTGTGCGCGGACGGTTCTCCCGTTCGCACTTCGCACCTAATAATTTCTCCAACTTGATGGGAATGTGATGACCTCCATAAATGTATGATGAAAAATAGACGAGGCGTGTATCTAATAATGTCTCCTATATAATTGATTCTTTTACATATTATTTCATTTAAATTAATATCAATACAAAATATTGTCTTAGATTATTTAAATTTTGGTCCAAAAACTATATTAATATGATTGATAAGTGTTCAAAAATCAACTTGATTAGGCTAAATTTTTTAATAATTTTCATTTCGATTGACGAGTTATATGTCAAGAAAGGCTAAAATTAAAATTGAGGAGATTTTATTAAATTTATGTTTTTGAGTGGAGGTTCACATCAAGGGAATAATTGCGTCATAGAGTTCTTTTAAAACTCTAATTTTAAGCTGTAAAACTTTTAAATGATTTGTTGTGGGCTAGAATATCCGCGATGGTAAAGTGGAAAAAAGTATGCTGCTTAGCGTTGCATGATTATCCAGCTCATATATAGGAAGAGTAGAAACACCAGAATTTCTTTTTACATGAAAATCAGGAATGGGAAAATCACGGAGTCACACCCAATCAAAATTGATCCATTAGTATGTGAATAAATTACAAATAATTGATGCGTCCTCAAACTTGAGGGCTATCAATTTACAATAGTCGACCAACATGTAGTGACAAACAAGAATCGGATGAAAATTCGGCGACGATCGGTGGTCAGATATAAATTCGATGTAAGTTGGCGGTCGAGTTAAAGTCTGATAGCACTCGTTGGTCGGGCAGAAAACCCAGCGTCAGTTGGTGACCAAACAGAAGTCCAACGACGTTTGGTGGTCCGAAGGTGGTCAATGAGGAGTTTGGTGACAAAAGAACTCTAGTTTTTCTCTATTCCTTCTTTCTTCTTTTCGTTCTTGTTTGGGTTCCCCTCAATGAAGAATGAGGTGCATAATTTATAGCCTTAAACTAATTAAGGTGCATATTTATAATTTTTTTTAAGTGGCATGGTCAGTAAATAGGAGGGAGATCAAGGGTATATTCGAAGTGGTTTGAATGGATTGCCTATATTGATCCCCTTGATCATGGACCATTTATTGGGCATTTGAATGTCTTAATGTGATATCAAAATTTGACTATAAGTATGTCACGTTTGGAAATCGTTTGGTCCTCTAATTTATGATTTGAACCTTCCAAATACAAAGGCTTTTTGAGTCTTCGATTTGAACTCATTTAGGCTCGGATTGAGTCGAATTTAGTGTCATTGGGTTTGTCTTTCAAGACATTCAGTTCGACTATAAGTTTGCTAAATTGGAATTCGGATAGTCCCAAATTTATTTTTGGAAGTTTCCAACTTGATCTTGCCTTGGGATTCGTGCCCAATCCAGATAAATTTTTTATGATATATTATGAGTTAATACATATTTTTGGAAAAAAATGGACGTCAACATGCGGAATAAGAGGAAAAATAATATGAAATCAAAAAATTAATACGGTTAAGCATGAATGTTTTTTATATTTGAAATAATTTTTTTTTAAAATTAAATTCAAGACACTACAAACTTTAATTTCAATAAACTTAATGTATTATTGAAACATCTTGATGAGACAAATCGAATGACACCAAAATTGTCCCAATTCATATCAAAATGAACCAAAATCGGGCACTTTAAGCGTGGCTGAAACATTCATTATATTAATTGAAGGTCCAAATAAATTTTCAATCTCCTGTGCTTATAGTAAAAATAAGAGTCTTGACGAGAGAAATCTAAGGAGTTCAATATCACTTAATAAACTTATAAGGTTTTCTTTTGGTCTTAGTTGCATAATGTTGTTTATGTCATTTTATATTTTGAGGATTATTTATAATTCTAATAAAATTTGATTGAATTTTTATTTGAAAATTATGATTTATGGTGGAAGCTTATTTAAGCTTGATAAGGATCGATACATTCTACATTCTTTGTTATGTTGTTGAATTTTTAAATTGTTTGGTGTTAGCATTCGCCTTGCTTAGATCGAAGATTCGAACGACGAATTTGTTGACCTCCACACTTATTACAGAATTGATTTGATCAATGCCAACATACTCAAGAGATTGAATTTGCTAAAGAAGGGTCGGTCACATTCGACTCGATCAAACCACAACAAACAAAACTGTCTGCGGATGCGGAGCTGTGCAAAATAGCCCAAACAATATGCGATTGTGGAACGACTACGTTGTTGTATTTGGAACGTCAAAATTACCCAATAACGTCTACACATGAGATGGATTGCATCATTGCATCCAAAAACATCAAATTTATCCAAATATAATCGATCACATGCAGCTGGAGCAAAGACGGTTGAAAGCGACAGTCTACTGATGCAATGACTTACGAAGTTGCTTAAACATCTCCCCTTCGCGAAACAGACTTTGTCATTACGTCCAAAACATCAACAACACCTATATTGCATGAATCGTCCCAGAAATAGAAAGAACGAAATTCGCCCGCATAGGAGTCGACGACATGAAAAATCGAGACGCACAAATGATGAAAATACATGAGAGTGAGTCAATAAAAAAAATAAATTTCAAGGTTATAAATTAATTTAACATTAGTGCTAGTATTAGTATTATCATTAGTTAAAATTTAAATATTAATAATCTTGGCCATACTTCGATAGGCTCTCTCATTTTCTCCTACTCTCCAAAACCCCAAGCCCTTCTCTTCTACGCACGCGCAGAACCCCATGTTGATCGCCGCAATTGGTTTATTTTTATAAATCTCAACTTTTAATCATTATAATTAAATTATTAGATATTCATAAACATATTATAAGTTATCTAATAATTTAATTATAGTATATAATTATATTCATTATTTCAATTTAGTTAAATTATTTAATAATTTAATTATATTGAGAGATAATATGTGACAATATGATGAGAAGTACATAGTTTAAATTATTAGAATTATGAGGTTTAAGATTAGGCTATCCTATTATTATGTTAATTTTGTTAATTTTAATAATATTATTATTTATTATGTCATCCGGTTCGTCATCTGATCCAATTTTCACAACCTTGCAAAAGTGATCAAATTAGATAGTATTCGTGAATATCAAATTAAATTAGACTATCATTCTGATTATATTAGTTTTTTTTTAAAAATGTTTTCTATAATTTAATTGACGTTATTTTAAAGTATTTAGTAGAGTTAGCATATGCTAAACATTTTTTATTTAATTTTATTATGTAGACTTGGTGGAATTCAGATGCATCACAATCTTTACTTACATGTAACAGATATCAATATAGCTATATGATTTTCTTTTGTAGAAGTAAATATATTTTGATCATTACTGTTAAAATCTATTAAATGTTGAAAAATATAATACTATTAGATTGTTTTATTATTGTAGATAGAATGATAATATGTTGGTGACTCTTCACAATATTTTTGCTTTGTACACCAAATGATAAAATTACACAGGAGAAATTAGTTAATTTGAGAATCAAGGAATAACATTTTCTTTAAAAAAGAAACATACATAATTGCGTCGATTTTGACGGTTGCAATTGGCGTAACGTAACAGATTTGTTGTGGTCTTAACCGCCGCCATAGGATTATTTGTATAGAATTATAGCGGTTAAAATCATGGGCGGATACAGGATGGGGCCCTCGGGCACACCCCCAACTGGCCCTTTAAAAATCTTTTGAGAAATTTAATGACAAGTAATTTAGAGCAACTATGAAAGGCCAATTATTTATAATTTGAACTATTTTTTCTCTTATTTTAATTATGTTCCATTATTTTTCTCTTTGGGATAACTCAATTCTCATAAGCATGATTTATAATTTTACTAATAAATTGTGAATGAAGTGTATAGTACTATTTATTTGAATTTTTTTGTTATTAAGTAAATATTATTTAAAATTTTACGAATTTTAGAGAAAATATAATCATTAATAAATTTGATAATCAAATTATTATACAATAATGTCAAATTACAAAAACTTAAAAATAAAAATTATAGGTGACATATATGTAGATCATGAATATCAAATGTTTTCAATTGTCAATTTTTTTTCATAATTTATTTCCTTATAATAATAATAACTCCAACAAAACATTTTTTTTTAAAACCGTCAATGTTAGACCCAATTCTAGATAAAAAAAGGTTGAGATATTTTAAAAGAAAAAATTTGATTCTAATATATATATATATATATATATATATATATTCTGGCTCTGCCACTGAAACTTAATTAAAATTGCTGCAAAATAATCATTGCCAAAAACATGTACCTGATGCAACAAAATTTTAATTAAAGAAAAATACTTCACTTTATAATTGTAAAAATAGAAGTTAGTAGAGCTTTCAATCAGATAAAAAGCATTAATTACAGCCACAAGCAATTGGATTTTTAATTTTGTTAAGTTTAAGACTTCGTTTGGTAGAGCTTCTTTATTATTTTTTAAAATAATTTTTTAGTACAAAATTTTCTTAAACTAAAATCTTTGTACATTAAAAATTTTTTTGGAAGAGGTAAGAAAACTATGGGCTTTCTTGTTGCTTCTTAAAATAACTTTCTATTATAAAAATTTTAATTTTTATACTAAAAAAATATTTTAAGAAGCAGTAAGAAAGCCATCATCCTAAACGAGGTTAAGTCTCAATTTATAACATTGTATGAAGAAGCTTAATATGTAAGGTGTTAGCACCAAGTTGATTAAGAAATTAAACAAGTAATATATTTTTGTTAGATTTCATTTAGTTTAAGAGAGCTACTCTCAATTTAGATTTTGTTTTGGACGACTTTTTTATTGCTTCTTAAAGTAATTTTTTAGTACAAAAATTAAAAATTTTGAATTAAAAATTTTTTTTAAGAAGTAATAAGAGAGCCGTTCCATTTGAAACCTTAATTGTAAAAAAAATCATACATTTGCCTGAAGAAGTTATCACTTATCATAGCTTGCTGAGAAGTTTGCAGAGCTTTCAACCACAAAAATTTTTTTTTGAGTAAATTCAACCACAAAATTAAAAATCAACAAATCGTCCTGACAAAACATAGCATATCCAAGTTACCAATCTTGGGATCATTTACACAGTAAAAGTTGTAATGGCAGAAAAATCAACAAATGATGCGAAAACTTACAGTTCCCTAAAAATTTGATCAAAAGCTTTCATCATGCTAGCGGTGAATACGGCAGTCCGGCTACATTATACGGCGGCCCATAATGATCAACACCAAAGCGCGCAGATGCAAAGGGCTGAAGAGAGGAAGACGGCAGTTGCACATAAATGTCCGGCTTCATCTCAGTCTTGAAGCTGCAGAACGTCAAGCCATCAACGCTGTATCCAAAGCGATTTTCAAATCCAGAGGGAGAAGCCAGTAATAAGCGATTATCACCAAAGCTGTTGTTGCCCGAAGACTGCGGAAGCAGACATTGGTAGGCTTGCTGCATTGCTAGCAATTGATTAGCTCGCTCGGCAACAGCGCTTCTCAGTTGCATCAACTGACCGCGCAGCTCCTCCAGCTCTTCCAACCCCATCGACTCAACCTCCCCGTTCCGCCAGAAAGGCTTATCGGCACCAAGTTGTGGCGCCGTCAAGGCCTCATCGAGCGCAGCGCGCCTCATCTTCTCCTTCTCCAGAAAAGCGTTCAGCTGCGCGTAATCCTCGTTCAGCTTAATCGCTGCGGCCGCAACGAATGGCTCGCATAATGAGGGCAACGGCGGCTCGTCGGCGAGGAAGCGGTGGGCGACGGCGGCAACCGACGGATGGCCGAAAGAGAAGGCTTTTCCGGCGGGGGAGAAGACAACGATGCATATCTCTGCACCGCATAGAGTGGAGAGCTCGCTGGCTTTCTTGAAGAGCCCGTTACGGCGTTTGGAGAATAAACAGACTTGTCTCGCCTCCTCTTTCTTTATAGGCTTTTATCTCTATCTTCTGACGCCCAATGCTCCGCTTTTTGTTCATCATGGTTACCTATTTGCTGAGCAAATAATACAGTAGATATAGTTAGCTAGAATTACATACAAATCTAACAGTACAAACTAGTAGCATTTCAGACTATTTTGATTAGAAAAAAACAATGAAAATCATGAAAGAATGCAAAATCAGAACTCAAACTCAATCGAAAAGATAAAAACTTAATAGAAACCACCAGACTTTGATCCAAATCATTAAAATTAACTAAAAATTCGTTAGAAATTCATTTATAAATAAAAAAATAATGAAAAGTAAAACTAAATAAAAAATATGATTCATATATAGTAAAATCATCCAAACTATCAAAATTATAAAAATATAAAATTTGCATCTACAAGCAATGGATGGAAGAAGAATAAGGAGCGATGGATGAAGAACAATCATGTTCTGATCCATACATATGAGCAAAAAGAAAGGTGCAGACTTCACTTATGTTCCCCTCAATACCATTCTATTAAAGTAAACATCAACGATCAACAAAGCCTAACACATAGAACAAAGTAGAATAATCATTCATGGGAATCACAACATTCTAATATTACATGAGTGGGAATTCTGGATGAAAATCCCGGCATAAAACATCAAGAAGTTTGTTCTTTTCAAACTAAAACTCAGAACCCAAAGCATCCATGTAGCGGCATTCAACTCAAGACCAGAAGATTTTCTCAAAAAAAAAAAAAAAAATTGAAGAATCTAGCACCTAACACACTACTCATATCCAGAAGTGAATGTGGAGGGAAAGGAGTAGAAGAAGAAAGGGAAGAAGAAGAAGAAGAATGAGGAGAGAAGAAGGAAGAAGTTACCTACAGAAACAGGGAGCAAATCGGCCTCTAACAGGGCAGGAAGTCGAAGGCGTCGGGTCCGGCGAGGTCTCGCGGCAGTCTGGATTCGAGGACCCAGAGAGAGGCTGAAGGAGCTTGAATGCAAAAGCGCCGTCGCCTGTGCTTGTGCGAACCAGAGAAAAAAATCCCTCTTTTAGAGCCGCGAAAGGTATATCATTAATGCCGAAACTATGAAGCCCGCCACTCGTCGTCTTTTGAAAACATGCCATACATGCTCGCTCGATCATGGCCATAGACCGAACTTAATTAATAGATCATATATTTTTTATTTATGGTTAATAATCTTTTTTTTTAATTTGATTTTATGAAATATTTTAATCATTTAGGAGTTAATAATTTGGAGAATTTGATTATTAAGGCTTAGTTTCAAACAATTTTCTTACTACTTCATACATTAGTTTTCTTGCACAAAAAATTCTTTAAAAAAAATAAAAAAAAAGTGGCCAAAAGTTATCCCAATTTTTTATTCAAATTATGATTGGAATTAGATTGATAATCTCATCGCTGTTTGTGGCATTATCTCATAGTTGATATGTCCATCCATTCATGGACATATCGAAGACAATTTCCCCATATATATATATATATATATATAGAAAATAAACTATATAATAAATAACTAAGAAAATTTATAATAATAATAATAATAATAACAAGAAATGCAACCATTTTATCTTTGATCCAACCAAGAAGAAAAAAAAAAACATGCCACTATCGTATCTTTGATTTAGCTAGAGTCACACTGCCCTTCATCGATCTTTGATCTGGGTTTAGGGAGAGCTCTTGTAAATCGAGAAATTATTCTGTGCAGTTATTGAACAGTTTAGAGATGAATCAGAACGTGTCATGTCATCTGGTGCCGAGCGATACAAAAAAAAATGATATGACACGTTCTGATTCGCTTATAGACGCCGTTCAATGACCTCACAGAAGAATTTCTCCTTGTCCATCTCTAGAGATCACACTTATCTGACTAGTTAGTGTCCCACAATTTGGGGGGCGAATTGGCACACCAGGAAATACAGGGTTCAGCCAGTGCTTGGTGTTACAGAAGAAATGATTCCGATCTCATTCAATCTTTTATCTCTCGATCTCTTCTACAATTTGATTCTTCATCATCCTGGTAATGAAATATCTGACTTTTACTTTTAGATTATGATAAATTGCTGGTGCCATTTAATAAGTTTTTCTAAGCTTTCAATACTGTTAAATAGTAAAGGCATTAATTTGTTATTTATGAATTGGAAAAAAAATGAAAAATGAAATAAAAATCTTAGTGCTTAAGCATGTGATGATGGAAAAATTATTTTGTGCAGACTCCTAACGTAACGGACTGCCAATATTGCTACATATTTGTTGAGTGTTTACCATGTATATTAAAATGCATAGTAAATAATTAATAAATACGCAACAACGCAGCAAAATTTAACAAATATTTAATAAATACTCAGCAAAATTTCACTAAATATTTATCCTCTGTGTTCGAAGTCCGCACATAATAATTAGATGGGGACATCTATGTTTGAATGAAGATTTTTATTGTGATAATTATTGGAATTTTGTTTTATTAGAGAGCATCATATGAGAAAAAAATTTGTGCCACGAGCTGCTTACACAAATACTGTGAATTTGTGCCATTAAAGTTTCAATTTTATGTTTGTGCATAGAAATATATATATTTTTATAAATATAAATTTCCAAAAATTATTGCAAATATGTCATATTTTTTGTTCGCTTTATTTTTAAAATTTTAAGGAATTATGTTATAATTGCAATTTCATGTCATGCGCATATATTTTATAAATATATTAAGAAAATCATCATTCAAATTATTATAAATATCTTCATTAATAAATGCACCCATTTTCTTTTGAAAATTACATATAAAAGCTCCCGCGAAAAAGACACAAAGCTGCCCACATTAATTATTTCAATTAATTAATTTAAGAAAAACGCAATCTTCTTCCCCTGTGAATAGAAACTCTTCTTCTTCATCTCCTTCTCATTAGAATTAAGACCATTTCGACTCGGTTGTCGGCTTGCACCCGGAAGTTCTCTCGCTAGATTTTGCATTTTCACGATAACCTACAATGAAAACGAGCTTGAATAGAGTTGAGCTCGAGCTTGAATTTTATGTTGTGAGTCGAGTTCGAGCTTACAGTTAGTAACCGACCTCAACTCGATAGTCGATCTCACTACTCGACTTAACCAGACTCATTTACACCCTTACATTGCCAGCGATCAATGGCTATCAAACATCAAACATTAGACGCTCGGAGATAGTCCCCCTTGACCATTTGAAGTTTATTAGCCACCCACGAGTCTTAGACTTCATTTCGGACAACTTTCTTGTTGTTTTTTATAGTAAATTTTTAGTTGAAAAAATTATTGAAAGTATCGAAAAAATAATAATCATAAGCTGTTCCAAACGAATCCTTAATAGTATTAGAATTTAGCATGGGAAAGCGTTATATAGAAATACAGGTTTTGCATTGTAGATTCTAATCGCTATCAAGAACATATATAACATAAAGAAATATGGACTGGCAGCCTAATCTTGTTTTATTTAATTTAAATATTTTTTAGAGAGCAGAATAGCTTAACTAAGGGGAAATAGTTTGATAAAAATATTCTCATTAATTTTTTACTATAATAAATTTATTTATAGATGAATATAATATATTAAAAAAGTAATTAAAATATATATGAGTACAATTTAGTTGGGCTATAGCGGGCTTTCATTCACATCACTTTATAAAGTGAACTTAATTAATAGACCAAATATTTTTTATTTATGGCTAACAATTATTTTTTAAAATTTGACTTTATGAACATTTTAAGCATTTAGGAGTTGCTAATTTGGAGAATTTGATCATTAAGGTTTCATTTTGCGCAATTTTCTTACTGCTTTCTACATCAACTTTTTTGTACAAAAAATCTTAAAAAAATAAAAAAAGAAATGGCCAAAAGCTGCCCCAAATGATTTAGGCTTTATTTGAGACATTTTTCTTACTACTTTCTAAAGCAATATTTTAGTACAAAAGTTTTTAGTTTAAAAAAATTTTGTACTAAAAAACTGATTTATAAATCAGTAAGAAAACTGACCCAAACGAAGCCTTATATTCTAGATCTAGATCTTGCAATTTGGCTTAATAGTAATTTGGAAATTTTAATTAAAAGATAATTTTCTAGTACAAAATTTAAAATTTTTCTACTAAAAACTTGTTTTGAGAAACAATAAGAAAGTCGTCCCAAACGAAACCTAATTCTTTTCAAGTTAAATTTATATAATTTTCTCTCTTTGTGTGTGGGAGAACACGCTGAAATATTTTGTGTCACATTAAAAATCCACTCTAACAATATTTGAATGAATTGGCTAAAATTCAAAATAAATTATTTTATATTTTTGGGGCTCGAAATTGATTGGAGTTGATTTTATTTTAACACAAATATAAAGATTGCATTTCTGTCACTAATCAAAATTTTTTTGTAATATTTTAATTTAGTTGTTTACAAAACTAACTCTCAACTACCTTTATTTATAATATAACTACTCAAATATTAGAAAGTATATAGACTAACACTCAACACATATTTTCATTTTCATTAAATAATTCTTAAGTAGTTATTTGTGGCATGTGGCTATATGCTAATTTCAATAATATTTAAAAATTTTATGATATTTTTATAATTTCTAAAGCATTATAGAATAATTTAATGGATATTTAAGGTAGCATTTATATTATAATAATGTTACCTTCTATAAAATTACACCATTGTCTTCAAATATGATATGAAATGAATTTTTGTTAAAAAAATGATTATCTCATATGGAATAATAAAATGAAAATTTTATAAGCAATATTATACTGATTGATATAGCAAGATTTCTCTTTAATCATCAAAAATGTTTTTGGTTATGGGTTTATTTTTTTTTCTATGAGCACAATAACCATAATTGATTACAAAACTTATTTAAAGTTGGCCTTCACTTAAGGGCGTCATCAAATTCGTGCTCACTCATTAAGAGTTAGTTACTCTATTATAATGTCCACTCACATCACATAAGGGGGTTAAGATGTTGAAAATGAACCCCGTTAATGCCCCATAAGTCCACCATCAAGGGTGTCACTTAGTGAACCACAATCCAATGAGTCAATGCCCGCAATTGCCAGATTTCATCTTCAAGACAAAGAAATTTAATGATGTACGTAGCTATAGCCATTGAGCCAAAGAGTATGCTGTGACATTTTACATTGAGCAATTTAACTAACAATGACTCATCTCTTGAGTTAACATGCTTAAGTTAGATGTGATTATTAAATTTGTTACTAATAGTTTTAGATGAACTCATCAAAGGTGTTCCTCATAGAATCAAGAGTGGCAGTGCATTGAGGGATACAAAAGTTTTAGATTTATCATATTGATAGAGGGATTGTCTTATTGAGTGAACCGAATTATATAAGAGGCATGTAGCATGACCATTTGTAGCCTAGAGGTAATGTAGATAATCGATAATAACTTAGAGTTACAGCATATATGATCGTTCCAATTATACAAGAATGATTATAGTTTTCATCTAGAGAAAGAAAGGGATGCTACTGATCCAACATTCTTATACTTTGCTTATGGACTAAAGGAGATCAAATGCTGAATGATTATCTTTCACATATCTCCTGTGTTGTTGTACGTCTAGTCTTTATATTTATTTGATGTTGCTCTTGAAAATTTTGTTTTGACTTTTGACGTTGATTGTTTGGATATGCGGCACTCATTTTTGTCTTTTAAACTCGTAATTGTGTGCTAAAAAAAAGCTCGAGGATTACTTGATATGAGTTTTATTTATTTCTATGGCATCATGAGGCCCATATGGTTAATAAGCATATTATTTTAATATCATCCCTCAAGCTGAGAGATCAATAGTGATTAGAAATCACCTTCTTAGGTGAAGAAGTTGACACCTAATAAGTATTACCATAGGATGATTGGGGTTGAAAAGATGTCATTTTCAAGGTAGACAGGTGGAGGCATGCATGATGATATGAACCTTAGATGAGTGGGAACTAATCTAACAAAGCCAAAACTCTTTGTCATGATGTTCTATTTATTGCATACCACAATTTTTTTTTTCCCATCATTTATTTGCATCTTTCATGAAGAAGATCTATGGACTTATTATACTCATATTATCAATGTAACTTTGGATGTGGAACTTCACTAATATAGTTGCAAATGCTTTACGCAATCAAAGGCTAGAAAATTGGGTGTGGTGTTAATCCTTATACCATTCAAATAATTATACAAAACATAAAATTTCTAAATAGATAAACAATTATGAACGAAAATGATGCTCAACAACCCATTAGGTCAAATGAGTAATTGTGACTTATTCCTTCTAGACTCTCAGTATAATGAGAGATTATTCTGTGCAGAGATCAAATACGGAACGTTGTTCGGAGACCAACCAGAATACGACGTCAGCAGTACCAAGCAGTATCGAGCCACGGTGCTGAGCAAGAGGTGACGTGGCGCATTTTAGTTGAACTCCGAAATACGCTCGGCATCCGCATATAATAATTAATCAAATATAAAAGTATAACAAACTCAATTTTTTTATAGAGACGTTACTTTCATATATGGGAACAATGGATGTTTAATACTAATATAATTAAGATGTGATTGTGTTTAAAATAATATTAAAAATTGGCATCTTTAGCAGAAGAACATTAGTTCAATATATCATTATAAATGAAAGAACATTCCAATATACTTGGAGAGGCCAATTGAGTAAAGATCAAACATTAATAAGTCAAATTCATTTTAATTTTAGTAAGAAAAAAGTTTAAATTTTTAATTTTAAAATAAATATATTTTTTGAACATTTAAATCAATTAAGACAAATTCATAGACACATTGTATACATAAAAACTTGAACCTAAATCTCTTAGTGGGTAGCCTAAATTTTCAACCGAGAGAGAAAGATGGGCTATGTAAAATATAAATATTATGCATTTCAAACGAGTACAGTCTGATCATTAGTTGATGTTGACATTCCTCATAGATTTTCACCCCGGTGGAACTCATTTCGCTCATTCCCTGCCAAAGAAATCAGCTAAAACCCTTATCTTCTTCACAGCGATCTCAGATTCAGGATACTGTAGATGGAAAACATGTACCGCCTCCGGCGTCTCCACAAACTCCGCCACCCCCTTCCAGCCGCTTGTCTTCAGCATCTCATAATACTCCTTTCCCCTATATTTCAAATAATCCTTATCGGCCACCGTCACCAACACCCGTTCACACGCCAGCCCCGACAAGCTCGGCGACGTCTCCGCCGTCGGATTCCACCTCGGGTCATCCAAGCCAATCGCCCCCGGACAGATAAACCACCACCGCCGGTTCATCCTAACCCTAAATTCCTCATCTCCTGGCTCCAACCCGACCGGCGCCGACCCCCAGAAGAAAGGATGAACCAACGCCATGCCCTTCACCCGCAATCCCACGGCCCCCGCTCGCATCACCAACTGGTGCGCAATGTTCCCCCCGGCGCTATCGCCGGCGACGAACATCCGATTTAAATCACCGAACTGGGCCACCCACGGGTCGGCCTGGGAAAGGACCCACTGGATGGCAGCCCATGCGTCGTCGTAAGCGGCGGGGAGGCGGTGCTCTGGCGCGAGGCGGTAGTTGACGGATATGGCGAGGATAGGTGTGAGAGAGGAGAGGGTGTTGAGGTGGCGGTGGTAGTTGGGGGAAGCAGCCGATTCGATGCAGAAGCCGCCGCCGTGGAAGTAGAGGAGAATGGGGAGTTTGCCGGCGGAAGAGTTGGAGCGGGGGAGGTAGAGACGGGCGGAGACATTGGTAGAGGGATCGATTATGGCGTCGCGAGATTCAACGCCTGTGCTGGGGTCGAGGGAAGGGGGAACGGTCGTGGTTCCGGCTAGGCGTTCGACGCGGCCGCTTCGGTAGTAGCGGAAGTAATTGGGGATTTCGAACTCGAGCTCTTCCTCGACGGCGGGGACACCGGCGCCCATGGAAGCGTTGGAGAAGGACCAGAGGAAGAAGATATGGTTGAAGGAATGATTGGGGCTGTTACAACTAATGCAGTTCACGATTTAAGTAAGCATTTGATAAGGTGGGTAGGAACTTGGGCCTACTTGTTGGTTTTTTATAATTTAAAATATAACTTTATTTTTAATATTTATATTTTTTTGTTCATGATTCACAGTAAATATAAAAAAATATCTTATCAGAATCTATTAATATAAATTTTATTAAAATTGGCGGACACTTAGATTTATTTTGAAGTTAGTGATGTAAGTAAAGAATTTGTATTGTACTAATTTAAAAGTCAATAGTTTATAAGTCTAGCCTAATTTATTGTATCAGAATATTGTGACAAATTTTATACAAAACATGTGATACCAAAATGGCATTTTTTAATGGAATAAATTAGATTTTGTGTTAGCTTTAGCATGTGAAAATAATAAATTTATAGCAAAAAGTCACCCCATATAGAGGGCACTGGCTCATGGTCTCACATGATTTAAAAATTATTCTATGCGAATGCCAGAACTGTCCGGAGATCAATCAGAATGCGTCACGTCATCCCTTTGATGTGTATCACGAGCAGTCCTACTGACGTATCTACACCTAATTCGTGTCAGATGTAGAGATGTGTCCGGCCTCCGCACATATTTATTTCTCCACAATGTGAACCCTTTTATGACATTTTTTTGTGATGATGTGATGTGCTCATGGTTGTCTAATTATCAAGAATTTTTTTTTCTAAGATTATGTTTGTCTTTATTATTTCGAGTGTTGGTTGTATTAGTATAATTCAATTTTCAAGACAATGTATCATTTAAAAATTATAGGATCATGAAATTATGGGTGTAAGTGAGCCAAGTTGGCTCAAGCTCGACTCATTTATAGGCTCGCGAGCTAAATTTATCGAGCTCATGAGTCAAGTTTGAGCTCAAACTTAAGCCCATTTATTAAACGAGCTTGAGTCCGAGCATGATTGAGACTTGGCTCGCTAGCACAAGAGCCAACTCTATTATTTTAAAAATACTTTTTATTTTATTAATACTAAATATTTAATATTCCCGCATAATCCCACATAATATTAGTACTAAATGTTTAATCTTACCGCCCAATCCCGCTCAAATTCGAGGAGAACAGCGTTTGCGTGGCTCGAGAGTTGAGGTGGTCGCGTCTACGCATGCAGCGTGTCGATGGGACGGCTGACGAGCGCGGATGGCGTTGGGACGGACGGTTGGATAGCTCGCAAGGAGAAGGAATGAGCTCACGGTCGGGTAGGTCGAGGCTGCACTTGTTGGTTAGACACCGTCCAAATGTTTGACAACCCGGTTGGAACGCTGGTGAGTGATCGCCTGACGAGACGACTTGTTCGGACGTGGACGACCCCCGAGGCTCGCGAGCTGGCTCGAGCTCATTTACAGTGGGACGAGCTCGAGTTCGAGCTCGCTTTCCGACTGACGAGCTAAGCTCGACAGTGCCAAAAAAATAGACTCTTTTACACCCTTACATGAAATTTTCATACATGAAATCCTTGCATTGAATTTCTTACATAAAAATCTTAAACACTTTTTATTCGATTACTCTTTTTTCCATTGCTTCAACTGGCCGATCACAATGATGTGATACAAATTCTATGACACCGGAAATATACGATAGTTATCAATAGAAAATTTTCAAATAAACTAACTTAGAAATTCATGACCAAACAACTTTTTGATCTAAAGTAAAAGTTTATAAAATACATATCTTCTCTGCCATGCTCGCCCTCCCTTTCTCTTCCTAGTTCATCTTCTCTATCTTTCACTCTTTCTTTGAACATTAGGCATGTAATTTTGACAACAGTTCAATTCCACTTAATTATATAGTTGAGACTATCTTGATACATCAACCCCTTCCCATTTATTTTCAAATATAAAGAGAGGCCCTCATTTAGTTGAAGGTTGTAGACTTAATGGCCAGTGGGGATCGTGGGGCACTGTGTGGTGTTATTGAAAGCTATTGACAAGCATTCAAACATAAAAAAAAAATACTCTGATGAACTTATTATTCATGAGATATGAGATTTTCTTAGTTATAAGCCTATTTTAATAGCAACGATTTTTAAATTATATTCAAATTATTTGAATTTATATTTAATAATTGAAGTAATATTATTTGATTATCATGCAATATAAAGTATTTAGATAGCGCATTGCCTTGCCTTTTGGATGTGCCTGATCATAAGCTTAATATATATAAGTGATTCATATAATAATTGATACATCATCAAAAAATTTCATTGATCGAGCACGAATCTCGAGGCAAAATCAAGTTGGAAACTTCAAAAATTAAATTGGAGAGCATCTGAATTTTTATTTCAGCAAACTTATAGTCGAACTGAGCGTCTCGGAAACACGAACCCAACGACACCAAAATCGACTCAATCCGAGCCCAAATGAGTCCAAATCAAAGCCTCGACGCATTTTTTGAAGGATTGAACCACAATTTGGGTTACCAAAGGATCTCCAATCATGACATGCTTATAGTTGAATCGAGCGGCTCGACGAGACGAATCCAACGAGCCCAAGATCATCAAATTATGATATCATTAAGACAGTCAAATATCCATTGAACAGTGCATGATCGTATGAATCAAGATCGGCCATCCATTTGAACAACTCCAAGTTTACCTATGATCTTCCACTTATTTACAAGACATGCCACTCAAGAATTCTATAAATAGAATCTCATTTCCTCATGAAAAGGGGAAAGAAGCCAAGAGAGAAGAAGGAAGAGAAGGAAGAAAGCTCTAGCCGCCTAGCTCCTCCTCAACCAACGCCGGAGTGCTGTCGCACCACCGCCGTAGGTCTGCCGCACTACCGCCGGACCACCAAGGGACGCCGGAGTGCTGCCTCATCATCGCCGGAGTGCTACCGCACCACCGTCGGACCACCAAGGGACGCCGGAGTGCCATCCGAAGAAGAAGAAGAAGAAGAAGAATGGGGAGAGAAGAAGGAAGAAGTTACCTACAGAAACAGGGAGCAAATCGGCCTCTAACAAGGCAGGAAGTCGAAGGCGTCGGGTCCGGCGAGGTCTCGCGGCAGTCTGGATTCGAGGACCCAGAGAGAGGCTGAAGGAGCTTGAATGCAAAAGCGCCGTCGCCTGTGCTTGTGCGAACCAGAGAAAAAAATCCCTCTTTTAGAGCCGCGAAAGGTATATCATTAATGCCGAAACTATGAAGCCCGCCACTCGTCGTCTTTTGAAAACATGCCATACATGCTCGCTCGATCATGGCCATAGACCGAACTTAATTAATAGATCATATATTTTTTATTTATGGTTAATAATCTTTTTTTTTTTAATTTGAGTTTATGAAATATTTAAATCATTTAGGAGTTGGTAATTTGGAGAATTTGATTATTAAGCAACGTTTTGAAAACCGGACTGGACCGGCCGGTTCAACCGGTTGAACCGGCACCCGGCCGGCCGGCCGGTTCGGTTGTCTGGCGAAACTGGGAAATCATCGGACCGGATTTGAACCGGTCCGACCGGCGGTGGACCTCGTACCCGGCGAACCGGAACCGGGATTGAACCGCCCGTCGCTGATTTCCACCGTCTGATTGAATCATACGGTATTTGTTAAAACAGTAAAACATGTGAAGTAAACCTAAATTCATTTTCTACTCCCGAAGTCGCTCGTCGCCCGTCTCCGATTTTTCCTTCGTCTGATCGCTGCATTTCCTCCTTCATCCGTTCGTCGCTTGTCGCCGGTCGCTCCAGCTCCTCCTTCGCCGTTCGTCGTTGCAGCTCCTTCGTCCATGCTTGTATCATTGACGAACTGGCTAACCCGGTTAATCGACGCTGCAACTCCTCGAGTTCTTAATCGTCGCTGGCTCGCTGCACCTCCTCCTTCATCGTCGGTGCTTAAAACATTGTAAGGTGAGGAGATTGTATACGCTGAACTTGTGTCTTACTCTTACCTGTGCAAACTGAGAAGTGAAAACCGAAAATTGTATACGAGTTCTTAATAGTCGCTGGCTTGTGAAGTTGTAGATGATTTTAATGTTTGGAATACCATGAATCAAGATTTTATTGTCACCAGCATTTGTATTTCAAACGCCCCGGTTAATGCTTGATTTCAATTAGGTATGCTAGGAGTTTTGGAATACCATGAATCAGGATTTTAAATTTACCAGAAACCAATTAATTTGAAGTTGGTTTCAGCCAGCTTTAAAGCAAGATCATGTTATTTCCTTAGATGCCACAATTTGGATAGATTTTTCAAAATACTAGAATTCTGAACGTAAGAACTTTGAACTTAAATAATTGGTTTTAACAAGCTGATATTTAGTTGATAATGCTTGAAATCTCCTCTTATTTTTTGTTAATAATAGTTGAATCCAAGGTTTAAAGCAGGGTAGGAGATTCATGATTTTCTTATACTTTTGTTGAACTTTATTAGGTTCTTTTGAACAACTTCTAACCTACTAAGTTTGGCTTAAATCTTTTCCTTTCTAAACTATCTGCACAAAATTTGTCCATAACATTAGTTTGGCCTCTGCTTGCATGCCAAAATCATCTCTTCAATTCCTGACTGCGTTATCCTTCTTAACTGCTGTTTCCACATGCGTATCTCTTTAATTTGTAACCTTTCTTATTGCTTTTTGACAACTTCATTGATGCAGCATAGCTGATTTTACTGTACACTGTAAAGTTTCCTTCTTGTCACCATGATAACCTCGTAGTACAGAGCACCCTGAGTTTATTGTCCATTTTTAGAAAGTAATTTGAATCCCATTAGATTGTTCCTCATCTATTACCTCCATTTTTATGTATAATATAATTCAATATATATAATCGGGTTTGATCATCTTGTAATTTATATCACATGAGCAAGGGCATTATCTTAAAGCATGGTAGGAGATTCATGCTTGAAATCTCCTCTTATTTTTTGTTAATAATAGTTGAATCCAACTAGCACCCAGGCATTAAGTATACACTACTAGAAGATTTAGCATGTGACAGCTTAGTTTAGTTCTATTTTATGAAGTGTGTATTTAATGAGGAACATCGATTCACAATATGATATGGCACAAAGTATTAAAAAAATAGCTTGTTAGGTGTGAAGCTCTCATTGTGGTTTCTTGGAGTGCACGAGTCACTAGGTGAAGAGAAGAATTATTTGAATTATGTTTGTATTTCATTGAGGACCTTACACTCTTATTTATATAGAAGAATTCTAGATTATACAAGATAATTTCTGCATATGTAACTGTTAGTTACATGGTGATTATATCATTATATGGCCATATTCCTAGGATAGAAATATACAATATGGAAGTATTTAACCATATTTCCTTATCCACGTTTATGAAAATGAAGGAAGATATTCATCATCTTGCAAGCATTTACTTCACCTAAATCCTAAGATGGATTTCCTCCCAGGTCTATGAATGGTTGTCATTTTCTATGTGTTTAGTTTGATAATATATTGTTGTTTAATATTAACAACATAGAGTTCACTTTTCAGGCTAATATTGATCAATTGTTGTTTAATATTACCAATGGATCAACAAAACAATCAATATGCACATTCAACTCAAAGCGTTCGTGAGAAAGTAGATATCGCTTGGAGCCATTTTGCTGAGTGTAAAACCACTGACGGTAAGAAGCAATATAAATGTCTTCATTGTGGAATAATTTATAAGGGAGGAGGCATTCATAGGATGAAGCAACATCTAGCGGGGATTAAAGGGAACATTGCTTCTTGTAAGAAGGTGCCACATGACATACGATATCAGATGCAACAAAATTTGAATGAGATATCAAAGAAAAAACAACAAGCACAACAAGACTTGTCGCAGATTGATGATTTACTTGGTGAAGATCCAGTTGAAGAAGAGAGGGGCTCATGTTCAATCACGAAATCACAAAGTTCAGATATACATGGTAAAGGATTGGATAAAGGAAAAAGAAAAATTGATGAAATTGATAATTTTTTTGCACCTAGAACAAAACCGGGATCTCAACCTTCCTTAAAAAGTGTTATGGCATCTAAGGAGGCAGTGCACCGTGCAGATTTAGCAATTGCTAGATGGTTTTATGATAGTTGCATTCCATTCAATGCCATCAACTCACCTTTTGCACAAAAGGCTATAGATGCAGTTGCTGCAATAGGACCTGGATACAAATTACCGTCTTACCACAGATTAAGAGTGAATCTATTACGAGATGCGAAAGAGGAATGTAAATTGCTAATTGAATCTTATAGAAAAACATGGAAAGACATTGGTTGTTCATTGATGGCTGACGGTTGGACAGATACAAGAAATAGGACATTAATAAATTTTCTTGTTTATTGTCCTCGAGGAGTTTCATTTTTAAAATCAGTAGATGCATCTGATGTCATCAAAGATGCCACAACATTGTGCTCATTATTCACTGATATCGTTGAATGGGTTGGTCCGGAGAATATAGTTCATTTTATAACAGATAATGCAGCAAATTATAAGAAAGCTGGTGAGTTATTGCATGAAAAATATGGAAATATATATTGGTCACCTTGTGCAGCTCATTGCATTAATCTCATTCTGAAAGATATTGGAAGCATGCCTTATATTACAGAACTAGCTAGAAAAGCTTCAAAGGTTACAATTTTTATTTATAATCATGCTTTTATATTGGCCTGGTTAAGAAAAAAGAAAGGTTGGACTGAAATTGTAAGATCAGGAGTAACTAGATTTGCAACAACATTCATTACCTTAAGAAGTGTCCATGATCATAAACATGATTTGCAAGCATTCATCACCAACAAGGCTTACATTGATTCAAAGCTAAGTAAGACAATGAAGGGGAAAGAGGCAGCCTCAATTATTTTGGATGCAAAATTTTGGAATGACAGCTTCATAATTTCTAAATTATCAGGGCCCCTAATTAGGTTGTTAAGAATTGTTGATACAGATGAAAAGCCATCTCTTGGATACCTTTATGACGGTATGTTCAGAGCTAGAAAAGCAATGAAGACTATGTTTAGAAATAATAAAAGAATGTACAAGCCTTTCACTAGTATCATCAAGAGAAGATGGGATAATCAACTAAGACAAGGGATACATTCAGCAGCTTATTTTTTGAACCCTCATTTTCAGTATGATAGAGAAAATTATTTCAACAAGTCTGGAGTTTTGCAAGGTCTAGTAGAAGTGATTGGCAATAAAGATGTATGTCCAAAATCAACTTTGGCAATGAATGAGGTGAGATTTTTTCGTGATAGTTTAGGAAGTTTTGGTAAGCCCATTGCATCAACATTAGCAAAAGAAATGCAACCAGGTAAGATGACAAAATTTTGAGATTTCATTTTTAATATATATTTGAACAAATTAATGTATGTTTGTTAATTTATAGATGAATCGTGGAGGATGTTCGGCTCTAGTGCACCAAACTTACAGAAAATTGCTATTAGAATTCTTAGTCAGACATCATCTTCATCAGGTTGTGAGAGGAATTGGAGTGTGTTTGAGCAGATTCATACAAAAAGAAGGAATCATCTTGAGCACCAAAGGCTAAATGATCTTGTCTATGTTCGTTACAATCTGAATTTAAGAAATAGGTACTATTTGAAACTTCTTTAAATATTTTTTTAAATAATGATGCACATTTTATTATTATTTTTTATAATAATTATGTAGGTTGCAGTTTAGAAAAAGAAGTTATGATCCTTTGGATTATGCAAGTATTGAACTTGTTGATTTCTGGATCCTTGATGATGAACCAACTCCAGAATTGCATTTAGAAGACTTGGAGTCAGAAATTTACAAAGATGATGCAATTCTTATAAATATAGAACCAAACTTAACATCATCTACACCAACCCCAAGTAAGATTGTTGATTAATTTATATCATTTGAGTATAATATTAAATATAGACTTATTATTTCATATTAATAATTTGCAGATGAAGACAACTTATCTAATATATGTGATGAAGATGACATACCTTGTGAGGATGCAGAAGTATTTGGGATGCAAGATTTTGGTGAAGAAGAGTTTGAGAATCCATCATTCGATCACACAAATTTAGTGGATGATTATTAAATTCACTATGAGTATTTTGAGTTTTTTATATGTAAACTGATTACTTTTTTGTCTCTATGGTATTAAGTTAAAACTTTTTGTATTTATGAATTTTGAGTTTGTCTTATCAATACAATGCTATAATTTTGCTAAAAGTTATGAAGAGGCATGTTATATGTTGCCAATTTAATATTTTTTAATGTCTATTTTGTTATATATTTTACTTTGTTTTCTTTTTCTCATTTCATTTTGTAATAATTTCATATGATAGAGAAGGAGAATTGAAGATGGTTGCATTCATCAACTTCCAACACACAAAGAGCTCAACAAAAAGGTATGTTATTTACTTATTTGCTTATGTTTTATAAACTTCATTGATGCCATATTTATATTATTTGATTAGTTTGATATGAAAATGAAATGCATAGTGAATGTATTAGAGGAAATTTTTTCATTTATTTTATAATTTTAAATAATATTATTATTTATTACGTCATCCGGTTCGACCCCGGTTCGACCGTTCGAACCGGTCGAACCGTGAACCTCTCCTTCCTCCGGTTCGTTGTCCGGTCCGGTTCTGAAAACCTTGTTATTAAGGCTTAGTTTCAAATAATTTTCTTACTACTTTCTACATTAGTTTTCTTGCACAAAAAATTCTTTAAAAAAAAAATTAAAAAAAGTGGCCAAAAGTTATCCCAATTTTTTATTCAAATTATGATTGGAATTAGATTGATAATCTCATCGCTGTTTGTGGCATTATCTCAAAGTTGATATGTCCATCCATTCATGAACATATCGAAGACAATTTCCCCATATATATATATATATATATATATATATATATATATATATATATATATATATATATATATATATATATATATATATATATATATATATATATATATATATATATATATATATATATATAAAATAAACTATATAATAAATAACTAAGAAAATTTATAATAATAATAACAAGAAATGCAACCATTTTATCTTTGATCCAATCAAGAAGAAAAGAAAAACATGCCACTATCGTATCTTTGATTTAGCTAGAGTCACAACGCCATTCATCGATCTTTGATCTGGGTTTAGGGAGAGCTCTTGTAAATCGAGAAATTATTCTGTGCAGTTATTGAACAGTTTAGAGATGAATCAGAACGTGTCATGTCATCCGGTACCGAGCGATACACAACAAAAAAATGATGTGGCACGTTCTGATTCGCCTATAGACGCCGTTCAATGACCTCACAAAAGAATTTCTCCTTGTCCATCTCTAGAGATCACACTTATCTAACTAGTTAGTGTCCCACAATTTGGGGGGCGAATTGCCACACCAGGAAATACAGGGTTCAGCCAGTGCTTGGTGTTTCAGAAGAAATAATTCCGATCTCATTCAATCTTTTATCTCTCTCTCTTCTACAATTTGGTTCTTCATCATCCTGCTAATGAAATATCTGAGGTTTAATTACTGATAGATTATGGTAAATTGCTGGTGCCATTTAATAAGTTTTTCTTGAAAGCTTCGGCCATTGATAGAACCGAAATAAGAATGAAAGAAAGGACAAGAAGATGGAAAGAAGAAGAAGTAAAACTATGTTATTAGATATCAGAAGTACATAGCTCTATAAATAGCAGAGCTAGACAAGAATAAACCAATTACAATATTACACGTGTAAAGTGAAACTATTTATATATATCTGGCTATGTCTAATATCCCCCCTCAAGATGGTGAGTCCAGAGGTTGAACCAGCTTGCCGGCGAGAAGCTTAAATCGTGGAGAGGGAAGCGCTTTTGTGAAGAGATCCGCGATTTGATCTTTGGTGGACATATGATGAACTTGAATAGTGCTGTTCTTGATGCAATGTCGGATATAGTGACAGTCGACTTCAATGTGTTTCGTTCATGCATGAAACACCGGGTTGTTAGCCAGAGCTATAGCCGAAACGTTGTCGCAGAAGAGGGGAGTGGCGGTAGTCTGGGAGCAATTCAATTCCTGTAGTAACCGACGAATCCAGGTAATTTCGGCTGCCGCGGAGGCAAGTGCCCTATACTCAGCTTCTGTGGATGAGCGGGCAACTGCGTTCTGTTTCTTGACGCTCCAGGATATCAGAGTGGATCCGAGGAAGTTACAGTACCCGGAAATTGATTTTCGGTCGTCGGCATCCCCTGCCCAGTCTGAATCCGCGTAGGATTGAAGGATCGGTGCATCTCGGAATATTGGAAGACCTGTATGAAGGGATCCTTGAATATACCGGAGTAATCTTTTGAGAGCTTCGAAATGTGAATTTGTTGGACTTTGCATATGCTGACAGATCTTGTTGACGGTGTAGGCGATGTCCGGTCGTGTAAGAGTGAGATATTGAAGACATCCGGCAAGTTGATGGTAAAGAGTTGGGTTAGAAAATACAGCGGACGAATTTGACGAGGAAGATGTTTGTATTTGCGAGGAGGGAGTAGAAACGGGTTTAAAGTTTAACATACCTGCGTGGGATAGTATGGACTGAGCGAATTGGCTTTGCGTAAGATGAAGCCCGTATGAGGTAGGTACCACATGAATGCCCAGGAATTGAGAGATGGAGCCGAGATCCCGCTTAGTGAATTTATTTTGAAGATTGCGCAGCAGGTTCTGAATGTCCAAGTTGCTGTTGCCGGTAAGGAGTATGTCATCTACGTAAACAAGGAAGAACATTTGGATGCCGTTGCGGTTGTAGATGAGGAGTGATGGATCCGAGTCACTGAAATTGAAGCCAAGAGTCTGGAGGTAACCAGATAGAGTGGCGAACCACTCACGCGGAGACTGTTTTAACCCGTACAGTGACTTTCTCAATCGGCAGACATGATTCGGAAAGTTCTTGTCGATGAATCCAACAGGTTGTTTCATATGAACGGTATGACTGAGATTGCCGTGAAGGAAGGCATTTGACACATCGAGTTTATGGAGCGGCCATTGACGATACATTGCTATGGTTATAAGAATCCGGACCGTTGGCATTTTGGCAAAGGGGCTGAATGTTTCAGCGTAGTCGAGGCCATATTCTTGGGAGAAACCTTGAGCCACAAGGCGGGCTTTGTGACGTGCAATGGATCCATCAGCGAGGTACTTGGAGCGGTAGGTCCACTTACAACCTAGCACATTTTGTGTTGAGTCCGGAGGAACCAAGTCCCATGTATGTTGGGATTGAAGAGCTTGGAATTCAACTTGCATCGCCTTGAGCCAGTGCTGAGACTTCGCAGCTTCACGGTACGTTGTTGGATCGGAGTCTTGAGTAGTATGGGCAAGAGAGAAAATCTGCTTCGGCTTTGAATGCCCTGTTTTGGATCGAGTTTGCATAATGTGTGTAGATTGAGATTGAGGTAAGGTAATTGGAATGGCAGTAGTATTGGGAATAGGTAAGGAGCAATTTGATTCAGGTCTGTTGGATTGAATGGTCGAGTGGATGTCGGTGGTTGAGTGAGGAACCGGAGGAGTAACAGGGCAAGATTGCCGAGGCTGAGTGTTGGCTGGTTGACGAGAGGTGGGAGGCTGATTTATTGTGGTAGGTACAAGGAGGAGGGGTGGGACGAAGTTGTTTGAGGAGGTAGTTTGGAGGCTGAGATCAGGTTGATGGTAGGGAAAAATAGCCTCATTAAAGATAACATGCCTGGATATGTAGACTTTGCCTGTTTTTGGATCGAGGCAGCGGTACCCTTTTTGAGCCGATGCATAGCCTATAAAGACACACGGGATGGAAAACAGTGAGAGCTTGGATGTGCTGTAGGGTCGGAGCCATGGGTAGCAGAGACACCCAAAGATCTTGAGATGATTATAGGCTGACGGTTTTTGGTATAATATCTGGTATGGACTTCGATTCTGAAGAGCTCTAGACGGTAGTCTATTGATTAGATAAACCGAGGCGTTCATGGCTTCAACCCATAATTTGACTGGAAGGTTGGCGTCAAGTAGGATGCTGCGCATGGTTTCAACTATGTGCCGATGCTTCCTTTCTGCAACTCCGTTTTGAGCCGGTGTGTACGGGCATGAGTACTGATGAAGGATGCCAAGATTCTTGAATAATTGTTGGAACTTACTATTGATGAACTCACCTCCACCATCGGATCGGAAAATTTTTATAGATTTGTTAAATTGGTTATTGATCATTTTGTTAAAAGTAATAAACGTGGTGAAAACATCTGACTTGTGAATTAAAGGAAAAATCCAAGAAAATTTCGAGTAATCATCAATAAAAGCAACGTAATACTTATAGCCTTGCGTGGAGGTAGCCGGTGAAGGCCCCCAGATGTCTGAGTGAACAAGATCGAAGCAATGAGAAGTAATTGTATTAGAAGAAGTAAAGGGTAATCGGCGGCTCTTGGCCACACTACAGGCGTTACAGTGGTTATTGTAAGAAGTTTTACAAATTGCTGGAATATAGTGTCTAGCTGTTTGCAACGTCTGAAGGGCCGGGTGACCAAGACGCCTATGCCAAAGATTATGGACTTCTTGAGCTGAAAAAGAGCAAGGTTAGCGGTGGTAGCAGTCGAGCGGATGGGGTAGAGACCGTTAACACAGGGGCCCCGAAGTAGAATTTGACCCGTCTTCGAGTCCTGAATGCAGAAGCCATTAGCTGAAAACTTGACTGTGCACTTGTTGTCATTTGTTAGTCGATAGATAGATATGAGATTAAAAGACAGATTTGGAACGTGTAGAAGGTTTTGGAGATAGAGAGTACCTGTTGGGGTTGGTAAGATACCTTTGCCAGAATTTTGAATAGGAAGTTGATAGCCATTTCCAAGAGTGATTTGCTGATTGCCTGAGTACTGTTTGTTGGATTGGAGGTTGGAATGTTCGGACGTGAGGTGGTTCAACGCGCCACTATCAAGAAACCAGTCTGAGGTGGTGTTTGAGTCGGATGGAGTGAATAGCGCAGTCTTGGTAGTGTCTTCCGTGTAGGATTGGTTATGACGATACCAGCATTTGATGGCTGAATGTCCTGTCTTAGAACAAATTTGACAGGTAATGTTGTTTGAGGCGTTCTTCTCTGTTCGGTTCCAGGAACGGTTGGATGACCGGCCGCGACCAGCATTGTTGTGTCCGCGGCCGCGCCCGCGATATGCCGCAAGAGCCGTAGCTGGGTCAGTGATTGAGAGATTTTGAAGCGCAGTTGTGGTTTCTTGTGCCAGATTCAATTCCTCGCTACACAGGAGCGTGTAAAGATCAACCAGACTGATTGGTTGCAAGTTCGTTCGAATGGCCATCTTGAGTGCCTGATATTGAGGAGCAAGACCGTTGAGCGTATAAAAGATGATCTCCTCAGGGTCCAAAGGAGACCCGGTGGCAGCGATGGCGTCGACAATAGATTTGATAGCGAGCAGGTATTGCGACATGGACTGATTTTTCATAGAAAGATGATGAAGCTCGTTTCGCAGCTGAATGGTGCGAGAGCGAGTATTGGACTGGAGGCGGCGATTGATCGTGTCCTAGATTTCGGCGCAGTGGTCCAAAGATAGGACATAGGGAAGAATACTTGGTGAGATCACTGAGTAGAGGGCGGCATCAAGATTTTGATCCAGGAGATTCCAAGTTTGGAATGAGATTTCGTTTGCAGAAGTTGTATGAAGTGGTGATGGGCAGGTGCAGCTGCCATCAAGAAAGCCTTCAAAGCCATTGGCCTTGAAGAGCTTGAAAACCTGTGAACGCCATAGAGGAAAGTTTTCGGCTGTGAGGGTGAGGGAGATGACGCCTTTGATATGGCTCATCAAGAATTTGAGTTGTTGGCGATATTCGGATGTAGTTTGATTTTCGGGATTGTTGCCGGAGATCGGGCAGGAGACCGATGTGGTGGCGGCAGGGGAGGAGGAGGAAGTTGCCATTGCTGCCTGGATATCGGCAGGGGTGAGGGAAGCGAGGACAGACGGGATGCCGCTTAGATCAGTTGGTTCCCTGCTCTGATACCATGAAAGCTTCGGCCATTGATAGAACCGAAATAAGAATGAAAGAAAGGACAAGAAGATGGAAAGAAGAAGAAGTAAAACTATGTTATTAGATATCAGAAGTACAAAGCTCTATAAATAGCAGAGCTAGACAAGAATAAACCAATTACAATATTACACGTGTAAAGTGAAACTATTTATATATATCTGGCTATGTCTAATATTTCTAAGCTTTCAATACTGTTAAATAGTAAAGGCATTAATTTGTTATTTATGAATTGGAAAAAAAATGAAAAATGAAAAATGAAATAAAAATCTTAGTGCTTAAGCATGTGATGATAGGGAAATTATTTTGTGCAGACTCCAAACGTAACGGACTGTCAAGATTGCTACATATTTGTTGAGTGTTTACTATGTATATTAAAATGTATATTAAATACTTAATAAACACGCAACAACTCCGCAAAATTTAACAAATACTTAATAAATACTCAGCAAAATTTTACTAAATATTTATCCTCTGCATTCGAAGTCCGCACATAATAATTAGATGAGGACATCTATGTTTGAATGAAGATTTTTATTGTGACAATTATTGGAGTTTTGTTTTATTAGAGAGCATCATATGAGAAAAAAATTTGTGCCATGAGCTGCTTACACAAATACTGTGAATTTGTGCCATTAAAGTTTCAATTTTATGTTTGTGAATAGAAATATATATTTTTTGATAAATATAAATTTCCAAAAATTATTGCAAATATGACATATTTTTTGTTCGCTTTATTTTTAAAATTTTAAGGAATTATGTTATAATTGCAATTTCATGTCATGCGCATATATTTTATAAATATATTAAAAAAATCATCATTCAAATTATTATAAATATCTTCATTAATAAATGCACCCATTTTCTTTTGAAAATTACATATAAAAGCTCCCGCGAAAAAGACACAAAGCTGCCCACATTAATTATTTCAATTAATTAATTTAAGAAAAACGCAATCTTCTTCCCCTGTGAATAGAAACTCATCTTCTTCATCTCCTTCTCTTTGTCGACGTTTTAGAATTAAGACCACTTCGACTCGGTTGTCGGCTTGCACCCGGAAGTTCTCTCGCTAGATTTTGCATTTTCCCGATAACCTACAATGAAAACGAGCTTGAATTGAGTAATCGAGTTGAGCCCGAGCTTGAATTTTATGCTATGAGTCGAGTTCGAGCTTACTGTTAGTAACCGAGCTCAACTCGATAGTCTCACTACTCGACTTTACCCGACTCATTTACACCCTTACATTGCCAGCGATCAATGGCTATCAAACATCAAACATTAGACACTCGGAGATAGTCCCCCTTGGTCATTTGAAGTTTATTAGCCACCCACGAGTCTTAGGCTTCGTTTGGGACGGCTTTTTTACTACTTTCTAAAACGGAGTTTTAGTACAAAATTTTTATTTTTTACTAAAACTCCGTTTTAGAAAGCAATAAAAAAGCCGTCTCAAATGAAGACTTAGACTTCATTTCGGACAACTTTCTTGTTACTTTTTATAGTTAATTTTTAGTTTAAAAATTTATTGAAAGTATCGAAAAAATAATAATAATAAACTGTTCCAAATGAAGCCTTAATAAAGCGTTATTTAGATATACAGGTTTTGCATTGTAGATTCTAATCGCTATCAAGAACATATATAACATAAAGAAATATGGACTGGCAGCCTAATCTTGTTTTATTTAATTTAAATATTTTTTAGAGAGCAGAATAGCTTAACTAAGGGGAAATAGTTTGATAAAAATATTCTCATTAAATTTTGACTATAATAAATTTATTTATAGATGAATATAATATATAAAAAAGTAATTAAAATATATATGAGTACAATTTAGTTGGGCTATAGCGGGCTTTCATTCACATCACTTTATAAAGTGAACTTAATTAATAGACCAAATATTTTTTATTTATGGCTAACAATTATTTTTTAAAATTTGACTTTATGAACATTTTAAGCATTTAGGAGTTGCTAATTTGGAGAATTTGATCATTAAGGTTTCATTTTGCGCAATTTTCTTACTGCTTTCTACATCAACTTTTTTGTACAAAAAATCTTAAAAAAATAAAAAAAGAAATGGCCAAAAGCTGCCCCAAATGATTTAGGCTTCATTTGAGATAGTTTTATTACTATTTTCTAAAGCAATATTTTAGTACAAAAGTTTTTAGTTTAAAAAATTTTTGTACTAAAAAACTGATTTATAAAACAGTAAGAAAACTAACCCAAACGAACCCTTAGATTCTAGATCTAGATTTTGCAATTTGGCTTAATAGTAAGTTGGAAATTTCAATTATAAGATAATTTTCTAGTACAAAATTTAAAAATTTTCAACTAAAAACTTGTTTTGAGAAACAATAAGAAAGTCGTCCCAAACGAAACCTAATTCCTTTCAAGTTAAATTTATATAATTTTCTCTCTTTACGTGTGGGGGAATATTTTGTGTCACCTTAAAAATCCACTCTAACAATATTTGAATGAATTGGCTAAAATTCAAAATAAATTATTTTATATTTTTGGGGCTCGAAATTGATTGGAGTTGATTTTATTTTAACACAAATATAAAGATTGCATTTCTGTCACTAATCAAAATTTTTTTGTAATATTTTAATTTAGTTGTTTACAAAACTAACTCTCAACTACCTTTATTTATAATATAACTACTCAAATATTAGAAAGTATATAGACTAACACTCAACACATATTTTCATTTTCATTAAATAATTCTTAAGTAGTTATTTGTGGCATGTGGCTATATGCTAATTTCAATAATATTTAAAAATTTTATGATATTTTTATTATTTCTAAAGCATTATAGAATAATTTAATGGATATTTAAGGTAGCATTTATATTATAATAATGTTACCTTCTATAAAATTACACCATTGTCTTCAAATATGATATGAAATGATTTTTTGTTAAAAAAATGATTATCTCATATGGAATAATAAAATGAAAATTTTTTAAGCAATATTATACTGATTGATATAGCAAGATTTCTCTTTAATCATCAAAAATGTTTTTGTTTATGGGTTTATTTTTTTTTCTATGAGCACAATAACCATAATTGATTACAAAACTTATTTAAAGTTGGCCTTCACTCATTAAGAGTTAGTTACTCTATTATAATGTCCACTCACATCACATATGTGGAAGCAGGAGGAGGTTAAGATTTTGAAAATGAACCCCCTTAATGCTCCAAAAGTTCACCATCAAAGGTGTCACTCGGTAAAACTCAATCCAATGAGTCAATAGTCGCAATTGCAAGATTTCATCTTCAAGACAAAGTAATTTAATGATGTGCGTAGCTATAGCCATTGAGCCAAAGACCATAATGTGACATTTTACATTAAGCAATTTAACTAACAATGACCCATCTCTTGAGTTAACATGCTTAAGTTATATGTGATTATTAAATTTGTTACTAATAGTTTTAGATTAACTCATCAAAGGTGTTCCTCATAGAATCAAGAGTGGCAGTGCATTGAGGGATACAAAACTTTTAGATTTATCATATTGGTAGAGGGATCGTCTTATTGAGTGAACTGAATTATTTAAGAGGCATGTAGCATGACCATTTGTAGCCTAGAGGTAATGAAGATAATCGATAATAACTTAGAGTTACAGCATATATGATCGTTCCAGTTATACAAGAATGATTATAGTTTCATCTAGAGAAAGAAAGGGATGCTACTGATCCAATATTCTTATACTTTGCTTATGGACTAAAGGAGATCAAATGCTGAATGATTATCTTTCACACCTCTCATGTGTTGTTGTACTTCCAATCTTTATATTTATTTGATGTTGCTTTTGAAAATTTTGTTTTGACTTTTGACGTTGATTGTTTGGATATGCGGCACTCATTTTTGTCTTTTAAACTCGTAATTGTGTGCTAAAAAAAAAAAGCTCGAGGATTACTTGATATGAGTCTTATTTATTTCTATGGCATCATGAGGCCCATATGGTTAATAAGCATATTATTTTAATATCATCCCTCAAGCTGAGAGATCAATAGTGATTAGAAATCACCTTCTTAGGTGAAGAAGTTGACACCTAATAAGTATTACCATAGGATGATTGGGGTTGAAAAGATGTCATTTTCAAGGTAGACAGGTGGAGGCATGCATGATGATATGAACCTTAGATGAGTGGGAACTAATCTAACAAAGCCAAAACTCTTTGTCATGATGTTCTATTTATTGCATACCACAAATTTTTTTTTTCCCATCATTTATTTGCATCTTTCATGAAGAAGATCTATGGACTTATTATACTCATATTATCAATGTAACTTTGGATGTGGAACTTCACTAATATAGTTGCAAATGCTTTACGCAATCAAAGGCTAGAAAATTGGGTGTGGTGTTAATCCTTATACCATTCAAATAATTATACAAAACATAAATGTTCAAATTTCTAAATAGATAAACAATTATGAACGAGAATGATGCTCAACAACCCATTAGGTCAAATGAGTAATTGTGACTTATTCCTTCTAGACTCTCAGTATAATGAGAGATTATTCTGTGCAGAGATCAAATACGGAATGTTGTTCGGAGACCAACCAGAATACGACGTCAGCAGTACCAAGCAGTATCGAGCCACGGTGCTGAGCAAGAGGTGACGTGGCGCATTTTAGTTGAACTCCGAAATACGCTCGTCGTCCGCATATAATAATTAATCAAATATAAAAGTATAACAAACTCAATTTTTTTATAGAGACGTTACTTTCATATATGGGAACAATGGATGTTTAATACTAATATAATTAAGATGTGATTGTGTTTAAAAATTAAAATAATATTAAAAATTGGCATCTTTAGCAGAAGAACATTAGTTCAATATATCATTATAAATGAAAGAACATTCCAATATACTTGGAGAGGCCAATTGAGTAAAGATCAAACATTAATAAGTCAAATTCATTTTAATTTTAGTAAGAAAAAAGTTTAAATTTTTAATTTTAAAATAAATATGTTTTTTCTTTTTTTGAATATTTAGATCAATTAAATCGAATTAATCGTGTACACAAAGACTTGAACCTAAATCTCTTACTGGGTAGCAGAAATTTTCAACCAAGATATGAAGATGAGCTACGTAAAATATAAATATTATGCATTACATTCATTTCAGATCATTAGTTGATGTTGAACATTCCTCATAGATTTTCACCCCGGTGGAATTCATTTCGCTCATTCCCTGCCAAAGAAATCTGCTAAAACCCTAATCTTCTTCACAGCGATCTCAGATTCAGGATACTGTAGATGGAAAACATGTACCGCCGCCGGCGTCTCCACAAACTCCGCCACCCCCTTCCAGCCGCTTGTCTTCAGCATCTCATAATACTCCTTCCCCCTATATTTCAAATAATCCTTATCGGCCACCGTCACCAACACCCGTTCACACCCCAGCCCCGCCAATTTCGGCGAAGTCTCCGCCGTCGGATTCCACCTCGGGTCATCCAAGCCAATCGCCCCCGGACAAGTAAACCACCACCGCCGGTTCATCCTAACCCTAAATTCCTCATCTCCTGGCTCCAACCCGACCGGCGCCGACCCCCAGAAGAAAGGATGAACCAACGCCATGCCCTTCACCCGCAATCCCACGGCCCCCGCTCGCATCACCAACTGGTGCGCAATGTTCCCCCCGGCGCTATCGCCGGCGACGAACATCCGATTTAAATCACCGAACTGGGCCACCCACGGGTCGGCCTGGGAAAGGACCCACTGGATGGCAGCCCATGCGTCGTCGTAAGCGGCGGGGGAGGCGGTGCTCTGGCGCGAGGCGGTAGTTGACGGATATGGCGAGGATAGGTGTGAGAGAGGAGAGGGTGTGTTGAGGTGGCGGTGGTAGTTGGGGGAAGCAGCCGATTCGATGCAGAAGCCGCCGCCGTGGAAGTAGAGGAGAATGGGGAGTTTGCCGGCGGAAGAGTTGGAGCGGGGGGGAGGTAGAGACGGGCGGAGACATTGGTAGAGGGATCGATTATGGCGTCGCGAGATTCAACGCCTGTGCTGGGGTCGAGGGAAGGGGGAACGGTCGTGGTTCCGGCTAGGCGTTCGACGCGGCCGCTTCGGTAGTAGCGGAAGTAATTGGGGATTTCGAACTCGAGCTCTTCCTCGACGGCGGGGACACCGGCGCCCATGGAAGCGTTGGAGAAGGACCAGAGGAAGAAGATATGGTTGAAGGAATGATTGGGGCTGTTACAACTAATGCAGTTCACGATTTAAGTAAGCATTTGATAAGGTGGGTAGGAACTTGGGCCTACTTGTTGGTTTTTTATATTAAAAAAAATATAACTTTTATTTTTAATATTTATATTTTTTTGTTCATGATTCACAGTAAATATAAAAAAATATCTTATCAGAATCTATTAATATAAATTTTATTAAAATTGGCGGACACTTAGATTTATTTTGAAGTTAGTGATGTAAGTAAAGAATTTGTATTGTACTAATTTAAAAGTCAATAGTTTATAAGTCTAGCCTAATTTATTGTATCAGAATATTGTGACAAATTTTATACAAAACATGTGATACCAAAATGGCATTTTTTAATGGAATAAATTAGATTTTGTGTTAGCTTTAGCATGTGAAAATAATAAATTTATAGCAAAAAGTCACCCCATATAGAGGGCACTGGCTCATGGTCTCACATGATTTAAAAATTATTCTATGCGAATGCCAGAACTGTCCGGAGATCAATCAGAATGCGTCACGTCATCCCTTTGATGTGTATCACGAGCAGTCCTACTGACGTATCTACACCTAATTCGTGTCAGATGTAGAGATGTGTCCGGCCTCCGCACATATTTATTTCTCCACAATGTGAACCCTTTTATGACATTTTTTTGTGATGATGTGATGTGCTCATGGTTGTCTAATTATCAAGAATTTTTTTTTTCTAAGATTATGTTTGTCTTTATTATTTCGAGTGTTGGTTGTATTAGTATAATTCAATTTTCAAGACAATGTATCATTTAAAAATTATAGGATCATGAAATTATGGGTGTAAGTGAGCCAAGTTGGCTCAAGCTCGACTCATTTATAGGCTCGCGAGCTAAATTTATCGAGCTCATGAGTCAAGTTTGAGCTCAAACTTAAGCCCATTTATTAAACGAGCTTGAGTCCGAGCATGATTGAGGCTTGGCTCGCTAGCACAAGAGCCAACTCTATTATTTTAAAAATACTTTTTATTTTATTAATACTAAATATTTAATATTCCCGCATAATCCCACATAATATTAGTACTAAATGTTTAATCTTCCCGCCCAATCCCGCTCAAATTCGAGGAGAACAGCGTTTGCGTGGCTCGAGAGTTGAGGTGGTCGCGTCTACGCATGCAGCGTGTCGATGGGACGGCTGACGAGCGCGGATGGCGTTGGGACGGACGGTTGAATAGCTCGCAAGGAGAAGGAATGAGCTCACGGTCGGGTCGGTCGAGGCTGCACTTGTTGGTTAGACGCCGTCCAAATGTTTGACAACCCGGTTGGAACGCTGGTGAGTGATCGCCTGACGAGACGACTTGCTCGGACGTGGACGACCCCCGAGGCTCGCGAGCTGGCTCGAGCTCATTTACAGTGGGACGAGCTCGAGTTCGAGCTCGCTTTCCGACTGACGAGCTAAGCTCGACAGTGCCAAAAAATAGACTCTTTTACACCCTTACATGAAATTTTCATACATGAAATCCTTGCATTGAATTTCTTACATAAAAATCTTAAACACTTTTTATTCGATTACTCTTTTTTCCATTGCTTCAACTGGCCGATCACAATGATGTGATACAAATTCTATGACACCGGAAATAAACGATAGTTATCAATAGAAAATATTCAAATAAACTAACTTAGAAATTCATGACCAAACAACTTTTTGATCTAAAGTAAAAGTTTATAAAATACATATCTTCTCTGCCATGCTCGCCCTCCCTTTCTCTTCCTTGTTCATCTTCTCTATCTTTCACTCTTTCTTTGAACATTAGGCATGTAATTTTGACAACAGTTCAATTCCACTTAATTATATAGTTGAGACTATCTTGATACCTCAACCCCTTCCCATTTATTTTCAAATATAAAGAGGGGCCCTCATTTAGTTGAAGGTTGTAGACTTAATGGCCAGTGGGGATCGTGGGGCGTTGTGTGGTGTTATTGAAAGCTATTGACAAGCATTCAAACATAAAAAAATACTCTGATGAACTTATTATTCATGAGATATGAGATTTTCTTAGTTATAAGCCTATTTTAATAGCAACGATTTTTAAATTATATTCAAATTATTTGTATTTATATTTAATAATTGAAGTAATATTATTTGATTATCATGCAATATAAAGTATTTAGATAGCGCATTGCCTTGCCTTTGGATGTGCCTAGTCATAAGCTTAATATATATAAGTTATTCATATAATAATGAAATAAATAATATTGCTTGTATGAGATTCCAGCAACTACGTTCAGGGCATCAATAGAAATTATATATGTTAGGATTGATCCAATTTTATGTTAAGTTGTTCTGCAAGCATCATATCATTGTCAATGTCTATATATAAATGCTATAGGTTGAAGTATTGGTTGGGAAAATTTTGAATAAAGCAGAATTCATTAAACATTAAATGTCTCATGAGGAACTTTTCTATTAAATGGTGGTCTGCCATCATTATTGACGATAAAAGAAAGCAAATTGATAAGGTCATTCAAAACAACCTTATCAAAAATCAAAGGCAACATCCTGCCGCTGAATTCTCTCTTAAAAATCTTCAAAAATCATTCAAACAAAGATATCCTCATGAAACCCCAGAGCAAATTAAAATTCGTCTTCAAAAAGCCTACTGGGAACAAATGAATCAACTATTTCCTGATGACGATGACATGACCTCTCAGAGATCTGATGATACTATTCCTTATGCATGGGACCACTCCACAATCAAAACAGAAGATGCAGGACCAAGCCATCGTCCTGGTAAAGCTCCACTCACAGAAGAGACGGACGACTTTTAGTTTAATGGAGCTGTAAAGGCAGAATAGTACTGCCTTTTGACGTGTCTTTATTCTCCATTATCTTCGTAGGACAATAGTCTCCTACCAGCTGTTATGCATCAGCATAGTGGAGAATTATTTATGTACCTTTATGTTTTAATAATTGTACTACTTGTAACTTTTTCTATTATTCGTGTCCTAGTGGGTGTACTAGTTTACTTCTCTTCTAAGAAAGCTTTCCTATATAATAACCTGTAATATGAGAAGGAAGGCATCAGTTTGTATATGCAGCTTGAAGTGCAATAATATTGTGTTTTAGCATTGTAAGTTCTGTTATTCCTTTCTGCAAGTTTCTTTTTTCTTTTCTGCACTTACTTAGCTTTTGAAGATAATTTTTGTAATTTTTGAGTTTCCTACAAAGATTTCTCAACAAATTGGTATCAGCGCCTGTGGAGGCAATCTCGAGGTGGAGGAAGTTTCTTTCAATCAAAAAAATGCCGTGGAAAAATGTGCAAGGCTCGGAGCCTATGTAGTTTGGATGTGCGGTCAGTGCTACAAGCATGAGAGGAAGGGTACGGGTGTGAGACCTTGTTCCCTTACTGTTCCTCTCTGATTTGGATTTTTCCTCTCAGGATCGTCCAGGACGATTTGAGATCGTCCAAGCCGATCGGCACTGTAGAAAATATCGGCCTGAGAATAGTTCTGGGAGTCGTCCAGGCCGATCGTTTTTGGTCTGATCGTCCTGGGACGATCTGGCGATCGGCCGGGCCGATCCGACTAAGGATAAATGAAATTCTGGTCGTTTTGATGAGAGAGAAAATATTTTATAAAACAAAATATCTGATTTGAGGAGAGAGAAAGAGAAGGGAAAAAGAGGAAAAGCTGGGTTTTGGAGGCCGCGGAGAGCTTTTCGTCCGACGCTGCTGTTGGGAAAAATGAAGATCTCGTAGTAAGGACTCCGAACCCTATTTCTGTTTTCAAAGATATTGAGTTTTGCCCGAGTTATGATTTGTTTTGTGTTTCCGTAACCGACTTTTCGACGTGATTTTGATTTGGCACAACTTTCACCGCACAACTTTTAATATGTTATAGATATGATTATTGCACACGATTTGACTGTATTCTACGAAGATTTTACCGGTCGGAATTGATTCTACGCGATTTTAATCGAATAGAAAATAATCAGGACGTGATTTGATTTGGTTTCTATAGGATAATAGTCTTATATTGATGTTATGGATCTTTATCTGTAATTTGGAAGAATTTGGAAATTGTGCCTTTTTGCAGGATTTTTGTGTAAATTTGACCGACTGTCGTTACGCTGCCCGATTTTCGTACGATTTCTGATTTTCCCGAGATTGATAGATTGAATTGATATGTGTATGACTATTGATATGATTGTCCTAGATTTCTTTATTATTGATTATTGCATCGATTATTGCATTGATTGATTGATAATGAAAGACAAGTGGGAACCTAGTTGAACGTTGGTTGGAGATAGATTATTGACCTGTACAGGATGGTGGGCCGACGGGCTTTTCTTTAAACATTGATTATGGATTTCTACAACAGTACTATAGATGGGAGTTATAAGGAGTTTTATATGCCGACGGGCGGCCGACGGGCAAAAAGAGTGACGACTCTTCTTGATAGAACCAACGTGCGGATATCTACAACAGCAATATAGATTCTACAACAGCACTATCGATCATGACTAGTGTTTGTGCTTGTCGAGTAAGACCATTGTACGGATTTGCATGTGTACGACTGGATGTCCTGATCTGCATTGATTTATTGATTTCCGATTGATTTATTGATTTGATGGATTTATCGAATTGATTTCTTATCATACGGATTCATTGATTTCATCGATTGATTTCATTGATTGATCACTGAGCATGGCTACTATTGATTATTGATTATCGACATTGATATGGACATGGACAGTATAGATTTATTGATATTATATAGATTCATTGATACCATTGATTCTGCATTGATTCGACTGCATTGATTCGACTTGCTACCGTAGATTTATCGTATTGTCCTTCCGATTGATTTGATCGACTTGATAGTATAGACTGGATTGGATTGATTTGACGGATTTATTGATTTTATTGATTTATCATATTGCTTTTCTGATTGATTTTCTCGATTTGATTGATTCGTAGATACCGGCACCGATATTGATATGGATTCTGCGTATTGATTCATAGATATTGGCACTGATAGATGTTGTAATGATTTATAGATATTGACACTGATATTAGTATAGATTGTATCGATTGATAGAGACCGATATAGACATTGATATAGATATGATATTGACATATGGATACTATTGATATGACAGATCCTGATAGGTTATTGATTTATCGTAGAATAGATTTCTTTAGGAAGCTGATTGTATTGATTTCAATTGACATGATGATTTCATTGTATAGAGGTTGATTTATTGAGTTGATTCGATTGTTCGATGGATTTCCTTGCTGATAAATAATTGACTGGGAGAATTAATTGATAAGATTACACGATTGATTGATCTGTAAGTAGATGATCTGATATGATTCCTTTATATTGATGTATAGATGGATACGATAAGTAAGACGACTAGATGACCGTATTGATGTTATCGATAGCAATGGATAGAGACTGTAGAGATTTGATTGAGGTATTGATTTTGAGCTTTGCGGATTTCTTTATTGATTCGACAGATGATATAGATTTATATTGATTGAATAGATGATATAGATTCGATGAATTGATTAGACGATACGGTTGATTGACCTAATAGTATAGATAGTATAGATTGATAGACACTGCTACATTGATTTGATATTGATTAGAAGCACTTACTGATTTGATTGCTGGCAAATATTGATTTATCGATGTTTTTACCGCTGTATTGATAATCGACTATTGATTTCCGCACTGCATTGACTACTAATTTGATTTCCGCTGTGCAGACTTGATTTTATTGACGATGGATTTCTGCCTTGCATAGACTCATTGACCATTGATTGACTTGATTTTATATTGACCTGCATATTGATAGCATTGTCGTGTTTTGATTTCAGTTGTAGGCTTTGGTGACCTGCTGGGCTTTGTAAGCTCATTATATGTGGTTTAAATTTTCAGGTCCGAGCAAGGCAACTGGAATGGAGTTCGATCAGAATGTCAGACGAATCGTTTCACTATTTGATTCTGGGGCATCACAGTTGGTATCAAAGCAAGTATAGTGAAAGGATTTGATTGATAGTTTGATAGAATGAATTCATTCTGCTCTGATTTGGATTTTTCCTCTCAGGATCGTCCAGGATGATTGGAAATCGTCCAGGCCGATCGGCACTGTAGAAAATATCGGCCTGAGAATAGTTCTGGGAGTCGTCCAGGCCGATCGTTTTTGGTCTGATCGTCCTGGGACGATCTGGCGATCGGCCGGGCCGATCCGACTAATGATAAATGAAAATCTGGTCGTTTTGAGGAGAGAGAAAACATTTTAAAAATCAAAATATCTGATTTGAGGAGAGAGAAAGAGAAAGGGAAAAAGAGGAAATCCTGGTTTTGGAGGCCGCGGAGCGCTTTTCGTCCGACGCTGCTGTTGGGAAAAGTGTAGATCTCGTGGTAAGGACTCTGAACCCTATTTCTGTTTTCAAAGATATTGAGTTTTGACCGAGTTATGATTTGTTTTGTGTTTTCGTAGTCTACTTTTCGACGTGATTTGGATTTGGCCCAACTTTCACCGCACAACTTTTGATATGTTATAGATATGATTATTGCACACGATTTGACTGTATTCTACGAAGATTTTACCGGTCGGAATTGATTCTACGCGATTTTAATCGAATAGAAAATTATCGGGACTTGATTTGATTTGATCTCTATAGGGTAATAGTCTTATATCGATGTTATGGATCTTCGTCTGTAATTTGGAAGAATTTGGAAATTATGTCTTTTTGCAGGATTTTTGTGTAAATTTGACCGACTGCCGTTACTCTGCCCGATTTTCGTACGATTTCTGATTTTCCCGAGATTGATAGATTGAATTGATATGTGTATGACTATTGATATGATTGTCCTAGATTTCTTTATTATTGATTATTGCATCGATTATTGCATTGATTGATTGATACTGAAAGACAAGTGGGAACCTAGTTGAACGTTGGTTGGAGATAGATATTGACCTGTACAGGATGGTGGGCCGACGGGCTTTCCTTTAAATATCGATTATGGATTTCTACAACAGCACTATAGATGGGAGTTATAAGGAGTTTTATATGCCGACGGGCGGCCGACGGGCAAAAGAGTGACGACTCTTCTTGATAGAACCAACGTGCGGATATCTACAACAGCAATATAGATTCTACAACAGCACTATCGATCATGACTAGTGTTTGTGCTTGTCGAGTAAGACCATTGTATGGATTTGCATGTGTACGACTGGATTTCCTGATCTGCATTGATTTATTGATTTTCCGATTGATTTATTGATTTGATGGATTTATCGAATTGATTTCTTATCGTACGGATTCATTGATTTCATCGATTGATTTCATTGATTGATCACTGAGCATGGCTACTATTGATTATTGATTATCGACATTGATATGGACATGGACAGTATTAGATAGATTATTGATATATATATGATTCATTGATTGCATTGATTTATACATTTGCATTGATTCTGCATTGATTCGACTTGCTACTGTAGATTTATCGTATTGTCCTTCCGATTGATTTTATCGACTTGATCGTATAGACTGGATTTGATTGATTGATTGATTTGACGGATTTATTGATTTTATTGATTTATCGTATTGCTTTTCCGATTGGATTTTTCGTATTGCTTTTCCGATTGATTTTCTCGATTTGATTGATTCATAGATACCGGCATCGATATTGATATGGATTCTGCGTATTGATTCATAGATATTGGCACTGAAATGAGATGTTGTATTGATGATTTTATAGATATTGACACTCTGATATTGATAGATAGATTGTGTCGATTGATTGTATCGATGATAGATATATCGACATTGGATATGGATATGATATTGACATATGGATATTATTGATACGACAGATCCTGATAGGTTATTGATTTATCGTAGAATAGATTTCTTTTATGGAGCTGATTGTATTGATTTCAATTGACCTGACGATTTCATTGTATAGAGGTTGATTTATTGAGTTGATTCGATTGTTCGATGGATTTCCTTGCTGATAGATAATTGACTGGAAGAATTAATGGATAAGATTGCACGATAGATTGATCTGCAAGTAGATGATCTGATATGATTCCTTTATTATTGATTGATGTTATAGATGGATACGATAAGTAAGACGACTAGATGACCGTATTGATGTTATCGATAGCAATAGATAGAGACTGTAGAGCTTTGATTGAGGCATTGATTTTGAGCTTTATGGATTTCTTTTATTGATTGAGATTTATATTGATTATAGATGATTCGATGAATTGATTAGACGACACGGTTGATTGACCTGATAGTATAGATAGTATAGATTGATAGACACTACTACGTTGATTGGACATTGACTGACATTGACTAGGAGCACTTATTGATTTGATTGCTGAGACGTATTGATTTATCGATGTTTTTACTGCTGATTTGATTTCCGCTGTATAGACTTGATTTCATTGACGATGGATTTCTGCCTTGCATAGATTCATTGACCATTGATTGACTTGATTTTATATTGACCTGCATATTGATAGCATCGCCGTGCTTTGATTTCAGTTGTAGGCTTCGGTGACCTGCTGGGCTTTGTAAGCTCATTATATGTGGTTTAAATTTTCAGGTCCGAGCAAGGCAACTGGAATGGTGTTCGATCAGAATGTCAGACGAATCCTTTCACTATTTGACTCAGGATCGTCCAGGACGATTTGAGATCGTCCAAGCCGATCGGCACTGTAGAAAATATCGGCCTGAGAATAGTTCTGGGAGTCGTCCAGGCCGATCGTTTTTGGTCTGATCGTCCTGGGACGATCTGGCGATCGGCCGGGCCGATCCGACTAAGGATAAATGAAAATCTGGTCGTTTTGATGAGAGAGAAAATATTTTATAAAATAAAATATCTGATTTGAGGAGAGAGAAAGAGAAGGGAAAAAGAGGAAAAGCTGGATTTTGGAGGCCGCGGAGCGCTTTTCGTCCGACGCTGCTGTTGGGAAAAGTGAAGATCTCGTAGTAAGGACTCCGAACCCTATTTCTGTTTTCAAAGATATTGAGTTTTGCTCGAGTTATGATTTGTTTTGTGTTTCCGTAACCGACTTTTCGACGTGATTTTGATTTGGCACAACTTTTAATATGTTATAGATATGATTATTGCACACGATTTGACTGTATTCTACGAAGATTTTACCGGTCGGAATTGATTCTACGCGATTTTAATCGAATAGAAAATAATCAGGACGTGATTTGATTTGGTTTCTATAGGATAATAGTCTTATATTGATGTTATGGATCTTTGTCTGTAATTTGGAAGAATTTGAAAATTGTGCCTTTTTGCAGGATTTTTGTGTAAATTTGACCGACTGCCGTTACGCTGCCCGATTTTCGTACGATTTCTGATTTTCCCGAGATTGATAGATTGAATTGATATGTGTATGACTATTGATATGATTGTCCTAGATTTCTTTATTATTGATTATTGCATCGATTATTGCATTGATTGATTGATACTGAAAGACAAGTGGGAACCTAGTTGAACGTTGGTTGGAGATAGATTATTGACCTGTACAGGATGGTGGGCCGACGGGCTTTCCTTTAAACATCGATTATGGATTTCTACAACAGCACTATAGATGGGAGTTATGAGGAGTTTTATATGCCGACGGGCGGCCGACGGGCAAAAAGAGTGACGACTCTTCTTGATAGAACCAACGTGCGGATATCTACAACAGCAATATAGATTCTACAACAGCACTATCGATCATGACTAGTGTTTGTGCTTGTCGAGTAAGACCATTGTACGGATTTGCATGTGTACGACTGGATGTCCTGATCTGCATTGATTTATTGATTTCCGATTGATTTATTGATTTGATGGATTTATCGAATTGATTTCTTATCGTACGGATTCATTGATTTCATCGATTGATTTCATTGATTGATCACTGAGCATGGCTACTATTGATTATTGATTATCGACATTGATATGGACATGGACAGTATAGATTTATTGATATTATATAGATTCATTGATACCATTGATTCTGCATTGATTCGACTGCATTGATTCGACTTGCTACCGTAGATTTATCGTATTGTCCTTCCGATTGATTTGATCGACTTGATAGTATAGACTGGATTGGATTGATTGATTGATTTGACGGATTTATTGATTTTAATGATTTATCATATTGCTTTTCCGATTGATTTTCTCGATTTGATTGATTCGTAGATACCGGCACCGATATTGATATGGATTCTGCGTATTGATTCATAGATATTGGCACTGATAGATGTTGTAATGATTTATAGATATTGACACTGATATTGGTATAGATTGTATCGATTGATAGAGACCGATATAGACATTGATATAGATATGATATTGACATATGGATACTATTGATACGACAGATCCTGATAGGTTATTGATTTATCGTAGAATAGATTTCTTTAGGAAGCTGATTGTATTGATTTCAATTGACCTGATGATTTCATTGTATAGAGGTTGATTTATTGAGTTGATTCGATTGTTCGATGGATTTCCTTGCTGATAAATAATTGACTGGGAGAATTAATTGATAAGATTACACGATTGATTGATCTGTAAGTAGATGATCTGATATGATTCCTTTATATTGATGTATAGATGGATACGATAAGTAAGACGACTAGATGACCGTATTGATGTTATCGATAGCAATGGATAGAGACTGTAGAGATTTGATTGAGGTATTGATTTTGAGCTTTACGGATTTCTTTATTGATTCGACAGATGATATAAATTTATATTGATTGAATAGATGATATAGATTTGATGAATTGATTAGACGACACGGTTGATTGACCTAATAGTATAGATAATATAGATTGATAGACACTGCTACATTGATTTGATATTGATTGGAATCACTTACTGATTTGATTGCTGGCAAATATTGATTTATCGATGTTTTTACCGCTGTATTGATAATCGACTATTGATTTCCGCACTGCATTGACTACTAATTTGATTTCCGCTGTGCAGACTTGATTTTATTGACGATGGATTTCTGCCTTGCATAGACTCATTGACCATTGATTGACTTGATTTTATATTGACCTGTATATTGATAGCATTGCCGTGCTTTGATTTCAGTTGTAGGCTTTGGTGACCTGCTGAGCTTTGTAAGCTCATTATATGTGGTTTAAATTTTCAGGTCCGAGCAAGGCAACTGGAATGGAGTTCGATCAGAATGTCAGACGAATCCTTTCACTATTTGATTCTGGGGCATCACAACGGGTTCACACTGGAGCTGCGACGCGGGATTGTCTGGTCGTTCGGGATGCACAATCGAGCATGATTTCTGCGAGAGTTGGTGCCGTAGGGAAAGCGGAGAAAAAGAGGAATCACCGTGCAAAGGCTATGGATCGCGAATTGGATAATGCCTTCATCCATGCTTGGGAGCACCGACTAAAGCCATGCATATCATCGACCTCTCCTTGATCATTGCCGGCAAGCTTTTGGAGATGATTTTTGGAGAAGCGGCAGGAGAATGCGCGACTATTGCAAAAACTCAGGCAGATCAAAGGCCTATGCATCAAGATCCTCCAAGGCATGCCCATATATGATATAGGTTATCAGATTGAAGGCAATAAAGCGGCTGCGCATGGCGCTGGAAGATCAGAAGTGGAAGGTTAATCGGAGCTAGAGATGCTTCCGGCAAGATGACAACAACAACAACAAGCTTTTATCCCACTATATGGGGTCGACTAATTTTTCGCCAAGACGATCGGAGAAAATTGAAGCTGAGGTGTTCTTAAAGTTTTTTGATGTGGCGATTGGATCAGAAGCTCATGAAACAGGCGATGCACAAGGCACGAGCGTGCGGATCACGAGAGGAACAATGACGAGCTCAGGCCTGCATGGTTTAGAATAAGTGGGAACGCGAGCTGGAGCTATGGATTGGAATGCACAATTGAGGTCAAGCATGAGCGAGATTGGGTTCAGCTTGGGGAGTTTGCTTGTGGAGTTAGTGCACGGAGCTAGTTAGATTGCAGGAGGCACGGGTTCTTGCGAACATGTGGTTCTTTGATATTTATTGTAAAATCCAGACCAAGGTGGAGATTGTTAGGATTGTTCTGGTTTTAGTTAAGTTGTTTCGCAAGACATCATACCATTGTCATTGCTTATATATAGATGCTATAGGTTGAGGTATATGTTGGGGAAATTTGAATAAAGTTGAGTTTAGTATTCTTTCCTGCCTCTTTCTGTTCTGCCTCTTTCTCGATCTTCCAAGAAGCTCAAGAAGAATCTTCTTCCTCCCAAGATTTCTCATATATATATATATATATATGTGTGTGTGTGTGTGTGTGTGTGGATGATTGCAACAGTCAGATAAGTGTGATCTCCATAGATGGATGAGGGCTTTTCCTAGAATCAAATCAAAGATCGACGGAGGGCGATGGGACTCCGGCTAAATCAAAGATAAGATGGTGGCGTTTTTTTTTTTTTTTTTTTTTCTTCTTGGTTGGATCAAAGATATAATGGTTGCATGTCCTGTTGAGTTGAAAGAGAGATATATATACCTATATTACTTTTTTATGTTTGATCCGGTTTTTCATGTTCATTTCGACCCCATAATTTTGTCTTCGCCTCTTTGTTTACATGCATTTTATCCTATGCTTTAGGATTTTAAAGATAAGGGCTTTATTTGGTCGGCATTCCACAATTATAGCGACATGCGTGACATGGCCTACAAAATTAGGGTGAATTGACAATTGGGGATCATGCAAGTGGGCGGATTCTCGTTCGCAAGGAAGTGTTGAGAGCGAAGGCAGCATGCAAGTTCAAGGGGCCCGTAAGATTTATTGGAGAGGATGTGAGGTAAACCGTTTTCATACATTATTTATTTTTAATATGAAAAAGCTACGGATAGGACTTATTGAATATTTGTTAGAGTTCATTTAAAGACCTTTGACAATTAAAAAAAATAAAAACTTATTTCCAGCTACCGATAAGATGAGGATGCTCAGGTGGATGAGCGGCTTTACTTTTAAAGACAAGGTAAGAAATGAGCATATGCATGAAAAGGTTGGAGTAGCTCTGGTGGAAGATAAGATTAGAGAGAGTCGCCTTAGATGGTTTGGTCACATAAAACGACAGTCTTCCGATGATCCGGTTAGAAAAGTAGATGTATTAGATTTGACTTATGTTAAGAAGGGTAGAGGTAGACCTAAAAAGACTTGGTTAAAGAATATTAGAAATGACATTTCTTTATTAGATTTAAATGAGAATTTAACTTTAATATGACACAATCGAGAAAAAAGAATTCATGTAGCTGATCCCATATCGTGGGATAAAGGCTTGATATTGTTGTTGTTGTTATTTTTGTTCCAGTTGTATTTGTTATTATTATAAATTTTCTTAGTTATTTATTATATAGTTTATGTTGTATTTAATATAGAAACGCACCATTGACATCATTCTAGTCTCAACATTATACTTTTCATGAATTTTATCGTTTGCACGTGTTACATTCCTCTATTATGTTAGACTATGATCCTAAGTTCTTCAGTCAGTTTTTACGGCTAGATAGAACTGGTTTACTATGCTTTTAGGCAATTTGTTGCGCATTTTGATAGAAAGTATTCTGTGCGGAGTCCGATCATAACAGTATAGCACTCTCTGTTTTGTTGTTTTCTTAAGAAGATGCTCTTACGGTGTTGTTAGTTTTGCCATTCAATATAGAATCATTCTCAACTGTTGAGCTTTTGTTGTTCTCAAATCTCAACTGAGGTTTGGGCTTAGTGGTGCAGAAAGCGGAGGTGAGAGGGTAATCCTTGAAGAGTAAGGAGAAACTGTAGCCATGAAGTTCTTCGATTTGCCATTGGCGACAGCCATTAATGCTGGTTAAGTTCTTATTATTCAATCATCTCCATTTCATCTAAATTTGCTTCTCTGTTTATTATTTTTGAAGGATATCTCTGTAATGTCAATGCAAATATGAAAAATTTCAAAAAAAAGGTAAATAACTACTAGGTTTGATTCAATTGAAATGATTCCACTATATGAACATCGATTACAAATATTTGCTCGTTTTTTAACTTGGAGATAGCAAGATTGCAACGAGTGGAGAAATAGTAAAATATATGATAAAGTTGGTGTGAGGTGAAAGGCGTTCAAATTGTTGTGATTAAGAAGATCTAATGATTGTGGTTGAATAATGGTCTAACTATAGTGATTTGGCGGAGAATTTCTAATGGCGATGATAGAATAGCAAAGGTTTGATGACGGTGGTTCAATGATGATGGTTATGAGGCGTTGGTTCGATAACGACGGTTGGACTGAGGTTCGTCGGCAACGATTTGATGATGATTTGGACGGTGAAGATTTGACCGCATGAAAAAAACTAAGCTTAATAGTATTTTCATAACTTCATTCTTCAATTTATTTCCATGCCTTTCAAATTCAGAAGTTATAAAAGCCACTCACATGCATCCACCATTAAATTCATTTCTAACGATGGTTAATAAAAACTCTGCATAGGCAAGCAACAAATTTAGGAATGTCCAAATATTGTCATCAAAACCACTCAATAATTGAATTGAAATATATGCACCATTGAAATAATCCAATTGAGCAAATATTTCACTACAAATCAAATGAAAGTTTCAATCATAAAGAATCATACAATCAAATCAAAGAACGATTTCAATCAAAAATCAAACGGTAATTTATATTTCAGACGGTGCAAGAATTTCTTGGCTTATTTCCAACCTCACCGAGGGGTGCCAATGAGTTGGTTCAGCTCGAGTCAAGTCTAATTTGAATTTGACTTGTAAGCTAAATCAAGTTGAGCTCAAAAGAAGTGCTTGAGTTGGCTAGTGCTATTGAAAATGAGTTCTCTCAATTCCGTGGTTCTAGCTTTGATATTGTGTCCGTGGCCCGCCCCCACGTTCTCCATTCGAGCCTGCCCCCGCAATTCAGATTTTTTCCTTCCGTGTCATAGCCGCCCCCCGCGCCTTATTTCGCATTCCACTTGAGCCTTGTTTATCCGTGCCCGCGCCAGTGAATCAGCCTTCTGCGATTTTGATTATGCACTCGGGCCACTTGTCGAGTAATCGAGCCAAGCATTATGAGAATCAAATTTGAGCTTGATAATCCAATAATTTCAAGATTCTGCTCAAACTTGATCCTCAAACTCGAACTGACGAACTCTTAAAAACTTGATCCTCAAACTCGACGAGCCGTTATTACGTTCTCCGACTGGATGCAGAGAAACATACGGTTGTAGGCAAAAAACTCGGTACACTTCGATATAGGCCATATTTTATCTACGACCGGATATTTCTCTGCATCGAATCAACCAAACCAAATAAAAGTTCGTCCGCTTGACTCGTTTGCGACCCTAGCCATACCCAGACACCCGCGAAAGCTGCTATAGCCCTAGCCAACCTCTTGCGTTCTTTCTCTAAGCGAAAATGGCAGATAGGAAACGAGAGAAGGAGAAGCTTAGAGAACGTGACACTCGTGATCATCGAGACCGGGAGCGAGAGCGGGAGCGGGAACGGGATCGCGATCGAGATAGAGATCGAGATCGCGCCCGAGAGCGAGATCGAGACCGAGACAGGGACCGCGAAAAGCGGAAGCGCTCCCGCTCGCCAGATCAATATCGTCGCCGTTCTCCATCTCCGGATCGACGACGCTCCCGTTCCCGCTCGGAAGACCGGTCTCACCGTCGGCACGGCCACCAACGTCGCTCCCCGTCCCCCGACGCCCACCGACGCAAGCGGCGGCGCGATGGAAGCGATGATGACCGTGAGTCCCGCCGCCCCAAAGGCTCCGAGGCAAACGCCGCCAACGGAGCCGCCAAGGATTCGAAGAAGGTGGACACTGCAGTTGGCGGAGGTGATGTGACAATGGAATTCACTGAAGTGGATAGTGAAGAGATGGAGATGATGAAGATGATGGGGATACCGGTAGGTTTCGACTCAACAAAGGGTAAGCAAGTGGCTGGGGCGGATGTTAGCGGGGTTCGTGCTGTGACTAAGAGGCAGCCGAGGCAGTACATGAATCGAAGGGGCGGCTTTAATCGACCTTTACCTTTGGAGCGGAATCGCTAGTGATTAGCAGGAGGTTTGGGTTTCCTTTCTTTGTATTCCAATCTCTTGCTTGTTTCAAGTTTTAGATCATTCATTTCTTTTTCTTTGCATGTGGAGTTGAAGGAACTTCATCGTTTACTGTTGCACTCTTTTTGGTGAACTGAAACTCGTGAATGTTTTGTTTCAGCATACGAATAGAAATTGTTATGTTACTCCTACTAACTAAGCACTTAAAAAAATTAGTTACTTTAGTTAGTTGCTGCTACGTTTTTGACTTTTTAGAGGCGTTATTAAATTTTGCCTGGATGCTCCTTATTAAGTTTCATATGAAAAAGTCTGTTTTGAGGTAAGTGATTGGAACTCACTTTTGAATTAAGTGAAAAGCATTGAGTTTCTAATTATGGAACTGTCATTCATAATGATTAGAAATAAATTTCAAAATGAGGGCTTAGAAATTACTTTTGATTTTAGTTGTTGCATATATAATAATAGAATAAAATAAACTTCATGAAATTTGAGTTAGAATATCACATTTACTTATAATTGTATTGGAGTATTATAGAGTAATGAGAGGTGGAGAAAATTTAGATTCACTGAAGCCCTAACAAATGCAAGAACTTACTTCAAAAAGTGAATTTATGCAAAACAAACAATGGTCACTAAAACTTAAATTGGTGAAACTCACCTCCAAAACTCAGCTTCAGGTGCTTCCAAACAGTTACGTTGAAACTAACAAGACCTTAATGGGGGACAAGATAGGTGAGGGCATCTTTTTTGGTTGTGATTTAGATTCTCTCTGTAAGTTTTATTGAAGGGATAATGTTATTTTTCTGTTTATAATTGAGCTGTAGTTGCAAGACAACACTAGAGGTTAATGTGATTAGTGGAAAATGGGCTTGAAAGGAAAAAAAATATGGAATTTTTTTTTGCATGAATGCGAAGGCAATTGTCATGGTTTATTTATTTTCCATTCTTTTAAATCACAATTTGTACTCCTTAATAATGTTTTCTTATACATCACTATACTATCTTTTTTTTTTAAAAAAAAATTAATTTAAGGTCTTTTCTAGACATTTCTAACTTCTATGGCTATGCTGGTCTAATTCATGATTCATAGGTTACTCAAAAATGTATGATTTTCTAAGGTGCTTAGTTAGGGATCATGTTGATTTTCAATGATGTACTCATGATTTATGTTAAACAATTTATTATGCAAAAAGAAGATCAAATTTGTTATCAAATTAATGATGAGCCCATAATGAAGAACTTCCTTTTATGATTTCCTTTCTTGTCTTAAATTGGCTGGCGGCATTGCTTGTTTTTCCTTGAATTCACTCGAGGAAGCTTATTTATTCTTAAGATCTATAGCTTGGGAGTTTCAAATGAGAGAATTTATGAGTCTTGAGATTCATTTCAAATGACTAGCAAGAAAAATGATATGAGAGGTATCTCATTTATTGTGTATTATCAAAAAAGGGTAGAGAGAGGGAGGGTTCAATACGCATGAGAGATAGGAATATTAATTCAAAAATAAGAAGAGGGAATCCTAATTCAAATGTAATTCATTATCTGAAATCAATTACAACAGTTAAATCATTTTTTATAAAAATATGGTTGCATTTGAAATCAAACTAATTTAAAATTAACATCTAGATAAGCCTAAGAATCAACAACAACAACAACATCAAGCCTTTATACCACTACGTGGAGTCGGCTACATGAATCCTTTTTCTCCATTGTGTCATATTAAAAGTCAAATTCTCGTTTAAATCTAATAAAGAAAGGCCATTCCTAATATTTTCTAACCAAGTCTTTTTAGGTCTAGCCCTACCTTTCTTAACATAAGTCAAATCTAATACATCTACTCTCCTAACCGGGTCATCGGAAGGCCGCCGTTTTATGTGACCAAACCATTTAAGGTGACTCTCTCTAATCTTATCTTCTACTGGAGCTACTCCAACCTTTTCACGTATATGCTCATTTCGTATCATATCTCCAAGGGTAAAGCCACTCATCCACCTGAGCATCCTCATCTCTGCCACACTTAACTTAGTATTATGCTTCTGTTTTAATGGCCAACATTCGGCAGCATAAAGCATTGCAGGTCTCACTACCATCTTATAGAATTTTTCGTTAAGTTTGAGGGGTACATTTCTATCACATAACAAGCCCGATGCATTCCTCCACTTCAACCATCCAACTTGAATTATGCTGATAATATCCCCTTCTATTTCACCATCACTCTGAATAATAGATCCAAGATATCTAAAACGTGTACTCTTATTAATGACTTGATCGTCCAAAGTCACAATCCCCTCACTAGGTCTATTACTACTAATTACACTCCATATATTCCGTTTTAGATCTACTCAAGCGAAAACCTTTAGACTCTAAGGTTGACCTCCATAATTCAAGTTTACCTTCAACTCCCTCTCTAGTCTTATCAACAAGAAGAATATCATCAGCAAAAAGCATACACCAAGGTACATCCTCTTGCAAATGTCTAGTGAGAACATCCATGATTAAAACAAAAAGATATGGGCTTAAGGCTGATCCTTGATGTAACCCAACCGAAATAGGGAAATACTTGGTCAATCCACCTTGTGTTTGAACACAAGTAATAGCTCCTACATACACATCTTTAATGATTTAAATATAAGCATTATTGACTCCTTTCTTTTCAAGAACTCTCCATAGCACTTCTCTTAGAACTTTATCATATGTTTTTTTCTAAATCAATAAATATCATATGTAGATCCTCCTTATTTTCTCGATATTTCTCCATCAAACCTCTTAATAAATGTATGGCTTCCATAGTCGACCTACCCGACATGAATCCAAATTGATTTTGAGAAACATTAGTATCACACCGCAACCTATGCTCCATAACTCGCTCCCGCTCCCATAGTTTTAAAGTATGACACATTAACTTAATACCTCTATAATTCGCACAATCTTGTGCATCACCTTTATTCGTAAAAATAAGAATTAACACACTCATTCTCCACTCATCTGACATCTTTTGTCTTCAAAATAGTATTAAAAAGTTTAGTAAGCCAATAAATTCCTTCATCTCCTAAGCATTTCCACACCTCTATTGGAATATCATCAGGTCCAACAGCTTTTCCACCCTTCATTTTCTTTAAAGCCTCTCTAACTTCAATTTTACTAATACGTCGATAAAAACAGAAATCTTTATTTTCATTTAGGATGCTAAGGTCACTATAGTCAATCTTATTTTCACTATCGTCATTAAAAAGTGTAGCAAAATATCTCATCCACCTTTGTTGAATATGATCTTCTAAGAAAAGTATTTTTTGATCTTCAACCTTAATACACTTCACTTGAACTAAATCCTTACTACTCCTAAGCCTAAAAATCCTATGATATAATTTAATATAAAATAATCATAACAAATTCATTTAATGATTGAATATATATACTTAAATAACCTTAATTATTAGAATAATTTAGAGTAACATGATGCATGCCTTATATTGCATTAAATCTCTTGAGATAGATATAACTTATTTTGAAGTCATGCAAAATCCCTTTATTGGAAGTCTATCTTTGATGGAGGAGATATCGATACTAGTTTATAAATGGATCTTGTATCAATAATATTTGCAACTTAACGTAGGAATTTGGTGGTTTTGGATCTAGGCATTACAACACATCACACATCTTTGTTTGATTAGTACCATATCTTATAATAACATGTTGGTGGTAGTAGTGGCAAAATACACTATAATTGTATTTTTGGCAAGGAAGCACGCAATAATTTTGAAACAAGTGGAATGACTTCTATATTCAAAGAAGAATAACGCAAGAGCACTAGAATTTATGGAACCTATTTCTCCATTTCAATAATAACACTGAAAGCAGATATAGAATTGTGTCGATTTAGATTTAGAGACAATCTTAGGCACAACCTTAGGTCCATACTCAACAACGAAATTAATTATTGATAACGGATCATCAAAAAGATTTTCTACAGAACCCAAACCACCACAAGAATAATCCTGATAGACCAAGTTAGCACAAGGATCATTGGTACAAGAAAATTAGGCATTTCTGGTTTCCAATCCATCACAAATCTTGAAGTTTTTTTATTGAACTTCTATTTTATTACAGCTTTTTGCCTGAAAATTTGTTTGAAAAAAAGAGTAAAAAAAGTTTTTCATTGACCACATTTTTAGTCGTTATACTTTTTTTGTTAGACTTGCTAGAAAAATTTAGGTGCCGTTGACTTTGGTGGAATTTGTGCTAAATTTTTTTGTCAGACATTCCATCAGAACAGTGGCAGATGGAGGATTGGTTAAATTATTGGTTATCAGTTTACTTGCAAAAATTCATTTGTAAACCATTGAAATATCTGTTAGTATTATGGTTATCGATAGATATTCAACTGATTATACTCTTGGTTATAGTGCAGTGAGATCAGTTTAGATGATTAATTTGCTGAAAACCTAGAACTTCCATTCTTTTAGTTTATATTTGAAAGCCTGTTTTTTATGATTTTTCTGTTGTAAACTTGAATTCTTTTGAAAACAAATATTCTCATTTTTTATTTTGGTCATCTCATGAGTTTAATCAACACAACTTATTATAATCAAACATATCATAGGCAACACAATTAATTACATAAAACAAACAAGAGTACTAAATCAAGTTTCAATCAAACATGGTCAAGAATTGAAGTCAAATAAACAAATTGCTGAAACAAAAGCTAAAATTAGTTTTTTCTTTCCTATGCTCTTCATCACTCTACGCACTCTATTCATCTCCATCAGTCTCATTCTCTTCTTCTATTTCTTTCTTTCTCTCCTTGGGTTTGTGCTGCAGCAGGCAGTGGATACTTCATTTGGTGTAGAACTCCTTCAATTGTAGCATCTCTTTGCATTTTTATTTCTTCATTGAACCGAGCTTGTATTATGTCAGTACTTCATTTGGTGATGTGCTCAGTCATGGAAGCTACTTGGCGTCTCATCATCTCTTGTAGCTCCTCTTCTATATAAGTAGGATAGGAGGCAGAGGACTGAGATATGCAAGCTACGCCTTAGAAATTTAATTGATAAACTCTTTCTTTTTTTTTTTCTCTAGCTTCCTCTATCCACAAATGCAAATTTGATTATAGAGATGCACTTGAACTTAATTCTCCTGCATAGCCTTGACCTGTTTGTATATCCTTCAATCTTTTGAGGTCCTATAATAAACTAATATTCATGAACTTTTAGAAATATAATTTTAATTAACCTTTACCTTTTGAAAGTATTCACACTTACATAAACTCTCTAAGATCTTATATCCATCACTCCATCTATTGTTGGCTGTCTGGTCTATGGTGGGCGAAGCGTGGAGCTCTATCAGATCTCTATCCAAAATCTTACATTATTAATTTATATATAAATGTAGAAAGTTTAAAATATTACAAATTATTTTAGATGGGCATTATATGCAAGCTAGTTTCCCTGGAGTACTTCCCCCCGATTATATACCCTAAATATATATATATATATATATATATATATATATATATATATATATATATATATATATATATATATATATATATATATATTAAAATCATCAATTGTTGCCTTCACTTGAGATTGTTTTCAGGAAATGGCATAGGTAAGCACACTTTCAATCTATCATCATCATTAGACTTATTCAAACTATTAGGATTAGCATTATGAATCCTCATTTTTTCATTCATTCATATTAAGTGTTGTTTGAGTTGCTAAACCTATTCTTCAAAAATAGTTTTCTACAATTTCTATGTATGTAACCTTAGGTCTATTTCATTTCCTTTCTAATTCTTGAACACTGATTCTGCTGATGCATCTAATTTGCATATTATTTTAATCCTTTATTATGCATGTCTAAACCACCTAAATTTATCCCACGTAGTGGGATAAAGGCTTGTTGTTGTTATTGTTGTTGTATTATACATGTCTAAACCACCTAATTTTTTTTTTAGTTACCTTATCTGTAATATATCTGTCATATATCTAAATTTATTATAATTGCAATGGATAATTCAAAGAGTTTTGTGCATTTATGCTATAAAGGTTGTTGAGCTGCAATCAATGTTTATTAAAATTGTTGAGAATTTTTATTAGAGCATGCTCTTCAATAATTATCTGATAAATGAATATCTCAATTTGTCTGCCAATAAAATTGGTATTTTATTTTGATATCTATTTGCTTGTCATCATCTTATTGTATATGAGTAGTTGAAACGCCATTGTTTACGTCGACGTTACTATACTTCGATTTATACTTCCATGTGATGTCCAATTATAATTGTTAGGTTGGAACCTCTGTTGTATAAATCCATCCTCACTTTATCATTCTTGTAATTTTTTATTTGTTTAAAACAAAGTCACCTAATTTTTTTTCCATTTTTATAAATGTTTTGTTGACGCAACTGAAATAAATAACTCAACTCTCCGTAGAAATTCATTTATTAAACATTTTCAACTAGTAAAATGACTATGTTGAAGACTATGGGTTTCCACACCATGGGACCCAATCCTCTGCCACCTTGCATCTACCCATCCCAAATTTTCGTCCTAGGTAAAAGAGCAATGAATCTCACTATATAGCCAATCATAGTATGATCTATTAAGCACACGAATTAAGGAGTATAACCATTGGATATTCTCTCATTGTTGACCTCATTTTTGTATGATGTCACTTGGACCAATCCTGACCCTAAATCAATTTAATCTCCAAACCAATCAGACTCTAGAATCCTTCTAGACTCAAGACCTTAGGATCTACTTAGATCTTAAATCAATCCAGACTCAAATCCAAGGCTAAAGGCTCCACCCTGAAAGCCTTTTCAAGAATTTTTCAAACACTTCAAAATCCAGTCAATTGACATCTGATTCAGAGTCTATCACTTGCAAAGTGATAAGACATGTCTCTAGAGGTAACCCTCCAAATTTGAGCCCATTATGAGATCTCCAATCCCATAAATTGAATCAAAATTCAAAGGTTGTAAAACATTCAAATATTTACGGCCTATGCCACTGAACCTGGCACCCAGTGGATCCTGACCTTTGAGCTTCCTCCAAAACCTCCAATCACTTCTAAACCCTTAATCCTGACTCATTGAGCATTAAACTGCATTTTTTTGGACCCACTTTGACCCCAGATGATTAGGGGTCAAAATGACCAAAATGTCCCTTTAGGGCAATTTCGGAATTTTTCATAAACTTCAATATGCCCTTTTCAAGTTAAACTTCAAGACATCTTTCAATGCATCCTAATCATCCTTAGAAGTGCAATGGACTCAAACCCTGACCCTGATCAAGCCTGGTTGACCAGTTTGACCCTTTCGACCCAAATACCCATTAATATTTTAAATGAGTTATTTTAACTCATTTGATATTTCAAGCCTCTTTCAAGCCTCAAATCAATTCCAAATCATGCTTCAAACCTTGGTGAATCAAATCCAAGTAGATTTGACCAAGTCAACTAATTAGGACTTAGTCAAATAAACTTGTATACTCACTAACTTGCTCCTATATCCAATTCACCCATTTAAATTCCTTTGAATCCATTCCACCAGCAGCTCAAAATATTTTTCATGCCATCTCATTAGTCCACTTGGACTTTGACTGGTCAAACAGTCAATTTAAGGCATTATGCGTGGTCAAACTTGGTTAAATGACCTCTTAGGCTTAATCCCTCCATCCATAAGCCTCTTAAGCTGTTTGTTCAGGTTCTAGAACCCTCTTAGGGTTATTCTCAACCCTTAGATCTAGATCAAATGACCCATACAATACCTATGTGCTTTAAAATGACAAAGGACATTTTCCACCTAGGCTTGTCCTTGTGACCTTTGATTCCCTGCTCCCACCTACTCCTGAGACACAAGGCAGCATCCCAGCAAGCCCTTTGGTTGATCCTAGCCATCCAAATGCACTAGGGTGGTTTGAATAGGGAAAAATATTTTAATTTATTGGATCTTAACCCTAACACTCACACACTTAATCCCTATAATTCAAAGCCATTCCAGCCCCAAAAGCTCTAAAAAAAAATATTCTCCAACAATTTCTATAGCCTACTCAAGCTTTTCCCCACAAAAATCAAGCCTTCAAATCATATTTTGGTGAAGAGAGATGATCTAGAGAGAGAACCAGGAGATTCAAGAATAACTTCAAATCCAGCTAGATCCAGATCTTGAAGTCTTCACCAAAGTTGAAGAGCATTTTAGCAGATTTCCAACGAGCCCAAGAAGTCGAAAATCCGACGATTGGATTGTAAGTTATGCTCATTTTAAGTTTAAATTCGAATTTGAAACTGTAGCAATTTTACAATGCATGGAGACTCCATACTCCAGGTATTGCAAGATTATATTTCCCTCAAGCTACATTTTAAATTTCATTAAATTTCGTTAAATATTTTGAGAGATATGGCCATTTGAAGGTTTAGTTCATTTTTGAACTGAAATCGGCTGATCAATCATAGCCGTCCGATCCTCTCTTCATCAGGATCAGACGACACACGATCAGTCGAACCGCGCGCTGCCTCCAGCTGAATTCGAGCGCGCACCAATCCAGACATCGGGCACCCACGTGGCACCATCTCGGCCGTCGGTTCGTTCCGCGGCCGTATCAGCGGTCGTGATGGACCGCTGACTCATTTAAGTGGCGGGACCCAGCCCGCCACATGTCACGCCGCCGTTTCGGCGCCAATCATTGGCGCAGGCGGCCGATTTGACCAAATTTGGTCAAAAATAATTTAGGAAAATGTCCAGATCTTCCAAAATTCACAGAAAATTGAATTTTTCACCAAATTGGATGTTTTTCGGCTCGTTGGAAAGGAAATTTAATGTAGTATTTATTAAAATTAAAATTAGGTTGATTTGGTTTATGTATTGTGAGATATTTTCATTTGTTTGAATTTTGTTTTTATGCTTTCTCACAATCTAGTGGCAAAATGGAGTCCAAATTTTGGTGAAAGATTATTGGGTATCTTAGGCATGTTCAGTAATTTTCCTAGGGTCAAATACCCAATAGATTTATGTAATGTGAATTTTCAAGGTAAAAGGTCCATTTTGAATCCCGAAAAATTCGTAACTCCCTAGATTTTTAGTATTTTACTGTGAAATTTTTGTGATGTGGATGCATGTATTCCAGGGTTAGACACACAAAGTTTCAAGCCTATTTGAATAATAGAGACATCTAGGAAAAATAATTTGAAAAATGTCTAGAAAACTTAGAAAATTCCTAGGGCATTGTACACACACCCAATATGGGTGAAACTTGAACACAGTAAACATAGTGATATTTTGAAGCATAGGTTTAAATTTGACTGAATTTGGAGCTCATTAGGTCAGAAAATTAAATAAGTCAAAATTAACCTCTTAATTAATCTTTAAAACTTCAAAAAATTACAATAAATCAAGTTTAAATCCAAAAAATACAAATAATACATTTTACTGACCAGAATTTAACTCTTAATCAATAAAAAATAAAACCAAATTTATTTGACAACAAATTAAAGCTTAATTTAATTTTAAATGAAATTCAATATTTAATTAATATTAATTAAAAATAATTAAAAATTCCAAAAAATTCCCAAACACTTGGGAATCTCTCTTTAGATCATTCCTGACTTTTGGAGTTGATTTCAAGGAGCTTGAAATTCATTTGGAGCAAAATCAAGAAAACCCCTCTAATTAAACAATTAAATAAATTCAATAAATACACAAACGTTGAAAAATCATAACTAATTCTAGAAAACTCCAAATTGATCAAATTCAAAAGCATTCAACTCATAATTAAGTCTAGTATTTATAAAAAATATTAAAACTTCAAAAATCACTCAAAGTGAACAAACCGGTCAAACTTAAGTTAAAATCAAGTCAAATCTTCGAACCTTTATAACTAAATCCAGAAAAATTCAATTTTAGCGTACTTACAGTCTAAATGATCGTATTAAGATCTAGTATTTTAATAAAATATTAATTTCCTAAAAAACACTATTAATTAAAAAGTCAATTTTTGACCCCTTAATGAAATAATTAAAATTATCCAAAAAATTTCTAGAACTTGAAAATCATTCTAAAACTCCAGAAATATTTAATCAACTTTAATATCCAGCAATCAACCAACTTTAATTAAAATTCATTAACTTTCAAACATTAATCAACTTAAGTCACTTAATTATGCCGGGTACCATGGGCAACCCAGGTCTACGAGGCTATTAGCTTTGCCCTAAGAAAGGTGAAATAAACTTCACGGCCTTGATGAGTAACAAATGTGGTATCCAACCAACAATTAAAATCAACTTTAAAATCAATTTCAAATCATTAATACTTAAACTAAAATTTAAATCTTCCCTTAAGCCTTTCAACCAACCAAAACTTCAAACAACTTTAACAAATTGCTTTCAATAGGACATATCCAAACCACACGGCCTACCTCACACACTTTAGATAGTTTGCTAGGACAACCAACTCTAGTTTTAGGCTAGGCCTGTGTTTACTTTTTTGCTATGCGCCGGGTTTTTGAGCTTTCACTGCATGCTGGTTACTAGTTTAGAATTGATGTGTTTGTTTACTTACTTTTCTTCACTCTGTGTTGTGAGTAATTGAGCATTTTAAATTTCAAATATTAACTGATAAGATTGATTATAACTACTTGAGATTAATTATAACTGCTTGGGATTATCCATATAACTGCTGATTAGTAAGATAACCCTGCAGGATCGAGTCTAGATTTTTCTTTTAAATTCAAATGTAATTTGATGCAAATTGAGTTGTATTTTAAAGTGACTTGAGAATGTGATGTTAAAACATCAAATTTGGAATCCAAAGAGGAAGGGACATCCCTTAGGGGAGAGTCCCTCTCCATTTGGAGATCCAAATTAGGATTAGTTTAAAATATCCAAAGAGGAAAGATAACACATCATCCAAGGGGAGTTTCTTTTCATTTGGATATCCGGACCCGACGATCCAAGGAGTTGCAGAAGGACGAAGAAGTGGATAGCGAGAAAACTCATTCTCAAAGTCACTCGAGTCTTAGGATTAGAAACCCGGGTTGTTGTCAGTGGTGCCAGGTCACTTTACTTTTCTGCAAATTTTGGGATGTACTAATAAGTGGCACTTGTCACATGGACATTCAATTTGAGCTATTAATTTAATTAATTTATTTAATTGATTGCGCAGTAGAACTACTCGATTTTCTAGTCTTTTTACCTGCATGTCGATTTTGATTTAACCTGAAATTGGATTGTAGGCTCATAAGGACTCATTAAAAAACTATTTCTACTTAAATAAAATTAAAACATTTAAGCTCACATAGTAACTCTAACGTTTTAAGAAGTAAGCTCAGGACCGTCGGGAGTTCTCATTTCATAATTGTTGTATTTTTCTTTCCACTTGTTAGGCACCTCCCCGCCTGCGGGTTTTGGCAGACCACCTGACCTATCAGGGTGCAGTTCTGTCCAAGGGGATTTGTGCATCTTTTAGAAAAAAATATATTTTTAAGCCTTTTTTAAAACTTCTTCATCCTGATTTAAATATTCAATCGAGTCGACCAGCATGCATCACATTAGATACAAATTTAAAAGTGTCTAAATCTTTAAATGCATTAGCTTAAGCATATTTTCCAACATGTGTTAAGGGGCTAATTAGGATCTGCTCTAGATGTTGTCCCCAACTCCTCAAACTTAATCTAATTAACGTCCCTTCCACTCTACATTAATTGATCGGATACATGTTTTTAAAGCGCCTAGGTGGTTTAGCTGCCTCCCCAATCCAGGCCGTGGTAAGTCCAGATTTGCACTGCATTAGCTAGGTTCGGGTTACTTTTTAGTACCCAATTTAGACTTAGGTTCTGAGGCAAGTTCGGGCTATAAGACCTTAACATCTGGGAATCTAATCCCAATATTCTAATAAAATTAACCATTCAAATTAAATATCTTTTCAATCAAATTCGAGCCCAAGCTTAGGAAAGGCTATGGTGTTTTTGAAGTAATGCAGAATCTTAAAACACCTCCTACCCTTCCTCATTTAACTCCAAAATAAGTGTTCAAATTCAATCCATTCCCGATTGAAAATTCCAAACCTTACCTTCTTTGACATCAATCTTTGAAATCTTAAATAAAATTTTTATCACTATTTTAATCTAGAGTATTCGTTGGAAAACCTTAATTTTTCCTACGATGTAATTAACTACGATGGCTTGCGCTCGTAGGATATTTAGTAACCCAGATCTAGATTTCAAAATCAAAATTTTTAAACATTTAATTAATTCTCTTTGGGAAAATTTAAACTAACGATCATTATCGTTACTCTCAAATGATCAATAGTGATTGATATCTTCTTTCCTATGAGAGATATATCAATTATTGTAGTGATTTTGATTGTAAAATTAATGATCTCCTTTCTGAATTATTATAATCAAATATTTGATTAAACATTATTTTGATCCTTCAGGATCATATGTTTTTCCCCCTGAATTTGACTACGACAATCCGGATAAATTTAAAATTCTAAAATTTGAACCCATTAAGGAACGATATGTTCACCTCCCGAGGTGATATATTGTTCATAATGACGTGTTCAATTTCAAAATTCAAAAGAATTTAACTTTTCCAAAGAAAATTAATACTTTTTCAAAATTATATTTTTCAATCAAAACAAAAGAAAATGACGACTCCACTGAGGAGGGGTTAAGTTCTTTGCTTCAGACTTCTCTTCTTTTAACACCTCCTTTTCAAGTTTATGTGAGATCACCCCTTTCAGGTGTCTCACATATTGTTCTTTGGTTTCACCTGTCTGAGCAGCACAGGTGTGGATGATGTTCCTCAACATCCTAGTCCTCAAAGTGAGCTTTTCCTTTGGAGTTCTCTTAACAGAGTAATCCACTGGGCTCGGCGGAGTGCTAGTTATCCTAGGAACTCTCTCCTCCCCCTCAGCAGCTGCATGTGGGTGAAAACGACTCCCTTTCAGGAGTGGAGAAGAGACAGGGATTGACAGCTCCTCAGTGGCCACGAGTTCAACTTTAGCTAAGGCCTTCAGCTCGGCTATCTTCTTTAACTTAATAATTTTCTTCCTTACCCTCCTAAGGTAGTTCTTTTTGGCATTCTTGTTGCCATAAAGGATTTCAGGACGGGAAGATCCTTTCTCAAACACTGATTTGCCTTCGGTGGCGACTTCCGGTTTCTTCTCTTCCTCAAAGAATCCTTTGGGTGCGGAAGCGAGATTTAATGCTGACCAGAGGCTAGGAGGGGCATCATTTTCGGCTCCTATAGCTAACTGAACTACAGGGGCATCCTTTTCACCCTCAACAGCGAGGTCTACCAGAGTGTTCCCATTCATTACCAATCTCAGAGATTTAAACCCACTCCAAACTGAATTGAGTCCACATATGTTAGTTCTTCAATAAGTAGATCTCGGTCCATTGAGAACAATAGTTTTCCAGCCATTTCAGATGAGTTGATTATCTGAGATTTGAAAGGAGAATATTTTAATTAAAAACTTGAATTTGAAAATAAATTTATATTTTATCACATACATCGGATTATAAGAGCTACAACCCGATATATAATGATAAGATATAGAGATTGATTTTAATTGAAAGAAAGCTTGAATTTTCATTGTATATATTCAACTACAAGAGGATGTTATAGAAAAACATATAACAATGATAATGGATTTAAGCTAGAGGATTTGAATTTCGAAGGTTGAAGGGATTTGAACTTCTAAAGGGAGTACGACCTCGGATCCATACATTAGTACCAACGTTTAAAATTGCGTAATAAAAGGCGCGCCTCAGCGCATTTTCGACCAATTAAGCCTCAAAGCCTACGCAATAAGTTTAGTTTATGAGGCTTACGCCTCAAGTTTACTGAGGCGCGCGCGCCTCGCCTCATATATTTAAGGCGTCGCCTTTTTAAAATTTAATCTAATTTATTTTTTTTCAGTTCGGACCCCCAGTTGCCGACGTGGCGCGCCTATTGAAATGTCGACGTGGCATCAACATTTAAACCATTGTAAATGTCGAATGGCGGAGTCGACGTTTCGATTTTCAAGTTACAGTAAACTTTCGAACTTTCAAGCATTCACCCGGAGAAATTTCAAGCATTCTTCACTCAGTTTCTTCTAAGATGGCGTCACCCCCAAAGAAAACAGTAACTTAATGCTATGTTTTCTGTTTCGTATTGCGTATTTTGTGGTTATGCTATGCGTTCGCGTTGAAGGGTCTGAAGATCTTTTGATTTTATGCTTATTCTATGCGTATGCATGGCTTCTCGAAACTTTTTAAATGTTTCATACTGTGATGCCATCGTGTTTTCTCTGTATTCAGGTTTATATGATAAATTTATGTTGACATTTGAAACATAAAACCTAACCAAATTTTAACCATCGAGTAAATATGCGTAGTCTGTGCGTACTCAATGCTTCTTTTATGCGTACACAATGCGTACACGTTGCTTACTTAGTGCTTACACTATGCGTACTTTATGCGTGCGTATAATTTGCTGTATGTTTCCTGCAATGTGCGTGTGATGTGCGTAATATATGCGTATGTTATGCGTACACTGTGCGTGACCGTTGCTTATATTATGCGTATGTTGTGCTTGTTTTGTACGTATCTCATTTACTTATTTTTAATCTATCATTTTTTACAATTTTCAGATATATGTTCGTCCAATTACCTATAGATGCTATGTTTCTTCGTTTCGAACAATCTGTGATAACTTTGCTCGGCAAATTACTCCTGAAGTCAAGGACAAATTGAAACATTTAAAGGTGATACAGTTTTTGGAATTTCCTGGTTTTGAGCAAAATGTTCCTCTTATTTATGAGCTGATATCAAAGTGGGACATTTCAAAACAATGCTTTGTTATAAAAGGTCAACCCATTCCTTTCACTGCTGATGAAGTGACCCTTCTCACTGGTCTGCCAAATAAAGGAGAAGAAATATCCTAGCATTCCTTAGCACATACTTTAGTTACATCAAATGAAATAAGGGATGACATGATGGAGTTGAACAAGCAAACCCCCCCGGAGACTATGTTAAGAACGTTTATCATGTATTTATTTTCAAATTTACTTTTTCAACTAAACAACTTCAAAACCCTTCAGTTGATCCAAAGAATAGCAAATAGTCCAGATGTTTTTTTGTCAATAAATTGGGCTAGTTCTATTAGGGAGTTTTTAGTTTGAGAGTTTAATAAGGCAGCCTCCAAGATTTCAAATAAGAAGCCAGCAGGTTACATCAACGGTTTTGTACCTCTGCTAATTGTGAGTGCTAAGTGCTAACTGCTAAATTCATTCAAAATTTTATTGGCTCAATGTGAGTGCTAAAATTTTCTTTCATCTTAAGCAGATTTGGTTCCTGGAGCATACTACTATTCATGCTCCTATGCATTCTGACAAAAGGCCCCGTTTTCTTCGATGGGCTGATGATATTGTATATACTACAGAGGTGATCACTAACTTATTTGCTAATATAAGGAAAAGTCAGATTTGTAATGTCCTACAGCCAGTAAACCAGGAAGAAATGAATATGGTTAATGTTGAGAAATATCCACCAGACTACCCTACATCCCCTGATTCCCCTCATGACATATCCACCCATCAAAACAACCCCCCCTCCCAATCTCCCCATCATACCCCCCAATCTCCCCATCATACCCCACCTCCTTAGCAAGACCCCCACCAATCTCCTCAGCAACAACATTTAAGTTTTTCTGCTGAAGCACTTCAGTCTATACAAGAAACAATCATGAAATCCTGCCAAGAAACATGCACAAAACTTTTTCGAGAATTTGAAGACAGGCTGAGCACAAAGTTTGAAGATCTTACTGAGAGAGTTGGAGTTATTGAGGTCAAGCTCAATAATTACATTGATCAGAGCAAAGTAGTTCCTCAGAAAAGATCTATTAGCTATTCTTCATCTTCCAATAAGAGACAGAGATCAGATATCCAACCCCACAGCCCCAATGAACCAAATGAGCCAATCCCAGCAAAAGATCCAATCCCACCAAAAGATCCAATCACAACAAATGAGCCAGTCCCAGCAGAAATGCTACTTGTTCCATATACAAAACCAAATGAACCAATACCAGTAGATAACATTCAAATAAAACCTGTAACTTATGTTTATGCAGTTGAAATAGAAAATTACAGAGGACTTATGTGTTTGACTTCTGAGAAGAGAAATTTTGTGTTAGAATGTTTGAAAAAGTACTCTAAAAGGTAAAAAATTGTAACTTTATTTTTGTATGATATGCGTGGGTTATGCTTATTATATGCGTGTGGTATGCGTATTATATGCGTGTGGTTTGCGTATTATATGCGTGTGTTATGAGTATGATATGCGTGGGTTATGCTTATGAAATGCGTATTTAATATATTTTTTTTTTGCAGGGACGATAGTATCTTGTTTGTTATTAACATTCTTATTACCAGATCTGAGATTGATGAGTTATTAAGCGACAGTTATTTAGGCAATGAACATGTAGATATTTTTGCCTATATCTTAGATGAGAAGTGTAACCTTATGCCAGACAAGTACCATAAGTTTCTATACATCTCTCCAATCTATTGAGTTAGTAACTTAGTATTCAATTTATCAGTTTAACTATTAGATTAGTAACTTAGTATCAATTCTTAGTTCTTACATTTACTACTTGCACTTGCAGAATAACAAAGGAAGGGAAAAATTGTCCAAATTACAAATCGACCATATAACCGAGCTTTCTGTTACTTCAAATGATATTTTATTACAACCAATCATTGAATCCGATCACATTACCCTTCTGGTTGGTTTGCTGAAAGAACATAAGTGGAAATTTTATGACTCATTGGACCACCGCGTCAAAGAGCATAGGCTTGTTGTTCCAAAAATCGTAAGTGTTAGTCTGTCAGATACTTAGGTCATTAGATGAATATAAACTCTTCAATTTTTAAAAAATTTACAGAACTAATCCTTCCTCTACGTATATTTCAGGTTAAAGTCCTATATTCTGACACGAAAGGAGCTTTTGATAGTGATATCAGAAAGTGGAAGCTTTCTACCATTAAAGAAATACCAAAACAGCAGAACTCTTTTGATTGTGGAATGTATGTCTGTAAATATATGGAAAGAATAATTCTTGAAGACAACACTAATTGGACTGATAGTACAAATTGGCAACAAGACATGCCAAAGTATAGGGCAGAATTTGCATATGAATTACTTTGTAAAACGTTGTCAAAATAACAGTTTTTCATTCTGTGTAATGTGTATAAATGCTTCTGTGTATAAATGTTTTTCATTCTGATTCTGTGTATAAATATTTTTCATTCTGATTCTGTGTATAAATGCTTCTGTGTATAAATATTTTTCATTCTGATTCTGTGTATAAATGCTTATTTAAACATAGTACGCACAACGAACGCATAAAATAAGCATAATGAACTCGCAATATACGCATTACGAACGCATAGAGTACGCATAACGCACGCATGATACACGCAGACATAAGCGGTAAATTTTATTTTCAAAATTCTATTATATATTTTATGAGCCTTTAGACAGGTATGGTTGGGAGGATAATAGGGTAGGTTGATTTTTTATGAGCATTTATTACTTACTATTGCTCAACATTCATAGTTCTTCTATATAATGTGGGACCACTTGAATATATCTTTCAATTCTGTGTATAAATGTTATTTACATTGGTTTGAGTAAAAAATTACATATTAAACATAGAACGCACAACGAACGCATAAAATACGCATAATGAACTCGTAAAATACGCATTACGAACGCATACCGTACGCATAACGGACGCATGATACACGCACACATAAGCAGTAAATTTTATTCATAAAATTCTATTAAATATTTTAATTAATATATATCTTTGTTTGTAAGTTACTTACATTAAAATGATGAAGAAATAAGGAATATGAATATATGATGTTTATGGCTCTTGTTAGATTTGTATGATTTCATTTTTTAATCTTGAACATGATACTTAAACAAGTACAAATGGTTTATGGCTCTTGTTGGATTGATTTAGGGAAGAGGAATAAGGAATATGATGTTTGTTTGGAAGTTTGTGTTTGGCAATTTCGTTCAAAGATTAGTGTTTGAATTTCTTATTTGTTTTAAAGCAAAAAAAAATAATTTTATAAATGATTTTGAAATGTTTTTACATAGTACGCACAACGAACGCATAAAATATGCATAACATACGCTTAAGGCACGCACAACAAACGCATAAATTACGCATTTAGTACGCATAAAACACGCACACATTCTATTAAATATTTTTGATTACTTACATTTAGTATGGAGTATGGACTGAGGGGCCGTGACATGAATGAATAATAATTTTCGTTAGCTGTGGACTGACGGGTGGCAGATATGGTTGGGAGGATAATAGGGTAGGTTGAATTTTTATGAGCCTTTATTTACAATTTATTACTTACTATTGCTCAACATTAAATTTTTCACTATATAATGCAGGAACGTTTGCCTTATGGCAAAGTGTCAAAGCAAGCTTCTCTTGTAAAAAATCTTACCTTCTGTTGTCCAATATAAATAATCTTTGACAACCAAGCCTTCCATTCATTACTACGATACTTATCCTCCTCCCATGAAATTGATGCCAATAACTTGTAAACTTAAATCTCTCTAACCTGACCAGGTTTCTGTTAACAAGTTATTGGCATCAGGAACATGGGAGGAGGATAAGTATCGCAGTGATGGAGGGAAGGCTTGGTTGTCAAGGTGATTTATATTGGACAAGACATCAATCATAATTTCTGTAGGAAAGTTGATGTTGTTGTCTTGTTGAAGATGTACATTAGGGTCTCTTGTAAAATTGTATTTGTTATAAATGTTCTTTTAATTTATTCTTATATTTTTTATATTGTACATAGTCATTAAATGTTCTTTTTTTTGTATTTAAAGATGTACATTAAATGTTCTTTTTTCTCTTTGACTTTATCTTTCATTAAAAATACGCAATGTTGACGCAGAGACCACCCACAAAAAACGTATGGTGAACGCATAGTTTACCAATATATAACGCATAAGATACGCATAATGTACGCACAATAAAATAATTAACACTCCTGGTACTCAAACAATACCTAGAAAATCATGTTTTATTAACTACTAATACAAAATCATACATTAAATTACATCTGCTCCAAAACACACAATGTGCATGTAGGGTGTACGCGCAAAATACGCATAGAGTACGCAGTGTTCTGCTTTATCGACGGCTCGACATTATATAATACTGAACACATCCAGCCCGCATATTAAACCCTAAACTTATTTGCTTGGAGGTTTCTTCTACTGCGAGATTGCGAGCTGGGTTGCTGTCTTCTCCGTCCGACCAGCGTACGCTTCTGTCCGAGCCTCCGAGGCTGCTGTCTCCTCCGACCTGCATCAGGTCATATAAAAGATTAGTAAGAACTCGTTTGCTTCCTAAAATTTCTCTCAATCAGGATGGTCAAAAATAAGGATAAGGCTGCATCAGGTCATAGAAAAGATCCAGCATGGAAATATAGCACTCAGGTGGATGTAGGAGGAAGTGATAAAACATATGTCTATCTGAAATGCAATTACTGTGATAAAGTTGTGAAAGGTGGTGTGACTAGGATGAAGGAACACCTTTCAGGCTCTCACAAGAATGTTGCTCCATGCTCCAAAGTTCCTGATGCTGTAAGGGAAGAGATAAAGTCATACATGAATAAGTCTACCACATCAAAACATCTTGCACAGAAGCAATTTGAGGATAGAGTTGATGCTGGATCTTACTACGGGAGTGAGCGCAGCGTCAGGGATTCATCTTCTTCTATGAAGCCCATTTCATCTAAGGGTGCTAGAGGGCCTATGGATCATTATATGGTTGACACATCAAACGATAGGCCTTCTACTACACAGAAGATGGCCCCAAAAAATGCAAGAGAGGCGCGGAGAAGAGTGTGTAAGGATATAGGCAGATTCTTCTACGAAAATGCAATTCCATTTAATGTTGCAACATCACCTACTTATTACAACATGATTCGTTCAGTTGGAGCATTTGGGAGAGGGTTCAAACCTCCAACCATGTATGATTTAAGAACATGGATTTTGAAGGAGGAGTTGGAAAGCACTGATAAAAGCATTGAAGAAATTAAGAAGACTTGGACCCAAACAGGAGTAACAATTATGTCAGATGGGTGGTCTGATATCAAACATAGAAGTCTGATCAACATCCTCATTAATAATTCTTATGGTACTGTGTTTTTAAGGTCAATTGAAGCATCTGACCAGGTCAAAGATGCTGAGTTCATATTTAGATTATTAGATAGCATTGTTGAAGAGATTGGAGAACATTTGGTTGTACAAATTGTGACAGATAATGCAAGTTCTTATAAGGCTGCAGGTAATGGTTTGTAGATGATGAAGTTGAAGTGTTGCCGTCTGAATTACAAGATGAAGATTTAAATGTTGATTTCTTTGATGGTCTTAAAGCATCCACATCCACCACAACTCAAGAACAAATCAAAAAAGGTATATAAATAATATAGTTTTCTTTTCTTAAACTTTTATTAATGTATTACACTATTATTCATTATGATATTGTTCAAAAATTTCTACTATTTAGGGAAGAGGAAGATAACTAATAATGAGGAAGAAGAAGCTGATTGGGAGATATTGGACTCTATAGGAGAGGGGGAAGATGAGAGAGCAGCTCATCATAATGATGATTCAAATGAAGACCCTCTTAGTGATGACTGATGAGTGATGATAAATAATGCTAATGACTAGTGAGTTCCTAACTTCTTATGTGATATGTTAATGTCATTGTTATTTATCTTGTGCATTTTTATGTTTTATATATTATTTACTCATTAGTATATACAAAATTTATTATTTTATGTTTACGCAATTTTTTGATTTTGAGGCTTACGCCTCAAATCGCCTTGAGGCTTACGCCTCGCCTCACGAACGAAAAACGCCTCAATACCCGAATACGCAATTTTAAACCTTGATTAGTACAAACGGTGTGGATTGGGTCGGGGTTCGATAAGTGGTCCTGTAGGCCCACAAAGCTTCCACCAACCTCTCATCCCACTGACATTTATTATCATCGAGGGTCTTTTTGATAATTTGAACCAAGATTTTATTGAAGGCCTCGGCCAATCTATTAGCCCGAGGGTAATAGATTGTTGAGTATCTCCAATTAATACCGTTGCAATTTGCAAAGTTATTGATCTTTGTAGACTTGAAAACGGACCCATTATCGGATATGATTCTGCGTGGCACGTCGAATCGATATACGATATGGTCACAGAAGAATTTCATTACATGATGTGATGTTACATTTCTTAATGGGACTGCTTCCGCCCACTTTGAAAAGTAATCAGTCTCTGCTAAAATGAAGCGATGACCTTTTGAAGGAGGGTCAGTTGGCCCGATGATATCCGTACCCCAACTTTCGAAGGGCCACGAGACTATCGTGGGATGCAACACATTAGGCGGCTGATGTAAAACCACACCATGTACTTGGCACCTTCGAAAGTTGTTTTGAAAATGTATTAATTTTGAAATCAAAACCATTTTGAAGTTAGATTAATCACCGTGTTTTAGAGTGATTTTCAAGTTCTAGGAATTTTTTGGATTATTTTAATCATTTAATTAAGGGGTCAAAAATTGACTTTTTAATTAAGAGTGTTTTCTAGAAAATTAATATTTTATTAAAATACTAGACCTTAATACGATTAGTTAGATTGTAAGTACACTGAAATTGGATTTTTCTGTATTTAGTTATGAAGGTTCGAAAATTTGATTTAGGTTTGACCAGTTTGTTGACTTTTTGACTTTGAGTGATTTTTGTAGGTTTAATATTTTTTTATAAATACTAGACTTAATTATGAGTTGAATGCTTTTGAGTTTGATCAATTTGGAGTTTTCTAAAATTAATTATGATTTTTCAAAGTTTGTGTATTTATTAAATTTATTTAATTGTTTAATTAAAGGGGTTTTCTTGATTTTGCTCCAAATGAATTTCAAACTCTTTGAAATCAACTCCAAAAGTCAGGAATGACCTACAGAGAGATTCTCAATTGTTTGGGAATTTTTAGTTATTTTTTAATTAATTAAATTAATTAAATATTGAATTTCATTTAAAATTAAATTAAATTTTAATTTGTTGTCAAATAAATTTAGTTTTATTTTTCATTGATTAAGGGTTAATTCTGGTCAGTATAAGATATTATTTGTATTTTTTGGATTTAAACCATATTTATTGTAATTTTTGAAAGTTTTAAAACTTAATTAAGGGGTAAATTTTGACTTGTTTAATTTTCTAACCTAATGAGCTTCAAATTCAGTCAAATTAAACCTATGATTCAAAATGTCACTACGTTTACTGTGTTCAAGTTTCATCCCTATTGGGTGTGTGTACAATGCCCTAGGAATTTTTTAAGTTTTCTAGATATTTTCCTAATTATTTTTCCTAGGTGTCTCTACTATTCAAATAGGCTTGAAACTTAGCGTATCTAATCCTGGCATACATGCATTCACATCACAGAAATTTCACAGTAAAATACTAAAAATTTAGGGAGTTATAAATTTTCAAATCTTAGGATCCAAAATGGACCATTTATCTTGAAAATTCACATCACAGAAATGTATTGGGTATCTGACCCTAGAAAAATTTCTGAACATGCCTAAGATACTCTATAATATTTCACCAAAATTTGGACTCCATTTGACCACTGAATTGTGAGAAAATCATAAAAAATAAAATTTAAACAAATAAAAATATCTCACAATATAGAAATCAAATCAACTTAATTTTAATTTTAATAAATACTACATAAAATTTCTTTTCCAACGAGCCCAAAAACATCCAATTTGGTAGAAAATTTGATTTTCTGTGAATTTTGGAAGATCTGTGCATTTTTCTGAATTATTTTTGATCAAATTTGGTTAAATCGGCCGCCGGCGCCAATGATTGACGCTGAAACGGCGGCGTGACACGTGGCGGGCTGGGTCCCGCCACTTAAATGAGTCAGCGGTCCATCACGACCGCTGATCCGGCCGCGGAACGAACCGACGGCCGAGATGGTGCCACATGGGCGCCCGATGTCTGGATTGGCGCGAGCTCGAATTCGGCTGGAGGCAGCGCGCGGTCCGGCTGATCGTGTGCCGTCTGATCCTGATGAATAGAGGATCAGACGGTTGTGATTGATCAGCCGATTTCAGTTCAAAAATGAACTAAACTTCAAATGACCATATCTCCCAAAATTCTCAACGAAATTTGAAATGTAGCTTGAGGGAAATATAATCTTGCAATACCTGGAGTTTGGAGGCTCCATGCATTGTAAAATTGCTATATTTTCAAATTGAAATTTAAGCTTAAAATGAGCATAACTTACAATCCAATCGTCGGATTTTCGACTTTTTGGGCTCGTTGGAAATCTGCTAAAATCCTCTTCAACTTTGGTGAAGATTTCAAGATCTGGATCTGTCTGGATTTGAAGTTATTCTTGAATCTCGTGATTCTCTCTCTAGATCATCTCTTTTCACCAAAATATGATTTGAAGGCTTGATTTTTGTGGGGAAAAGCTTGGGGAGGCTATAGAAATTGCTGGAGAATATTTTTTTTTGAGAGTTTTTGGGGCTGGAATGGCTTTGGATGATAGGGATTAAGTGTGCGAGTGTTAGGATTAAGATCCACTCAATTATGATATTTTTCCCTATTCAAACCACCCTAGTGCATTTGGATGGCTATGATTAACCAAGGGGCTTGTTGGGATGCTGCCAAGTGTCTCAGGAGTAGGTGGGAGCAGGGAATCAAAGGTCACAAGGACAAGCCTAGGTGGAAAATGTCCTTTGTCCTTTTAAAGCACATAGGTATCGTATAGGTCATTTGATCTAGATCTAAGGGTTGAGAATAACCATAGGAGGGTTCTAGAACCTGAACAAATAGCTGGAGAGGCTTAGGGATTGAGGGCTTAAGCCTAAGAGGTCATTTGACCAAGTTTGATTATGCATAATGCCTTAAATTGACTGTTTGATCAGTCAAAGTCCAGGTGGACTGATGAGGTGGCATGGAGAATATTTTGAGCTGCTGGTGAAATGGGTTCAAAGAAATTTAAATGAGTGAATTGGATATAGGAGGAGCAAGTTAGTGAGTATACAAATTTATTTGACCAAGTCCTAATGAGTTGACTTTGTCAAATCTACTTGGATTTGATTCGTCAATGTTTGAAGTATGATTTGGAATTGATTTGAGGCTTGAAAGATGCTTGAAATATCAAATGAGTTAAAATAACTCATTTAAAACATTAAGGGGTATTTGGGTCAAAAGGGTCAAACTGGTCAACAAGGCTTGACCAGGGTCAGTGTTTGAGTCCATTGCACTCCTAAGAGTGATTAGGATGCATTCGAAGATGTCTTAAAGTTTAACTTGAAAAGGGCATATTGAAGTCTATGAAAAATTTCGAAATCTCCCTAAAGGGACATTTTGGTCATTTTGACCCCTAGTCAACTGAGGGTCAAAGTGGATAAAAAAAATGCAGTTTAATGCTCAATGGGTCAGGATTAAGGGTTTAGAAGTGATTGGAGGTTTTGGAGGAAGCTCAAAGGTCAGGATCCACTGGGTGGCAGGTCTAGTGGCATAGGCCATAAATATTTGAATGTTTTACAGCATTTGGATTTTGATTCAATTTATGGGATTAGAGACCTCAGAATGAGCTCAAATTTGGAGGGTTACCTCTAGAGACATGTCTTATCACTTTGCAAGTGATAGACTCTGAATAAGAGGTCTTTTGACTGGGTTTTGAAGTGTTTGAAAAATCCTTGAAAAGACTTTCAGGGTGGAGCCTTTAGCCTTGGATTTGAGTATGGATTGATCTCAGATCTAAGTAGATCATAAGGTCTGGAGTCTAGAAGGATTTTAGAGTCTAGATTGGTCTGGAGATTAAATTGATTTAGGGTCTGGATTGATCAAAGTGACCTCATACAAAAATGAGGTCAACACTCGCATAACATTTGGAATGCAATCAGTGTACTACTCTCCCTTCACATAACAATCAGCCCCCTTTTTGGATTATTTATTTATTGTGTAAATTGTATTTACTTTTTTTCTATATATAATATCCTCAGATGAGCCTATAAATACCTCAATATGTGTGCAAAAAGTAAGTAAATAAATCTCAAATTATTTTTCATATTTCCACTTTTTCTTTATAGTATCAAACCAAGTTTTGGATTTCCTTATTCTAACCCTTGTTCTCTTTTCCTACTTTCTTGTCGAGATTTTTCTTTCTCGTCCTTATGTTTTCTTTCTTTTGTTTCTCTTCCAAGTAGTCAACCACCATGAATGGTGAAATTTTGATTAAGTGAGAGCACTAGGGTCTATGAACTTCATAGCATTTGAATGGAAGAAAACTATTTCAAGTGGTCTAAATTGCGAATACTTTTCTGAAATAAAAGAAAAAGATCCATCACCTGGTGAATCTTATTCCAAAGACGAAAAACTCAAAAGTTATATTTTGGGATGAAGCTAATTCCATGATTATAACATGGTTGTGAAAGACTATGTTGCCTAAAATTAGTGAACCATATATGCTCTTGTCTACTATAAAAGAAATTTGAGACGCCTTGAAGCAAACATATTGCAAAGATGTGCATCTACGAGATCAAAACTAAGATCTCAACAACCAAGCAAGGTAACCTTCAAGATATTGAATGTTTTAATGTAATGAAGATTTATTGGCATGAACTAGATCACTTAAAAAACCTTAAGCAATGATGCAGTAATTCTTATGTAATTTATAGAAAGAAAAAGGGTGTTTGAGTTCATTGTGTAGCTCAAGAATATCTTCAATCAATTTCGTGTCTAAATCTTAAACATAGAAAATCTATTATCCCTAAATGAGATATTCCCTTATACTGGTTGAAGAAGAAAGAACAGTAATGCTCAATACTTCAATCTTCGAAGCATTTGCCATGACTACCATTCAACCGCAAGGTAAGGGATTTATTGTTACATATTCTTCCCCTATAAAAGGACAAAAGCCTGCTTCCAATATCAATATATAGTGTGATTATTGCAAGAAAAAAGGGCACATTTAATAAAATTTGCAAAAACTCCATGGAAAGTCCTTAGGTTATGGTGGAAATAAAAATTGACATATAAAATGGAAAAAGTTTATCTTACTAAATTAGAAAGGCTCAACTCTGAAGAAATTGAGAAATTTCCTGAACTCTTTGGCGAAACTATTCAAATTATGCTCTCTAGCTCAAAATGATTTAACTTTTAACTTATGTATTTTTAATTCCTCAAATAACCCAAATAATACATCACCGGGTGAATCTTACTCGAAAGCTAAAAAACTCAAAAGTTGTATTTTGGGATGAAGCTGATTGCATGATTCTAGCATGGTTGTGAAAGACCATGTTGCCTAAAATTATTGGACCATATATGTTTTTGTCTACTATAAAAGAAATTTGGGATGCCTTCAAACAAACATACTGCAAAGTCATGCATATTTACGGGATCAAAATTAAGATCTCAACAATCAAGCAAGGTAACCTTCAAGTTATTGAATATTTTAATGTAATGAAGATTTATTGGCATGAACTAGATTACTTAAAAAATCTTAAGATGATGCAGTAATTCTCAAGTAATTTATCAGAAGAGAAAGGGTGTTTGAGTTCATTATATGACTCAACAATATCTTCAATCAAGTTTGTGTCCAAATCTTAAGTAGATAAAATCTATTATGCCTAAATGAGATATTCTTTTATACTGGCTGAAGAAGAAAGGACAATAATACTCAATACTTTAGTCTCTGAAGCATTTGCCATGACTATTATTGAACCCCAATGTAAGGAATTTATTGCTACAAATTCTTCCCCTAGAAAAGGGCAAAAATCTGCTTCCAATATCTGAATATCAATATATGGTGTAACTATTGCAGGAAGAAAGAGCACACCAAATAAAAATTGTGAAAACTCCATGGAAAGCCTTTAGGTTATGGTGGAAATAAAAAATGACTCATAAAATGGCAAAAGCTTATCTTATTGAATCAGAATGGCTCAACTTTGAAGAAATTGAGAAATTTCCTGAACTCTTTCGAGAAACTATTCAAATTATGCTCTCTTACTCAAAATGTTACAACTTTTAACTGATGTACTTGTAATGACTCGAATAACCCCCCCACCCAACACACACACACAAAAAGGACATTAGATTCCAATAGCCATTGATCACATGACAAACATTGCCAACATCTTTTAAATCTACACAGGTCAAGCCGTCAAGGAAATATTTCAATTTCTCTACGTTTACCCTTAGTAATATATTACATGTTCCTTGTCAAAATGTAATTTTTTTATCGATCCATAAAATCTTCATAAATTACAGTTGTGAGATGACATTTTATTTGTTAATTATTGTGTATTTCAGAACTTCACTAAGGGGAAAACGATTGGATAAACTAGAAAGAAGAATGAGCTACATCTTCTTGAAGACAAAATCAGTTTATCATGCTCCTTCATTTCAACCTGCAATATTGAAATAATTTGACAGCATCATTATAGGCTAGGATGTACTTACTTCAAAACTATACATTGTATGGTTCCTACCCTTTTATGAATATAAACATTGAAAATTTTAATTGTAATAGCTGTGAAACTATAAAACATCATTATATTGTTTTCTTGATAGTAATTTTAGAGCTTCCACTCTATTTATTTTAGTTCACTCTAATATTTGGGGACCCTTCAAAATCCTCAACATTTTTAGAGCTACTGGATTTGTTATTTTCATTGATGATTGTACTTGGATAACATAAATATATCTCATAAAATAAAACATATGATGCAACATTATCCTCACTTTCTTTCTCATGATAAAAAATCAATTTCATATAACATTACAATATTTTGGACATATAAGGCTTGTAATTTCTTCAATCACACGTTATCTTTATTCTTTTATAAAGAGGGTATTATTCACCAATCCTTTTGTCTTGAAATTCCCCAACAAAATAGGATGATAGAAAAAAAAATCATCACTTTATGGAAGTTGTTAGGACTCTTTTTCTCTAGAATTAAATACCAAAAATATATTAGAGAGATGATATTCTAACAACCACTTAACTAATCAATATAATACCCTCAGTAGTGATTGAATTTTAAAGTCCTTTAAATGATGTGATAATTTTTTGCCCACACATAACTTCCTTTAAAAAATTCTTTATAAATATTTGATGCATTGCCTTTGCCTATATTCACAAATAGGACAAGGGTAAAGTGGATTTTAAAGCCTTCATATGTATCTTTATTGGGTTGTTTTTCATTAAAAAATGGTACAAGTGTTTTCATCCTATCACGAAAGCTTTGTTTCTAAGAATGCCACTTTGATGGAAAGCAAAGTTTTTCCAATTAAACACATTTTTAGAGGGAGAACTTTAATATAGAAGATAATTTTGATGAAACATTTATCTTTCATCTTTACATCCCTATGAAGCAAATCCAAGTACTGTGTCACTTTAGATCTACACAAGAAGAAATAAACCCAGCCATACTCTCCAACAATCTCAAGACTTGGAATTGTTATATGGAAATAATAATCAACTCATCACAACTCGATATTTCTCATCTCCCAATGCACATGTTTCCACAAATTTTCCCTTCACATGAGGTCTTCTTGACAAATATAAATTCCAGTTTAATTCCAATACCATAAACTCTATTTGAGGCAATTGATTTTTTTTTTTTTGAAGGATGGCATGAGAGGAGATTAATGCCCTAAAAAAAGTACTTGAGACGTTGTTGAACTATAGAAAGAAAAGAAAATGGTTGTATGCAAGTGAATTTTTTCTATAAAATATAAGATAGATTGGAGTTTGGACTGATGGCAAGGCAATATTAGTGGCTACTGGATATACTCAATCCTATGAAATTGGCTATCAAGAATCCTTTGCTTCTGTTGCAAAAATGAATACAGTTCACATATTGATTTCCCTAGCAGCTAATCTTCAATGGTTTATGCAAGAAACAACTGATTTGTTTTAAGAGCTAACTTTGAAGCGGCATTTAAAGCGATTGCCCAAGAAACCTATAAACTTTTGTGGATCAAAATTATCTTGGAAGATTTAAAATTCAGATGGGAAGTGCCAATGAAAAAAAAAAAATAGTGATAATAAAACTGTCATCAACATTAACGTTCATAACCCAGTATAACATGATCATCCAAAGCATGTAGACGGAGATAGATAAAAAAAATGTAGACGGAGATAGATTTTTCATAAAAGAGATACTAGAGATGTTATAAATCAAATTGCAGAATATCCTTACATCAACTTGCCGAATACTTCAACTTGCTGAATAATTCACCAAAATACTTTGCAACCCCACGCTTAAAATATTGTTAAGTAAACTTGGAAGGGTAGATTTATATTGGTTAATTTTAGGGAGAGTTGAAGATAGTGAGGTCCCATATCGTGGGATCCACTCTTCTGCCTTCTCCTTGCATCCGCCCAACCCAAATTTCCATCGTGAGTCTACCCGCTATGCAACCAATCATAATATGATCTATCGAGCACACGGATTGATGAGCTTAGTCAGTAGATCCTCTTACTCTTAACCCTTAGATTGCACAATCTTGTGTTTTATCTCCCATCAACTATAGAGCTTATAAATATTCCAATTTATATATAAAAAAGTTATGCAATAAAAATCAAAATTGTTTTTTATATCTATACTTTTCTACTTATATATATATATATATATATATATATATATATATATATATATATATATATAATTAAATAGTTTAGTATTTTTTCGATTTCACGGTTCAACTCTTGGTTAAATTCCGATTGCAACTTTGAATATTTTTCTCATTCAATGTCCGGTTATAAAATATTAGAAATGACCTTTTTTTATCAGATTTAAATGGGAATTTAACTCTTAACAGGTACAATGGAGAAAAATGATTCATGTAGCCTACCTCACATTGTGCGGTAAAAATTTTATGTTGTTGTTGTAATATCCGGTCCAATGTTCAGTACCTTAGTTTTTAGCAGTCTAATATTATCTAGGTACAATTAAATCATGTTTATATATATCGTTTGTTTTATAAAGCTCGGCATCTCAGTTCTATAAGATATTTTAGCCTTTTTTAATTATGTTGGTGGATTGCAACTTATTATTATTATTTTTTTGGGACATTTAGGTCGATTAAGACAAACTCACACACACATCGCATACACAAAGACTCGAATCCAAGAAATCTTAGTTGGTAGCCTAAATGTCAAAGAATGGAAGCTCAGGTATTTAAACTACCCATAAAGCAGCTGATATCTTAAGGCTGTATGATAAACGTAACATTACTGATACTTTTGGCTGTGTACAATCATTGATTGAATATGCGCTTGATCTTGTAAATGCTTGTTTTCATATCATCTATTGCTTACAACTAAAATTGCCATCATATTTATTTAGTTTTGGACTACAAAAAGGCCTGCAATAATGCCAATCTTTTGATAATATGTTTTATATCTCTAGTTATTACTGCTGATCTTCTATTTCCTTGAATGGTCACCATTTCCCTGAGATTTTATTACCTTGCGATTTCCATAGCATTTAATAATATTTGATTATTGCAGGTACATGGATGTGGAGTGTTGAACTGAATAGAGGACTTTCAATCTGCTGAACCTGATTGGAGTTTCATCGGATGTAATTTATTTAGATTCCTTTAGATCTCTCTTTTTAGTCATTATATGAGTCTGCATCATTATGAATACTGCCCGTTCATCTTGTCTTGCACTTTTTGGCCATCCAGGCTATCAGATATATGCTGCCAATGAAACTATCAGTTAACCCAGCCTTTCTTCGTATGATTTGGTGAGCCCTGGGCAGTTGCTTGTGTAATGAATTGGATTTGTTTTTCAGTTCTAACTCTTTATATTCGGCATGGTAGGCTTTCTGTGCAGGTGTTTCTGTTGTTCGTCTGATGAGCTCTCTGAAAACTATTCTTAGGCGGACTCTTCATATCAGATTTTACTGGTGGCTTTTGATGGAAAATTGCTGGAATGCTTGATTTTGTGAACAAGTGTTGGAAAATTAGTGTGAATGTTTTGGTCCAAATCAGTTCAGAGTCGTGCATTCTTTTGGAGCTTTTGGTTGCAGATTACTTAACGTCTAATTATGCACAATCATCCACCAGGATCCTTGTGGTCAGTTTGTTATATTGGATGCTTAGTAACCCAAATCCTTTAGGTAAAGGAAATTAATTTCATTTTCTTTGCTTTCTTTCCAGTTTTTGTCATTCAATGCGCATTACAAATATTCTCGATAATTAGCTGAATAGATTTCTCATTCCTTGGTATCGATTGTTTGTTCGAAGCATTATACAGCAGCCCATGGAGGGGCGGAATCCAGAGAGGGAATTTCGGCTGATTTGGTGGGGCTCAACAAGGAATTAATTCATTATGTTAGGAGAGGCTCAATTAGGAAAGGATTTTCTAATTGAATTTCAAATAGAAAAGGAAAATATATTAGGAAAGGATTTCATAATTGAATTTCAAATAAAAGAGGGAAATATATGGGAAATATATTAGGAAGGGGGTGATTTAGGAGGGAAGGAGGAGAGCTTATTTAAGGCTAAGTTTAGGGTTTATTTGTTTTTTAATGCAGATTTTTATTTGTGTTTGTTGTAACTTTTTTTTAGGGCTTTCTAGCGGCGGCTAGACTATTTGGGAGAGTCGATCTACCTCTCGAATTGTAGATCACCTGTATCTTGCTTTCAAATTGAAGTTATAATCCAAAATCAGCAATTATTGTTAGTATTTATACAGTTTTTCTATTGTTCGTTCACTGTTTTTGTCTCCAAGGCGTATCAAATTGATATCAGAGTAGTGTCCTGGATCAAAATCTTCATTATTACAGAGGCATGATAGGGTGAGGAAGCTAAAAATGGCAATTCTTTAAGGGGAATATGCTCAAGGATGGGTGTATCGGATGGAGCATTACTTCGCTATTAATAGGCTTACGGAGGGGGAAAAGCTTATGTGGGCAGAGCTATGTTTGGAGGGCAAAGCCTTAGCTTGGTTTCAGTGTAGGGAAGCGAGGTACCCACTCCATTCATGGGGAGAATTTGAGGGATTGTTGAAAAGTTTTCGAGCCATTCAGGAAGGAAACCTACACGAGCAATTTTATGCCTTGACCAAGGAGGGGACAATCATGGAGTACCAAAAAATTTTGAGCTGCTATTGGGTAGTCTGAGGGGAATTTCTGAGGAAGGTTTAGAGGGGAATTTCATGAAGGGCCTGAAAGAATACATATGAGCAGAACTCAGGATGTTGAGGCTAAGGGGGTTGAGGGAGATGATGGAATTAGCACAACGGGTGAAAGAGAAACATCAGAGGGAAAAGGTCAGCAGAAGCAATAACATGGGATGCACTTACATGAATACCTTCACGACCCTGGCACCAAAAATCCAAACGGTGTCTTTTCAGAGAGAAGTGTCAAAGGAGAAGAGTGTCAGAATTCGTGCGAAAAGCCATTTCAAGTGCCTTATAGAGGTGAAGGTATAGGACAGGAGGGCAAAAGGTTATGTTATATATGCGACAAGAAATTTACACCATGACATTTATGCAAAAAGCATACTTTGCAGGTTCTCTTGGTGTGTGATGAGGTGGGGGACGAGGCAGAGGCTGAGAGGGAAGAAGAATAGGAAGAAGAGCATGTACACTTAGAGGTGGTTGAAGTTTCATTGAACTTGATAGTGGGATTCAACCCGAATCATACTATGAAGGTGAGAGAATAGATAGGAGGAGAGGCAGTGGTGATCCTAGTGGATAGTGGGGCTATTCATAATTTCATATCAAACCAGGTGGTAGACAAACATGAGCTAAAACTGGTTGACACAGGAGGTTTTGGAGTGATGATGGATACATGAAAAGTGGAAAAGAGTGGAGGGATATGTCAGGGTTTGGTGGTAGAGTTGCAGGGGATTCACATCAAGGAGGATTTTTTTCCTTTGAAGTTGGGGAATACTGGTTTGACTCTAGAAATGAAGTGGCTACAAACCTTAGGGGGAGGCCAAGGTAAACTGGAAAACATTAGTTATGAAGTTTCAGGTAGAGGGGAGAAGGTGGTAACTAAGGTAGACCCCAGTCATGGTTTAAAATTGCGCAATATGAGGCGCGCCTCAGTGCAATTTCAGACTTTTAAGCCTCAGAGCCTACGCAATGAGAGCTGGCATTGAGGCTTACTCATGTTTTAGAGACTTCTGCCTCTTAAAATTTAAAAAAGCCCTATCCTAATAAGATTTCACAATTGGTCTGTCTGCTCGGTGCCGCTTGGTATCGCTCGGTATCGCAAGGTACATGCTCGGTACCACTCGGTACAACAATGCTTAGTACCACTAGGTACAGCTCGGTACCGCTCGGTATCTTTCCATACAAATGACTTCAGGCTTTAAAAATAAGCATAACTTCAAAATTACTCTTACAAGGGCGCTGCCCCTTGACCCCACTACCTGACTGGGCAGGTCGAACCCCGCCAGGGGGCAGCGCCCCCTTAGACCCATGGTTGTCCAACATATTGTTGTATTCATTGCTATTTATTTTTTAAATTATATGTTATTGAAAAGAATACTGTGATTGGGGAAAGATAGAATTTGAGTTTAACTATATTTTATATTGTCTTATTATTGGAATATTTTGATTTCACTTCATAACTTGTGACTTTTTATGTTTTATATTTTTTGCTTATTAGTATATAAAAAAATTATCATTTTATGTTTACGCAATTTTTTGATTTTGAGGCTTATGCCTCAAAATGCCTTGAGGCTTACGCCTCGCCTCACGAACAAAAAACACCTCAATACCCTATTACACAATTTTAAACATTGACCCCAGCTTATCCAAAGCAATGATTTCTTTGAAATCCCTAGTTCATCCCCTACAAGTAGATGGATTCTTGGTGGAGCTTTATAGTCTGGAGGGAGGAGAGATAGAAGATGTAACGGACATTCCAGATATGGTCCAGCCACTTTTTCAGCAATTCAGGGAGGTATTTCAACTTCCCTAGGGATTGTCATTCCCTTGGGAGCACGTGCATTCTATCGTTCTGAAGGAAGGAGTCTTTCCCATTAGTGTCCAGCCATACCATCGCCCTTAGGTCCAGAAGGATGAGATTGAGAGACTGATTAGAGAGATGCTTGAAGTTGGAATTTTCAAGCCTAGTGTAAGCCCTTTCTCTAGTCCTGTGTTGTTGGTGAAGAAGAAGGATGGAAGTTAGAGGTTCTGTATAGACTACAATGCCCTGAATAAGAAAACTGTACCTGACAAGTTATTCGTACCAGTCATTGATAAACTATTAGATGAGTTGCATAGATTTGTGATATTCTCCAAAATCGACTTGAAATCCGTATACCACCAGATCATAATGCGACTAGGTGGCACCCACAAGATAGCTTTTCGGACGCACAAGGGACATTATAAGTTCTTGGTGATGCCTTTTGGCCTCACCAACGCACCGGACACCTTCTAGTCTCTGATGAATATGGTATTCCACCCCTACCTGCTAAGGTCTGTGCTGGTATTTTTTGACGATATATTGGTATATAGCATGTCTGAAGGGGAGCACTTGGAGCATTTGGGAGTTGTGCTATCTACCTTAAGAGAGCATTCATTATTTTCCAATCAGAAGAAGTGTTTTTTCACCCAGGAGTATGTTATGCTTGAACCGGCCCAGGAGGGGCCGGCTGGACCCGGTCCAACCCGGGTCTATACCAGGCGGAGGCGAAACCAGGAAGAGGAGGGGGGCGGACAAGGTGGACCCCACTTGGGGCTGATTTGATTATGTGGGAGGAAAATTTTTTGAATACAAAGGGCTATTTAGGTATTTTGTAGGAATCCTTTATTGTTAATTATGAGGATTAGTAGGGAGAGGGGCATTTGAATGTAATTTGAGATCTAGGGTTTCTTGCTTGGGCTCTTGGTGTTGCCGGAGATTGTCGGATAGTTGTTCTTCCTCTCGAATCGAAGAACATTGTATCTTTCTTATTGTCTTGCTTCTACTATTGGAATACAATTGATTTGTGTGATTCCTTCTCAGATTTCTAGCGTATTCTTCCTGTTTTTCTCGGTTTCTTGGCTGATTTCTGCTGTGGACAGCAGTTTTACATTGGATCTACTTGGTTTTGGTGAGAAACCCTTGGAAATCCAAGTGTTTCCTATCAAATTGGTATTAGAGCCTCGTTTTTGGGACCTTAGGCGGCTAAAATTATGATTTTTCAGCGAGCTTTCGGCTTCCGGAAGTGAAATTGTTGAGATCTGTTGGGAAGAAAGATGGCCGGAAAGAAGGTAGAAGTATTGGAAGGCGAGTTCGGACAACTAAAGACAGATTTGGAGGGAAAGTTCCTGGAAATCTCCACCAACAATGACAGGTTGGAAGAGAGGTTCGCGGCGATGGAAGAAATAATGAAGAAACTACTAGAAATGAAGACCCATCCGGCGGCATCGGAAGTAAGAGAGACCACCAACGGCCATGGCGTAGGAGGAAATCCAAACTCGGTCTGGGGGAAGAGGAATCCGGAGGTGGAGATCCTTGAGGGGGAAGACGATATGCCTCCTCTAGAACCGCTTTCTAGAGAGGAGATGAGTCTGGGGTACGATCGAAGAGGTGCTGATTTTGGCGGTAGAAGAGAGGAATTCCAACGTTGAGGTGCTGAATTTCAGCGTCGAGATGCGGAATTTGAAGGTATGAGAGGGGAATACGACGAAAGTGCAGATTTTGGTAGAAGAAGAGAAGAATTTCAGCGTCGAGGTGCTGAATTTTAGCGTCAAGGTGCTGATTTTGAAAGGGGAAGAGGGGAATATGAGGAAGGGTTTGGGTATAATCGTCGGAGGGACGATCGGGACACTTGGGGAGCACCTCCGCCTCGAGGAATGGGAGGATTTGGAGGATACCGAGGGTACGGAGGAGATCCCAAGGTGAGGAAACTGAAGATGCCCATCTTTGAGGGCAAGGATGGTCATGGCTGGATCTACAAGGTGGAACGGTATTTTGCAGTCAACGGGTTGACGGAGGAGGAGAAACTGACAGCGGCAGGACTATGTTTGGAAGGGAAGGCATTGGCATGGTACCAGTGGCGGGACATGAGCCAACCCATTCGAAGCTGGAGGGAGTTCAAGGATTGTCTGCTAGAGCGTTTCCGAACCAGCAGGGGAGGAGACTTCTACGAACAGTTCTTTGCGCTGACACAGGAAGGGACAGTAGCAGAGTTTCGGGATCGGTTTGAGTACCTAGCTAGCAGGTTGGATCGTCTTTCTGAGACCGTGCTTGAGGGGAACTTCATGAAGGGGCTCAAACCAGAAATCAGGGCAGCTGTTAGAGTGATGAGACCACACGACCTGGGGGAGGCCATGGAGTTGGCACAGTTGGTCGAGGACCAAAAACATCTGGAGAGGGGGGCTCGTGGAAGCAGCTCTGGGGGATCCTACAGGATGACGACCACTTTCTTAACTTCCAAGGGAGCTGCACCGGGGGGTACACGAGAAGTACCAAAGGAGAGGTCTGGAGGAGGGCCTGGGGGAAATTTTAAAAAGCTTACTGATAAGGAGATGCAGGAGAAGAGGGCCAAGGGATTGTGCTTTAGATGTGATGAGAAGTACATGCCGGGACATAGGTGCAAGGACCGGACTCTTCAGGTTCTCCTTGTTTGCGAAGACGAGGAAGACGAAGAGGAAGGTGGGAGCAGGTCAGAAGTGGAGCAGGAGGAGAAGTTGCACCTGGATGTGGCAGAAGTCTCTCTGAACTCTGTAGTGGGATTCACTTCGAGTCACACTATGAAAGTGAAAGGGGTGATAGCTGACCACGAGGTGGTGGTTCTGATAGATAGTGGGGTAACCCACAATTTCATTTCCACCCGGCTTGTTGAGTTGCTTGGTATGGCGTTAGTGGATACCGGAGGCTATGGGGTGATGATGGGCACGGGGAAGGTGGAAATGGGGAGAGGAGTTTGTAGAGGAGTGGTGCTGACCATTCAGGGAATACAGGTGAGGGAGGATTTTCTTCCCTTAGAATTGGGAAGTACAGATGTGATTTTGGGAATGAAGTGGCTGCAGACTTTGGGGGAGACCAAGGTGAACTGGGGAGAACTGAGGATGGAACTGGTAGTGGGGGGGGGGAGGAGAATGGTGATACAGGGAGATGTCGGCCTGTCTAGGATGGGGGTATCTCTCAAGTCCATGATCCGAACCATCCAGGAGGTTGGGGGTGGATACTTGGTGGAGCTGCAACATTGGAGAAAGTCAGTGTGGGGGAAGAGGGAGACATTCCTCTTGAAGTGCAACCGGTCATACAGCAGTTCAGGGAGGTTTTTCAACCTCCACAGGGTTTGCCACCTCAGAGGAAGCTGGAGCACGCCATTATTTTGAAGGAAGGGGAGACACCGATCAGCGTTCGCCCTTACCGCCACCCCCAGATCCAAAAGGATGAGATAGAGAGGCTGATCCGGGAGATGTTGGAGGCAGGGATCATAAGGCCAAGTGTAAGCCCTTTCTCTAGTCCAGTCCTCCTGGTCAAGAAAAAGGATGGGAGTTGGAGATTCTGTGTGAATTACATGGCTTTGAAAAAGGCACTGTACCAGACAAGTTCCCAATTCCAGTGATTGATGAACTTTTGGATGAACTATTTGGGGCAGTGGTGTTTTCCAAGCTAGACTTAAAATCCGGATACCACCAGATCAGAATGAAAGAGGCGGATGTTCCAAAGACAGCCTTCAGGACACATGAAGGGCATTATGAATTTCTGGTAATGCCCTTTTGGTTTGACTAACGCTCCTGCTACTTTTCAGTCTCTGATGAACAGGGTCTTCAGGGAGTACCTCAGGAAGTTCGTACTTGTATTCTTTGATGATATATTGGTGTACAGCAAAACTAAGGGGGAACACTTAGAACACTTGAAGGTGGTTTTGGGAGTATTGTAGGAACACCAGTTACAAGCCAACCTAAAGAAATGCAGCTTTGCCTAGACCAGTGTAGAGTACTTGGGGCACTGGTGTCCCAAGAAGGAGTAGCAGCAGATCAGAATAAAATAGAAGCAATGCAGAAGTGGCCCATGCCTAGAAACCTAAAGGAGTTAAGGGGGTTCTTAGGGTTGACTGGATACTACAGGAGATTTGTGAAGGGGTATAGTGCTATCGCATGGCCATTGACGGAGCAACTGAAGAAGGATGGATTTTCTTGGGGTGAAGCAGCAACGCAGGCATTTGAGAAACTGAAGGTAGCCATGACTACAGTTCCAGTGCTAGCACTTCCTAATTTCAGCCAAGTCTTTGTGGTAGAGACAGATGCTTCAGGGTATGGACTAGGGGCAGTGTTGATGCAGAACCACCGGCCAATAGCTTACTTCAGTCAAGTACTGTCAGCCAGGGCTAGATTGAAGTCAGTATATGAGAGGGAGCTAATGGCCATCGTTTATACAGAAATGGTAGCCGTACCTTTTGGGAAGACATTTCATTGTAAGGACTGATCAGAGAAGTTTGAAATACCTGCTAGAACAAAGAATGGTGACTGAGGAACATCAGAAGTGGTTATCCAAACTACTAGGTTATGATTTTGAGATCCAATACAAGCGTGGTTTGGAAAATAAAGCAGCTGATGCCTTATCCAGATGTGTGGGGGAGCTCCAGGAATTAGCTTTGTCAGTTTATTTAATGGTAGATTGGGGGTCCATCAAGGAAGAAAGTATGTTGAATGAAGAGTTGAGGAAGATCAGGGAGGATCTAGGGAAGGACAAGAGTAGTCATCCGGGCTACTGTATTGAGAGGGAGAGACTATTGTATCAGGGGAGGTTTGTGATGCCACGGACTTCCATACACATTCCCCACTTGTTGCAAGAGTTTCATGGCAGTGCAGTTGGGGGTCATTCAGGGGTTCAGAAGACTTACAGGAGGCTAGCATCCGAGCTCTACTGGAAGGGGATGCATAAAGATGTGGAGGAGATGGTGGCCAGGTGTGAAGTATGTCAGAGAAACAAGTACATGGCCATGGCGCCGGGAGGCTTACTACAACCATTGACACTTCCAAACAGAGTTTGGGAGGAAGTGTCCATGGATTTCATTGAGGGCCTACCAAGGTCGGAGGGGTTCACAATCATCATGGTGGTGGTTGACAGACTTAGTAAACATGCACATTTCGTTCTCTTAAGACACCCATACACCGCAGTGTCAGTAGCTGCAGCTTTTATCAGGGAGGTGGTGAGACTACATGGGGTGCCTAAATTGATTGTGTCTGATCGAGACAAAGTGTTCCTCAGCCAGTTCTGGAGGGAGCTGTTCAGGATGCAGGGCACGGTTTTAAAGAGAAGTACCGCCTATCACCCACAGACAGACGGACAAACGGAGGTGGTAAATCGAAGCTTGGAGACCTATTTGAGGTGCTTTGTTTCCGAAACCCCACGATTGTGGGCAAAGTGGCTGCCATGGGCTGAGTATTGGTACAATACCTCATTCCATTCCGCTTCTCAGATGACCCCATTCAAAGTACTATATGGGAGGGACCCTCCGCACCTAGTGCACTATGGAAGAGAAAGCACACCAGTATCGTCTGTGGAGCAATACCTGGAGGAACGAGACAAGATAATGGAAGAACTAAAGAGACATCTGCTGCGGGCACAACAAATCATGAAAAACAGGCGGACTCACACATGAGAGGCATGCAGTTTGAAGTGGGGGAGAAGGTGTTCCTAAAACTACGACCCTACAAGCAGAAGACAGTGGCTAGAAGGCAGAACGAGAAATTGGCACCGAGATACTTTGGCACTTATGAAGTGTTGGATAGGATTGGAGCAGTGGCATACAGATTGAAGTTACCCCCCTCAGCCACTATACATCCAGTGTTCCATGTGTCTCAACTGAGGAGAGCCATTGGGGAGCATGCAGTGAGTGCAGAACTACCAGCCACTATGACGGAGGATTTAGAAGTGGTTTTAGAACCACTAGAGCTTTCAGGAGTCCGACCAGATAAAATGGGCAACAAAGAAGTGCTGATCAAATGGAGAGGCCTCCCTGATTTCGACGCTACATGGGAGCCTTTTAAAAGAGTGAAGGAGCAATTCCCTTCTTTTCACCTTGAGGACAAGGTGAGTTTTTGGGAGGGGAGTAATGTTATGCTTGAACCGGCCCAGGAGGGGCCGCCTGAACCCGGTCCAACCCGGGACTATACCAGGCGGAGGCGGAAACAGGAAGAGGAGGGGGGCGGACAAGGTGGGCCCCACTTGGGGCTGATTTGATTATGTGGGAGGGAAATTTTTGAATGCAAAGAGCTGTTTAGGTATTTTGTAGGAATTATTTATTGTTAATTAGGAGGATTAGGAGGGAGAGGGGCTTATCTTGAATTTGAATGTAATTTGAGATCTAGGGTTTCTTGCTTGGGCTCTTGGCGTTGCCGGAGATTGTCGGAGAGTTGTTCTTCCTCTCGAATCGAAGAACATTGTATCTTTCTTATTGTCTTGCTTCTACTATTGGAATACAATTGATTTGTGTGATTCCTTCTCAGATTTCTAGCGTATTCTTCCTGTTTTTTCCGGTTTCATGGCTGATTTCTGCTGTGGACAGCAGTTTTACATTGGATCTACTTGGTTTTGGTGAGAAACCCTTGGAAATCCAAGTGTTTCCTATCAGAGTATTTAAGATATGTGGTATGTTAGAAGAGTGTGACAACTGACCAAAGTAAGATTAAGGCTATGCTCAGGTGGCACATACCCAAGATTTTAAAGGAGCTGAGACGATTCTTAGGGCTCACAAGCTATTATCGAAAGTTTGTGAAAGGCTACGGTTCTATGGTGGGGTTCTTGACAGAACAACTCAAGAAAGACAACTTCAAGTGGGGAGAGTCTGCCACCAAGGCTTTTGAGGAGTTGAATAAGGCTATGACTAGTGTACCAGTGTTAGCTCTTTCAGATTTCAGCCTGTCTTTTTTAGTTGAGACATATCCCTCGAGTTTTGGATTAGGAGCGGTACTCATGCAGAACCAGAGACTAGTGGCCTATTTTAGCCATGTGTTGACGGACAGGGCAAAGGCTCAAGTTAGTTTATGAGAGGGAGCTGATGACAATCATGTTGGCCATTTAGAAATGACGGCCTTATTTATTGGGAAGATATTTCATCGACAGAACTGATTAGAAGAGTCTGAAGTACTTATTGAAGCATAGAATGGTCACCAAGGAGCATCAACGATGGCTTTCCAAGTTATTAGGTTATGACTTCGAGATTCAGTATCGACCTAGAGTTGAAAACAATGCAGCACATGGTTTATCAAGGTGCATGTGTGAACCTCGGATGATGCCATTTATTGTGCCCTTCTTAGTTGAATGGGAAGCACTATGGAGAGAAAGCGAACATAATGAATGGTTGAGAAAAATTAGGGAGTAGCTAGCAGGAAATAAGAACAACCATCTGGGATATTCAGTAATGGGATAGAGGTTGCTTTATTATGGGTGATTTGTGCTTCCAAAGATCTCTTCTTACATTCCTTGATTGCTTTAGGAGTTTCATGGGATAGCCATTGGGGGACATTCAGGGGTCAAAAACACATATCACTGACTCTCTGTAGAGCTGTATTTGGGGGGGGGGGGGGGGGGGGGGGGGGGGGGGGGTAGGGGTATTCAAAAGGATGTCAATAAGATGGTGTCTTGATGTGATATATACTAGAGGCACAAATATTTAGTAATGTCTTCAGAAGGGCTCCTACAGTCGTTAGCTCTGCCAGAAAAGGTGTGGGAGAAAGTGAACATGGACTTCATTGAAGGGCTGCCAAAGTCAAAATGATATACTACGATACTAGTGGCAGTGGATGATTGAGTAAGTATACCCATTTCATTCCCTTTCATCAACCCTATACACAGTAGTATCAAAAACAACGACTTTCATGAGGGAGGTGGTGAGACTATATGGGGTCCCATAATCGATTGCATTGGATCGAGACAAGATCTTCTTGATCCAATTCTAGAGAGAATGTTCAAAATGCAAGGTATTGTTTTGAAAATGAGCACTGCTTATCATCTTCGGACAGATGGACAAACAAAGGTGGTCAATCTTGGTGTGGAGACCTATTTACGATGTTTTATATCAGATACACCGAAGTTATGGGCAAAATGGTTTGTTTGGGCAAATTATTTGTATAACACTTCCTATCATTCAGCAACTCAGATTATACCGTTTAAATTGTTAAATGGAAGAGATCTGCCTCACTTGATATATTATGGACAAGGCAACACACCAGTGGCTTCGGTAGAATAGTACTTGGAGGATAGAGACATGATCTTGGGGGAATTGAAGAGGCATTTGTTGAGAGCTCAATAAATTATGAAGAGGATAGGGTGTATTTGAAGTTCCATCACTATAGCCAGAAAACTGTGTCACAAAGACGGACTGATAAGTTATCACCGAAAGACCGAATGATAAGTTACACCATGATATTTTGGTCCTAATGAGATAGTGGAGCACATCGGGGCCGTGGCATAGCGCCTACAATTACCACCATCGTCAGCCATCCATCCGGTGTTTCATGTGTCCCAATTGCAATGAGTGATAGGAGAGCACATTCCATCTTCTACGCTTCCCCAAACCTTGATGGACGACATGAAGGTGTTGTTGGAACTATTAGAGGTCAAAAAGTGATGGGGAGCAGGAGCAAGAAGAAGTAAAGAGGTGTTGATCAGGTGGAAGGATCTACCGCAGCACGAGACCACGTGGGAGTCTTATCAGATTATTCAACTGCAGTTCTCTTCATTCCACCTTGAGGACAAGGTGGTATTTTTGGACGGGTGTATTAATACAACAGCCCAGGATGGAGGGGCGGAATCTTGGGAGGTGATTTTAGCTGATTTGGTGGTGCCCATTAAGGAATTAATTCATTATGTTAGGAGAATCAATTATGAAAGAATTTTCTAATTGAATTTCAAATAAAAGAGGGAAAATATATTAGGGAAGGGGAGTGATTTAGGCTTATTATATATAATATGTATTAGTGTTCCTCAGTATAATACTATTTTGGTTGTGCTTTTTATATATCTCTTATTTTGTTTTCCAACTTCTTGATTATTTTTTAATTACATAGCTTTTAGCCTATGAAAAAGGCTTGTGTGTGGTTTTGTTTTCAGCCCTAAAAAAAGGACTAGTTTTTCTCTCTAACAGAGAGATCTATGAATTGGCTTTTATTTTCTCTCTTCAATTTGTGCTGTTTTATTAAAAATATTTTATCACCTAATTCCTATCAGGCGACCAAGTGATGATGTAGATTTAACACTTTTTTAAGGAACTATCATCATTTACAGAATCTGTAACACGCTTTCCTCATTTTGAGGAAAAAATATTTTGTGCGGAAGCGGAACCTGTCCGGATGCCAAAGCTCGAGGCTCAGTATGACTGACGTGATTCATTCTGATTGGTATTCGGATATAGAGCTGCCTTCGACGTTTACACAGAATAATCTGTCTTTTTGAGGGTGTACTGTGGTGAAGGTTTATCCGCAAATCCTTGTTGTTTTTCAAATGTTCATATTAAAACTAGTTGGCGAATCACATGTTTATTTATTTGAAATATTGATATTGAGATTTAGGAGACTTTGTTGAATGAGTATAGAGCTCCTATGAAAGTGGTTGATTGAGGGAAAAGTTGTGTCTGAGGGGCTATTTGATTTGCTGAACAAAAGAATGCGGAGTATTTTACATGCAGGAGATTTTGAAATTTGGTTGTTTGATCTCATGACAAAGGAATATAGTGTAAAATTTTAGTGAATTTTTTTTTCACTCGTTTTATTTTTGATGTATTGTAAGATTATCTAATTTTGATCATTTTCTTCACTGCAAGTTGATACATTGTTGCTTCCTGTTGGTTGTTGCTGGCCACTGTCATTGCCACTATCGGTCTCTTGTTGCCACCACTATCGATTGTCACTGCCAATCAACCATTGCTGACCGCCTCACCGGCAACTATCATCATTTGACTTTGCATTCCATTCATTTTATTCAAGTCAAATAAATAATAGAATTTCAACCGAAAACTTAAGATTAACTGTGGACTCTCTTCATGAGGTAACTCATATAGATGACTATCTCATCTAATATGATGGATCAATCGAAATTTTTATATTATAAGTGGCTGCTACATGATGAAGAGTTACTTTAAACATATATTTATTCTCAAAATGTTTGAGATGAGGCAACTGCCTAATTTTGTCTTATAAAGAAAACAAGTTATATAAATTTAATTGTGGCTCGATTGAAACGAGTATACGCTTGAATGGGTTGGAGTAGCTCCATTGGCAAATAAGATTATAGAGAGTGGCCTTGGATGATTTGGTCATATAAAATGTCAGTTTTTTTTGGACCCGGTTAGCAGAGTAAATGTATTAAATATTGTCTATGTTATGAAACGTAGAGGTTGACTTAAAAAGGCTTGGTTAGAAAGTATTTAGAAATTATCTTTTTTTATTAGATTTAAATGTGAATTGGACTTTTAAAAGGACAAAACGGAGAAAAATGATTCATGTAATTGACCTCATATGATGAGATAAAGATTTGATGTTGTTGTTGTAGGCTATTTTACCTCTTTTTACATCATTTAAAATAGCTTTAGGGGGGAAAAAAGCCAATCTTCTAGAATGTGAAACCAAATCCCTAGGCCCAAATGATCATTTCGGCCCACTAATTGGTTTTTGGCCTTAATGATAGGTTTTAATTAAACCTAACCCAATAGCTAATGGACTCCTTCTGATATTTAAATATTGTTCGTGTCAATTGGGCTTTAATGCTGATCATCAGAGATCCTGATTAGGCTAATTTTAGGAACTTGAACTCTACTTATGCTCTGGGCTCGAAAGAAATGGTCTGATTGAGCCTCTATAAGAAATTTAGAGGGTCTTAACTGACTTGAAAATTATGACTGACCCTAATTTTTGGGTAAACTCGTTGTTGTGACTTCCATTTGATCCAAATTATGTTCATAAATCACTTCAATTTATGTATTTGTGAGCTCCAAGTTCTTCTTTCTTCCCTTTCAAGGCATTATATGATTATTTTTATTGTCTCAAACCAATCCTGATACAATAAATTTCAAAAATTTTATAAGATATTGATAAAAAAATGAATATTTTATATATCACAAAGCCACATTTATAAAAATATCATATTGTTCTGCACACATTTTGTTAATTTTTTAATTCCAGTCCACATTCCATAGAAGAGATAATGATAAAGAAAGTACAGTCAAAAAGCAAACCTCCATGATTCATGCCTTCCATGCTCCCTTACTGTGCAGTAAGCTCAATTGAATAGTTAAAAGGGCAATAAAGAAAGGATTTGGTCACCTAATTGAATAGATAGTGTTCACACTGCCATTGATGAACTCCAACATCACCATGTGGTAACAACGTTTACTATATTATATTATAGAAGACCATATTATATAGCTTGTGGCAGACCTTTATGTCCTTCACACATCAAACAAAGATAAAAGAACAAACCCTTAGTCTTCATCTCAGACAAAGGAAAGTCCCCATGATCTTAAAGAAGATGCCTCTTCTTTTGTCCTTAGTTAGAACTGTCAAAAATTTAAAAAAAAAAAAATGTTGCTTGTGTTCAATTGTGTTATTTCAATAGTACTTAGTTTGAATTTGATTAATTTTTGCAAGTTTATTTATTTAATGTGTCAAATATGAATCATATATTGTTTGATTTTGTTCGATTTGTTTGATATCTTGATTATGTACTATATATACACATTGTATATACTCGTATATTTGTTATGGACTTCACATATTTGTTGAGCTTGTTGAGGAGGTAATTAGGTCACATTAAACGGAGGCATTCCGAGGACCCGGTTAGGAAAATAGAAGTATTAGATTTGACTTATAATAATAAAGGTAGAGGTATAACTAAAAAGACTTTGTTAGAAAATATTAGAAATGATATTTCTTTATTAGATTTAAATGAGAATTTGACTTTTAACATAACACAATGACGAAAAAGTATTCACGTAGTGGGATAATAGCTTGATGTTGTATTGTACGTACTCATATATTTACATATAACAATGTGTATTATTTGTAATTTATCATTTGTAAGTGGACTTTTTGTTCAAAATAGCTCCTATTCCGCTTGACGTGTCGACGAATTGCTCGTTTGCTTAACGAGCTGGACTGAATAATATTTGAGCTAGCTGAAGCCAAGCTTTTATGGAATAGTTAATGGCATCTTTATCAGAGCTTGTTAGTGCAATAAAGCATGATTTCTGCACTTTTAGTCAAAAAATTTGTTATAGTGTTCCTCTTTCAGTCCACAATGAAAAGGAAAAGACAATATAAGCTGTCAAACTCTTTCTCTTGCATGCATATAAGAAAGAGAGAAAGTAGTAATGCTTTTGCATATTTAATTAGGATATTTGAAGTATTCAAAAGGAATCAGAGGACTGTGCGCATGGATTGGTATTAGAAGTTGAATGATTGATTTAGATGTTTGTATGGCTTCTATTTTAGTAATAGAACTTTTCCTACATTTTCTTTGAAAGCATGCATTGAAGCTTCTGCTTTTCCTCTTGAATCAAATAATTTAAGCTATATGAGCTACAGATTGAATAAACAAACTTATCAAGCTAGATGATATGTATGGGATCCAGCAGATTATAAAAATGAATGGATATGCATGCCCTGAACATATTTTTGACCTTCTTGGCCTCTTTTTTTACTTGGTTTGCTGAAGTTTTAAGTCTCTGCAGGTTTCAACATGATAAAAATGAAGATCTTGATTAGTTTTTTTTTGCTTTAATTCCATGCTAATTATGTCTTCGAACTTGATAAATTTTAGTTTTATTTCAGACAGTTTTCTTATTACTTTTTGAAGCAGCTTTTTAGAATAAAAATTTTTGCACTAAAAACTGTTTTAAAAAGTAGTAAAAATGTTATCCCAAATAAAATTTAAATTATTACTTATGATATCAATAATAGGATCATTGAACTTTTTGTGGGTTTAATGAAAATTATTTCAGAACTTTGATGTTGATCAGGCTGTCTTACAGAGCTTTTTAGTATAAAAATTAAAATTTTGATATTAGAAAGCTGCTTTAAGAAACAGTAAGAAAGTTTTCCCAAACAAAGCCTTAGAGTTTGTTTGTTTGGAATAATTTTTTCATTGCTTTGTTTAGTATAAAGCCTTAGTTTTATTTGATAAATGCTTTCTCATTGTTTTTTTAAGAAATTTTTGTGGTGTATGGTGTTTTTTAATATCATAATTAGAAGTGCATGGTAGCTTCAAGAAAACAACAAAAAGCGCAACTTGCAAACATTATTGAATTTTATAATATTTTCTCAATTTATTAGTATATTATGTTATAAGCCATGTAGATTTCATTATAGCTTGATTATGAAGAATAGTAGAATCAATTCATTGGATAAAACATAAAGATGGACCCTCTATTTATTAAAGTAAATCTTTGATAGCAAAAAAATTACAATAAGATACTCAAGTCTTATTTAATAAAATAAAATTTGACTAAATATTCATAGTCAGAGCATGTTTTCTCTGTAGGATAAAAACTATCATTTTTTATATTTTGAAACATTTCAAATAAAAATAGCTCATCTTACACTGATGATTTTTTTTGGGAAATTTTCTTACACTGATGTAAGAAGAAATATTTTCAAGATCCATGGTTAGATAGAAACAAAGCATGCACACACATCAACAACACCAATAGAAAAAATTTTTGAATGAAATTTTTTTATTAAAAAGTACATAACAAGAAAGTTATCTTAAATGAAGCTTTAGATTTTGTTTGGGACAGCTTTCTTTCTGCTTCTTAAAGCAGTTTTTTATATTAAAAAATTATTTTAAAAAGCAATAAGAAATTAGCTGTCCCTAACGAAGTCTTAGATGGATTTTATTGACCAACAAGGGCTAGCTAGAATGCTTCTAGACATGGTCTATTTATCATGGCAGTCAGCCAGTCATTTTTAGATAAGTAGGATCTTTCTGGTGGCTTTTGTAAGCGGCCCGAAGCTTTCATAGTTGTCATCTTGTCTATCAATTTGATTTTACAAACAGAAATAGGGAAGAATACATAGGGAATACATGTTGAGTTTTAAGTAAATGGATAATTTATGGGAAGCCTCTCATCAATCTCACTTAGGTTTTCTAAGTTTTGGCAAGCTTGGATGACTAATTTTGGCGAGTTTGAGCTAGTTTTTCTAATTGGTCATAGGATTGGGAAGCTTTGGTTGTTAAGCTTTTGATCTTTGGAACAAATTCATTATGTTTATGGTGAATTTTAAGTGGCGAACAGGGGCAGAACCAGTCTTAATTTTCAGGTGGGGACAAACTTATAAGTAACTGTTAGTGTTGTCTCGAATTTGGCTCGACCATTCACTACAAGAAAATGGGTCACCAAAAAGGAAACTTGATATTTGCTACCAAAAAGAAAAATTGGCTTCAAAATTTGTCACATAAAGTGTAGACAATTTTTTTTCATATATATAATGTCATTTTAGTGAGCAATGATATATATATATATATATATATATATATATATATATATATATATATATATATATATATATATATATATAATGTTATTTTAATGACCAATAATTCTTTGTACTTGATTACATAATATATTTTAAAAATATAATCCACATTTTATATATTGTCAATTTATGTTGAAGTATAGATGATTTGTTTGGAAATCAATCAGATTATTCCAACAAGTACTGTTCAAGAAATCATTTTCCCAGCAAGCCATCGATCGACCTCCCAAAATGAATGTGTTTTGCACCAATTGTGGCTTGCCTACAACTGGGTCAGGAGGTACAGGCCTCTCTTACTATAGTAGAATTTTACTAATTTTATTAGAAGACTTGAAGGATTATATTACGTAATATTTAATGTATGAAAGAAATAGAACATAAATTTTTTATGTAATGGACAAATTATTAGATATTAGTAAGTTAGTGCATGCGTTCATATTCAAGGAAAGATTGAATGAAAATAAACAGAGAACAAATTATGATAGGACTAAAATCTCTTTATTCTCTATCAACGATTAGTATATATTATTTTAAAATATTAAAAAGAAAAAAATATATATTAGTTAAATTGAGAGATTATTACATGCGGATGTTGAACGTGTTCGGAGGACAATCAGGAGCCTTCAAGTCCAAAAAGTATTAGGTGCGGAGCGCGCACCGTCCGCACAAGTACTGGGTACCTAGCGATACCCAGCGGTACCGAGTGCGGGTACCGCAAGGTATCCAATGCTTGTGCGGACGGTTTTCCCTGTCCGCACTCCGCACCTAATAATCTCCCCTTCAAGTCACACAATGCACTGAGCATTAGTTGATGTGGCTGCTCCTGATTGACGTCTGGACGTATTGGACGTCTGCACGTAATAATTTTTTAGACTTTAGAGTAATTCGAATTCATCCAAATATGCATATATATATATATATATATATATATATATATATATATATTATATATATATATATATAATTAAAATGTACAAAGTATTTGAGAAAATAGTTAAAATTTTATTTTTTTGATGTAAACCATCTTATATTTTTATAAACTATATTGTTATTTTAAATAAATACCATATGCTTCTCTCATTTTTTTAATTAAAAAGCTTTGGAATGTTACTTTTCCCCTCTTGATGCCTATCCTTTCAGTCTCTTAGATGATAACAAAATGGTCTAAGGACCCCATCAACTTCAGAGTATTAGAAGGAGCTCACAAGGAACCTAAATCAATTTGAATTAGTACCCAACATTACTAAAAAAATAAGCTTTCATAACACTTTTTATGACCAAAGCTTAAAACCAATATAGCGATATTCATGTGTAAATAAAGCTACTCCTAATGCTACAAATGCTCAATTACTCCAAAAAATTAATATATATAAGAGTGAAGATTTATGAACTTTAGGCTTCGCTTGGAATGGCTTTCTTGCTATTTCTTAGAACAGTTTTTTAGTACAAAAATTTTAATCTTTATATTAAAAAATTATTTTAAGAAAAAATAAAAAAGTTGTCCTAAACAAAACTTTACTCTAATCAATAGTCGTGACACATTAGATGATGATGTTGAAAAGGATGATAAGCTATTTGGTAAATAGTAAGTGAATGTCTATCAATGGCAAAAATATTTTTTTCTTTGTAAAAGCAATAAAGGAGGAGGTTTCAGTGTTCTGCTCTTAAATGTATACTCAACTAGCTTAAACGTGATAAGCTCATTCAATGCCACCTCCCATCCATCAATCTTTTCATATTAAAACCTCCATAAGATCGACAATACTTAGAAGCAAAGAAATAGATAATACATTTACTCCTCTGATACTGATATCATGATTGATACACATTCTAACAGCTAGCTGGAAAAATAAAAATCCAAATCAAAGGGTCACAAAAGTCTAATGACAATATAGAATCATGTCAGTACAGTAAAGAAAAGAACACCCTACAAAGAAAAAGAACTTGGGATCTCTCTCCCTCTCTCTAGAATGTTAGTTCACATCAGTACTCTCTCTCTTTCTCCATTCCCTTTGTCTTTTTCTTTCTGCTTCTAATCATTCTATCCCAAATATAGGACTTTGAAAGACAGAAACATTTGGCTTTGCAGTCTGGTAATAATAGTACGAATTAGAATTTGCAGCAAAGCTCGTGCCTTCAAAACTCCCTCCAAATCCAACGCCATTAATAGCAGAATTCCTCCATACCAAGTTATTACCATTATCAGTACTCTCCATTACCACTCCATCAGAAAAATCCATATTAATCCCCGAAGCGTACAGCCCCACAGTACTCCCTGAGACTGCAGCTTGTTGTTGCAGATCTTGATTGTATGGGTTGTGGAAGGCAACAAGTGACCAGTAATCGTTATGATCATCGCGACCAGCCAGTTGTTGCTCTTCGACCGCCATGACTGTATCAGAGGAAGAATTAGAGGTGGCATCGAAGGCTTTGAACGCTCGAGTGGCCATGCTGCCGATGGGGAGATCGCAGTTGGCTATGGTGCTTATGTTGTAGCGGCTCATGTCGAAGTTGGTCACAGCGTTCAGCCCTCGGAATTTGATCGCCGCTATGTCATAAGCCTCAGCTGCCTCCTCCTGCGTGCCTATATATAAATATAGCAATAATAATATTAATTCTTCACAAAAAAAAAAATTGTGATCTTTGTCCCTCTCATTATGAATTATTCTGTGCGGACGCCGAACGGTTTTGAAGGCTCGGTACCAAGCTCAGTGCTGTTCGGTATTAGATGACGTGGCTGCACTTGATTCACCTCTAAATGATAAGTTGTGTACAGTATCCGCACAAAATAATCTCCCTACATGCGTTGAGCTCAAATCTCTGAATATTCTATTAATATTCGTATGAAAATACATTAATTTCTATATGAGTACGTGCATTGAGAATGGTGCTTTTCATTTATATATTATTAACTTCATATGATCATATGGATATTAATATTGTTATAGTACTTACTAAATGTGCCAAGATAAAGGTCCTTGTTGCCGGCTACTCTTCCAATCCTTGCCTGCCACCGGCCATGCTGGTGATGCCTTATGAAAAATCCCAAATCAGCATGAACAATCAAACCCTAACCCTAATATTCTATATATATTTTACATACCTTGTTACTCCTCTATAGATAGAAGCACCTCTTGAGAAGCCGCTACTCTTCCTTCACACAAAGAAAGAAAACAATTATAAACATAAAAAACATCATTATAGATAAAATTTTAGGTTTAGATTCCATTTGAAACGGTTTTTTTATAAAAAAATTATTTTAAATAGTAAGTCTTAATTCGAGACGGCATTTGACTACTATTTTTTTCTTATTTCAAAAAATTATTATACGAGAAAGATACTGTAGAAAGCAATAGCTTTAGATTTAGTTTGGGACGGCTTTCATACTGTTTCTTAAAATAATTTTTAAAGCTGTTTTAAGAAACAGTAAAAAGGTCATCTCAAACGAAACCTTAATGAAAATGTTACTCTTTAATATGCATTAATATTAAGATGCAATTAATTAATATTTTTTTAAATAAATATTCTAATTTTGTAGTTTTTTTTTTTTTTTTTGAAAGAAGAAATGCATGCATTGCATGAGCATCAATCACGTGGGGGTTAGGCGCCACCTTCGTAGAGAAGCAACGAATTCCTGTCGAGTCATGCTCTTCATATCCTCCAGTTCCTTCTCGTAGTCAGAAACCTGTACACGAATACGAATGGTATAAATACTTCGTAGATACATAACACTATGGTATTTACGAATTTGCCATTGGGTTGATTAGGAGCACCGGAGGTGAGAGTACCCACAGGAAAATTGGTCGTGGTAGTGGGTCCCCAGTACTTGAGAGCTGCCAGGTCATAAGCCCGCCCGGCCTTCTCCTCCTTATCATATCCACCTAATTTCAAAAATATTTCAGCTTTTAATTCGATCTCCACGCTCCGATAAGCATCAGACGGTGCAGAATCACAAACAGATTTAGTTATAGCAGCTCACCTAAATAAACTGTTTAGTGCCACGCGACATTCAGATTTCAGAACAAAAAAAAGGAGCGCATGTTAGCAAAGAGCAAGAGATGAAATCTAAAAAGCGCCGCGGCGGCGGCGGCGGGTACCTTGTCTTCCCTTCCGGCTTTGGCCTTCCCGGCGGCAGCTATTGTCCCATAGGTGCGCTTCGTACCTCCCCGTCCACCGGTGCCTTAAAATTCCCAAAATAGCCCTATCAGAAATTAATTACTCTACAGTAATAATCACATTTTATTAATAGATAAAGTTTAATATTGATTAAATGATTTTTTTTCACATTTATTTAAAATATAATTAATAATGTAATATTTAATCAGTTTCAGAAAATAATTATTGAGCAGAAGAGTAATAAGATAAACATATTTTATTACTTTATCGCATATTTTATAACAGATATTTTTCTAAAACTATAAATTAATCAATAAAATAAAAAATAATGGAAAATCATGGCAATTTATTAAGCTTATGCTTATCAAATCGTGTCATCATATCCTGAACAAGTTTTAGTTTAAGAGTTTGGCCAAACTTTCACGTGAAATTACATCTGGCCCTTCTTTAATTTTCGTAGGATAAAAGAGTAATTATGTAGGTAAAATGGCTTTTTTTTAAATTATTTAATAAACCTGGTGACGCCGCGGTAAATGGAAGTCCGGTGGCCGAAGGTATCGACGGCCTTCCTCGTATCCGATAAAGCTGCCGAAATTTCCAGTATCTTTTGCTCCGGCAACTCCTCCGCCACCGATCCGCAAGGAAATCCGGAGGCCACCGCCTTCAAGTCCGAGTCAAAGATGGCGCCTTTGTTATTTACCTCTGCTTCCTCCCTTCCGCCGCCGCCGAGGAAGTCCTCAAGCTTAGGCTCAAGGCATCCGCCATCCTCCTCCACTGCTCCTGCCAGAACAAACCCATGATGAAGTTAGAGAGAGAGGTAAGAGATAGGGTGAGGGAGAGGGAGAGAAAGAGAGAGACCGGGAGCGAATGAGAAGGCTTCGAAGAGGTTGCCGGGGTGGGGGGAAAGCGAGAAGGCGAGCCAGTTCTGAGAGGAGTACTCCATATCCATGGAAGCAGGGGTACAGCTATCGGGCGTTGGTTCTCGGGGTGTGGAAGAAGAAGAGGAGTTGAGGTTCAGACCTCGTAGTCGTAGATATAGTGAACTGAAGGAAGAAAGCCGAGGATATAAGAGCAACCGAACGAGAAAGAATCCCATGTATTTATGGTAAGTTTAGCGAATAACTAACAGAGTTTCTAATCGTTGGATTTGCGTTGAAAATATGTAAACATCAACGAGTTTAACGATCAAGCTGCTTGCACGACTTTTGATGCAAATAAAGGGAACTAAGACATTCGATAAGCATGAGGAAAGGGGGAGAAATTATTCTCTTCAAACAAAAAAGTGATGTGGCGTATTTTGATTGGTATCTGAATGATGTCCGGTGCACCCATAGAATAATTTATCGGAAAGAAAAGAGGAGGATTTTTTCTTTATTTGTTTTTTTAATGTTGTGATAAATCATAAAATATGATAAGTTCATTGTAAAATATGGGCTCTAAATTCTTTCAAAAAATAAAGTAATTTCAAAAAATATATATTTTTCTTAAAAATAAACACAACACAAAAAAGTAATTTGTGGGTCAATAAAAAGATTTTTGAAATAAATCTGTGATCAAATAAAAACTTTTATCCAATAACTAAAAAATATTTTTCAATCAACTTTAAATAAAAATATTTGGATCTAATATAAATATATTTAAAAATTTTACCATAATATTTCAATGAAAATTTAATCAGAATATGCCTCATAAAATATTAAATTATTTTCAATCAATATTGTCGATGTGTACTAAAAATTTATACTTAAATTAATTTCTAAACTCTAATAAAATTTAAAAAATTATGCTCATCAAAATTTGATCATAATATTCTCATTACTTTTTTTATTAATTAAACTCTCCTAAAATTAATTACTTCACATATAAAAATAGAATCAAAGGTTATTTTTTATTTTAAGAAATATAAAAATATTTCTCAATATATATATATATAAATAAAACTCTTAAAAAAATATAAAGCGTAGGGCAGATGGCTGCTTTTCACGGGGACCCTAGGAAAGCATGCTGAGATACCGCTTCTCATGTTTCTTCGGAACAGTTTAATCAGTGTAGAGCTTCGCAAAAAATATATCCACGTGCTAGGCTTTCGCAAGTGCATACGTTAATCCAGAGTCAGCCGCGAAGCAGCACATTGTTTTGGCGCTGTATTGAATCCGGGAAGCAGGAGTGAAGGAAAGGGAACATGGGAACGTGGGACCGACACATACCGTTTTGCCGCGTAGGCGGCCCGAACGTTAGAGGACACGTGGCGACTTTTTCGTCCTTTTTCGTGAGATTCTTGCTTTTTACAGCGAGGTAGTTTAGTAAAAATAGCCTTCTGTCTTATTGTCCGTCTGATGAAGATCAGAGGGCTAACAGTCTACTTAAGAGAGCAGACGTTAGTGGATCCCACGGCCGACAGCTTCTGATCAACATCACATGGCGAGGGAGGAAATTAGAAATTTCACAGCAAATTAATATATGAAAACAATTTTAAAAAATTATAATTTAGGTTATGTATATTGACTTCATATTAATTTTTTTAAAAGGGGCTGATAAAATATTTTGACAATAAAAATCCATCAACATCACAAGCAATATAATTGAACTCCAAATGTGCTATTGAAAACTTCAAGATCTTAATTAAAAGATTAGACGGATTTCAAATCCTTATGTTTATAATCAGTGAAGTGGTTGGACGTAAAGATTCCAACGAGACCAAGTTCAGTCCATTCTAACATCATTAAGACACTTAAATATTGAATAATGGCCTATAATGAAAAGAATCAATGGGATCGTTCGATGAAGTGTTTTGGATTCTAGTCAATATTAATATTAAAATTTCTCACTTAAAAAGCTATAAGCTGGCACTCATTTTCACAGCATGAGGGGGTGGGGGTCTCAGAAGCTGGGATACTTAATGAACTATATTGTATTTTTTTACAATGAATGTCGATGACTATCATCATCAATCACTATCATAGCCATCTACTTCTGTCGCCTTATTATTATTGACTAATTACTAGAATCAGCTCCATTATTATATTTCAATTATCCACCCATATAAGCTTGATTTCTAAAACAAATTTATATAATCATGTATTCTTCAATTGTGAAGAAGACTGAATTCTTGTATTTACAATTATATACCCAACCATGATACGTAATAAAGTCTATTGCTCATTTCAATAATCATTGCTAACTATTACTATCATCGGACTATTATCCTGTTACTATTAGTATCCAACTCCATTATTAGATTTCTAAACATGATTGTATAATTACGTCTTATTCAATTGTGAAAAAGAGTGGATTATTGTACGTATTTATAATTCCATAATTGATCATTACGACTAAACCACTTCTTAAATTTTCTCTTTCTTATTATTTTATATACAAAAACTTCTTATCTTTCAAAACTTATATTTGAAATTCTCCAAACACCTTGCAACTTTCAATGCTCGCTAATTTATACCAACGAACTCCTAGTATCTCCTCTAAACAAACAGACAGTATTGTGTTGATTGATGGTCGACATCAACAACCATTAAGAGACTCTCAAGCTACAGTATCTTCATTATTGATTGCCCGTAAACATTCTACTCCTATTACACCGACAATTTTTGAGAAACATCTGAAAATACAGCAATGATCTCCTGATCATGAGTCACCGAGGGTAGAGGGGTACCGTCTTAGAGGTCGCCCTTCATCTTCTCACACCGAGGGTAGGAGAGAATAGAGATATTAAATTGCATAGTCTATTATGACAAATTTTATGATACATAATAATGGGTTAAGCATTAAAGTTTATATAGATAAATTAATTATCCATTTTTTCTCATTGGATTATTAATTTTAGGATATTCTTCCTCTAGTGTGGACCAACATTGCCAAGACCGTACAACTGGCCCACGGAATTATGCTCTCCCTAATCGGTGCACCGGGTGGAGAGCAACTGGCCGTCCGATCGGAGACCCTACTTCATGGACCAGTGCTACGCCCGGATCTATAGCCACGCCACTGATAATTCGTGCTCGGAACCAACAAAAGTTTATAAATAAATAAACTGTTCACGTCAGTTTAAAATAAATATTTATTTAACCAGATCGATCTGTATGCACTGGGTGTACGTGGACCGCATCGACAGTGGCACGTGACGAGAAGGAATGACGTAACGTTCACACGTGCAGCCAATTGATTGAAGTAATATGGATTATGGAGTGGTTGTTTAACTCACTGGTTTAGGTGTTGAAAAGGAATCTGGTCAAAGGACAGAATGAAAGAAAGCATAAAAAAAAATTAAAAAAATAAATAATAATAATAATAATTTACTTAATACATGTACTTATCTATAATTTTTATATATTTTTACATTCAAGCTTCTAAATATATATATATATATATATATATATATATATAGAATATAAATGTTAATTATATGTACTATATTTATATTAAAATAAGTAAAATAATTTAAAAATTTAAACAGAATATCCTCATAAATTCTTTTTTCCTTTATCAATATGAAGCTTTGCTGAGATTGCTTGAACTGGAAACAAAGACTTTCTGGGAAGGAGAGCTTAGGGTTAATTAATTAGAAGGGATGCATGTGTAGAGCCCTTATCATTAAGTTAATTACATACTAAAAATGATTCATTAAGGGGTTAAAAGAATTATTTATACCAAAAAATAATCTTTATTGATTTTGATCCGGCTACTAAATTCAACCACAGGTGATTGAAATTGATAGTAATGAACTTACACTATATGAGAAAAAAAATTTATACGAATGCATAATTTGAACACACAAATAAAGGATAAGCAAAACAATAATGCGCTTAAAACTGAGGTTTTGTTTGGGATGGATTTGTTACTGTTTCTTAAAGCAGCTTTCTAGTTAAAAATTTTTAATTTTTATACTTAAAAGCTGTTTTAAGAAGTAATAAAAAAGTCATCCCAAACACAGCTTGTATCTTGAATCCCTTAAGGAAAGTTACACCTCTTCAACCAAGCCAACAATGGCTTAAAAGGCTTCACCAAGCAACCACGCTTGTATCCGACTCGACTCAACCCAACCCGCCTTCGAGTTCGATCGGCTTCATGTTGATCAGAAGAAATGGAGAAGCATGAGCTTTGTAATGCCGGCGGAGGGCTAAGCGGCGGAATATTGACTTCGCTCGCCGGCGGACATTTAGGCTTTCCAGGCTTTGATTCCCACTCAAATGGAACCTGACCACATTCCCTACAATACAACCTTGAGGAAGAACAAGAAAGCACAGAGTCCCTAGAAAGAAGCTTTGCCAGGAATTGATCATCTCCACCTGATGAGGGTGACTCTATACACAAACTGAAAGAATTATTCTCATTCTGATCAGGCTCAGATGCTCTTACAGCTTTCCTCACCTTCATCATATGGATCATGAACAATCAGTTCATTCATACAGCTTTGTGAGGATGGAAACCCTAAATCTTGTTCATATATAAAGAGTTCAGATCAGTGTACAGAAGAAAGAGACTGCAACAGCTTTGATATTGGTGAGGAAAAAGGAAAGCTGTGATGGAGACTTCATTGGTTTCTTTAATCCTAAGGCTAATTAAGTCACTGATGTGGAATGTTGGGCTAAATTTATTGTGAGAAGAGAATATGCTGAAGATGTTAAAGAGGTTTTTTCCTATAATCTGCAAGCTAATTCATGTCATGGCGAGCTTAACAATCAAAGATGAATTGATGGAGAAAGAGAGAGGATTGGGTGATAAGCAAGTTTTGTTCCAGTTTAAGCAAATTTCTTCTTCAGCTACAGTTTGATTTGTTGCTGATAATCTAAATTAAGTGCATTGCTTAGCTCAGTGGGTAACACAATTGATCTGAATAGTACTGTAAAACCCTAAAACTCATCTGTATTAAATTGCATCATAAATTGCGTAGTATTCCTTTATTTCAAAGTTGCGTCAATTAGCATCTAAGTGAGCAGTTTTTTTTTTTCTTTTTTTCTTGGATTTATTGGCTAAAAATTTTAAAATCAGAAGAAAAAAATTGTATATATATATATTACTAGGGCATTGTTGAGTCTTGCAAGGAACTCACACCATTTTTCTTTTCGCAATTTTTTTGAGAATTATCTCATCATCTTGATCATGGTATCAACTTCATCCCAAATTATAAACTTTAAATCATTTAGCTCTGGAGGAAAATCCACAAGATGGATCTTAACCCTTTCATTTTAGAAAGGTTTTCATAATTTGAGACAGCTAAAAACAATTTCTTCCATTCAAGCAATATGAGGCTTATAGCCCTTAGAGTTCTCGTAAAACCATATTTCGCTTGATTCATTAAATCAACGAGCTCATAAAAATTAATCAATTTCAAACTAATTATGCACTCATATATAATTAAACACATACAGAGCTTTTTTTTACGAGAAATTATTCCATGCGATACAAAGAACCATCAGCTTTGTCTGCTTTGTCTCTGTGACCAGTAAAATCGTAGTTTTACTGTAGATCACTACGCTTTTATTGTTCACAGAGATAAAACTGAACGGTACTCTATGTCTGATCTCCGCACATAAAAATCTCTTCTTTGAAAGCCGTAGGAGCCATACCTGAGAAAGTTGTAGATAGCCCGCACAAATCCCAAATCTTAAATCTATTAGGTTGCAAAAAAAGACCCAACCTGATGTGCCTAAACAGTCCACAGATTCAGAATGCATTATTGTGATAAGAAAATGATGGAGATAAGGTAAGGTGAGCTCCAGAATCAACAAAGCTTTAGTTAGATACAAATTGAAAGATATTATTGCTATAAATTCTGATAACATTTAGATTACAGCTACACGATTTGAGGGACGATATATTTCAGATGTTCTTTTTCAGTGAGCTTCAAGTTTTGAAGCCTTTTAATTAGAAGAAACTTGCCTTCTGGAAACAGCAGATTAGTTCTGAAAGCAATTGCAATGGTGGATGGTGAGATGAAACTTCTCGTGCCACTTGTTTCGTATGTATAGAACTGACCTTAGGGATATTTGGAAGAGCATAAAAAAAGCTTCAATTACCAATAAAATGGCGTGCTTTAGTCTGCCACAGGTCAATAGCAAATATATCAGGTGAAGAATATGAGTATTCAGTAATGGAGAAAATGAAAGAAATGTCTACAAAAAAGCTTCAGCACATAAATGAGGCAAAAATAGTTTCTTGAGCGAGACAGCAGATCGATTACATGTCAAATAACATATTCTGAGTACTTAGTGGAATGATATAAAGAAGGCCTGAGAGAAAATGGTGAAGTATTTATTTGATACAGGCATGATAATGCAGAATAAAACGCTTATTTTCAACAAAGTAAACAAGATACGAGGTTAAGGTTTCGTTTGGGACGGCTTTCTTATTGCTTCTTAAACCAGCTTTTTAGTACAAAAAATTACTGAAAGATGCTTCAAGAAGCGGTAAAAAAAGCTGTCCCAAACAAAACCTAAACCTCCATAATGAAATATTAATTCAGAAAATCTGACAAGCACCTGATGAGGCAGATTTGCAATGAAAAGATGTTTGGTTTTAATAGAAAAATACGATACTGCAGGGTATGATAAATAAATGAATTATTGTGCGTGTAAATGAAAATGCATTGATTGAGAGAATGGACCACTTCAGACAAAAGAAAGGTGTCCCTGGGTGTCTGGAAGCACAAGTCAATCAGATTTTTACTTGTTTCTTTCCTTCTGTTGTAAATAAATCCATTAATATTTTAACCTCAAAGAATGAACCCTCCCTCCATTGCTTAACTTTTTAATAAAAAAATACACTTGACAATTTATTTCGTTTGAAATTTAGTAGTAATGACAGTTAATACAATGGAAAGATCAATCCAAGCAAACCATCACATAATTGCAAAGCGCCAAAATTTAATCTAAGTTTCTAGGCAATTTGACAATCATGTAAAATCTTCCATAATCTTCGATTAATGTAGCTCATAACCGTACACAGTAAATTCCTTAGTCTTAAACAGATATGTCCGACAACAGATAACAGAAACTATATGATAAATGAACAGACTATATAATACAACAAAGAAAATCCTTTTTAGAGTGAAAAAGAATCTTTACATCATTTAATTTTAAAACCGTGATATATTGAGGACAGAATGCACCCAAAATAAGAAACTTCCTTTCAGGACTCCAGAATTATTTTATAATAAATCATCCATGTACTTGAGATGCATATGGAATTGGGCGCCTTACCCTTACGTGTGAGGTATTTAAAACCCCAAGAGTGATCACCAGACATCTCTCAGATACCTTCCTTGCATTTGCAGGTTCTTCACCAGGCTTTCAGTCTTCGAGCTATCTAGAGAACCCTGCAATAGAACAAACAGAGTAAAACTTATCCAACGGTCATATTATCAGATCTTCAGAATATTAAGTTGATACAGAAAAAACTTCATTACTTGAGGCAAGCTGCAAACATTAAACATGTTACCCAGTTATTCAAATTAATCCATAATTATGTTCCATGTTTTCCAAGCCCACAATTTTGTTTATATCTTCAACCACAAATAAGAAGGAAAATAAATATAAGCATGTTATTTAATCTGATCCATTACTAGGTCCCATGTTTCCAAGCCCATAAATAAGTTTATATCTTCAAACACAAATTAAAAGAGACAAATATAACCTTGTAGTCAATCTGATCCCTAATTAGGCGGTCCTATGAGTTGGGAGGTTCTTTACCTGTTCCTGGACTATGTTATGAATAGTGCGGTGGACATCTTTAGCCATGCCTTTGGCATCACCACACACATAGATGTAACCACCATTAGAGATAATATCCCAAATTTCAGATGCCTGATAAAAAGCAACGTACTATCAGGGATTCAAGTAATATAAGATTAAAAAGAGGTATATAACTTAAAAATATATAAGTCAGGGAAAGGAACAAAAAATAGCAGAAATTTACTAGACCTTTTCGAACATTTTATGCTGCACATATTCCTTGGTTGCTCCCTCTCGAGAGAAAGCTACAATAAACTCAGAAACCACTCCAGCTTCAACAAAACTTTTCAGCTCATCTTCATAGATGAAATCCTACAAAATTGTCAAACAAAAACATTGCTTTCTGATCACCGCAAGTAAAGCTAAAAAAAATGAAACTTCAGAGGATTGATTTAACACCATTTTCCGATTCCTGCATCCAAAGAAGAGTATAGCAGGCCCAAGTACAGCACCAGACTCTTTTAGCGCCAACCGCTCCTAAAAATGCCAGCAGAAAATAATGAAATAATTGTCACAGCAGAGTATAATAATATGAAAACTGAAGTTCACAACAAACCTGCAAGAATCCCCTGAATGGCGCCAACCCTGTTCCAGGTCCAATCATGATAATTGGCACAGAGTTGTCAGCAGGCAGTTTAAAATTTGACTGCCGCACAAAAATAGGAGCCCAGCTACACTCTTCGCTTTCCTCCAATGGTATTGAATTCTTGAAGGAAGAAAATTCCAAATCAAAGATTCACATTGAATGTTACCCAAATTACTAAATAATATAGTGAAATCAATATATAAGGTAGAACTATTTACATCACTTTAAATATAGCATAAAAGAAACATTGAAATACCTACAACATTTATATATGTTCAAGCTTTAAGATCATGTATAATACAAGAAAAAGCTGCACAAGAGTTCTATCCAAAAATTTATACAACCCTGATTTCATAATATCATAATGAAAAACAAAACTAGTTGGGTTCCACAAAGCCATAAGGGGCAGTGTGGTTTGATTGGTGATCCAGGAATGGATAATGGTGATGACATAGACTTCGCAGTCAACCCAGCTGCTTTCTTTTTTCTTTAATTGTAACAAAGGTACAAAGACCATAGCAAAATTGCTGTCCAGCTGTAGTTTTGGAAGTAAAAAAAAAAATTACACCATAAACAAAAAGCAATAGGCTAAGTTAAAATATAATTTTAGAAAATTATTAGGTAAAAAAGCATCTTACCAGATTGTGCGTAAGCGAACAATGATTGAGCTGTGAAGCAAATGCATTGTAAAGCAAATGAAAACAACAACATCAAACTTTTACCCCACAACGTGGGGTCGGCTACATGAATCCATTTTCTCCTTTGTATCGTGTTAAAATTCAAATTCTCATTTAAATCTAATAAAAAAAATCATTTCTAATACTTTTTAACTAAGTCTTTTTATGTCTACCTCTACCTTTCTTAACATAAGTTAAATCTAAAACATCAACTCTCCTAGCCTAGTCATCGAAAGGCCGATGTTTTATATGACAAAATCATCTAAGGAGACTCTCTAATCTTATCTACCACTGGAGCTACTCTAACCTTTTCATGTATATACTCGTTTCACATTTTGCCTCTAAGAGTTAAGTCACACATCCACCTTAGCATCCTCATCTCTCCAACACTTAACTTAATTTTATGCTTCTCTTTTAATGACCAATATTTCTGCACCATAAAGCATTGCAGGCCTCGCCACGATCATATATAATTTTCCCGTAAGTTTGAGGGGTACTTTTTTGTCACACAACAGGCCCGATGCATTCCTCCACTTCAATCATCTAACTTGAATTCTACTAATAATATCCCCTCTATTTCACCATCACTTTGAACAATAGCCCCGAGATATCTAAAACAAGTACTCTTTTTAATGACTTGATCGCCCAAAGTCACAATCCCTCACTAGATCTATTATTACTAAAATTATACTCCATGTATTCTATTTTAGATCTACTCAAACCAAAACCTTTAGACTCTAAGATTAACCTCCAAAATTCAAGTTTTCCTTCAACTCCCTCTCTAGTCTTATCAACAAGAAGAATATCATCAACAAAAAAGTATACGCCAAGGTACATCCTCCTGCAAATATTTAGTAAGAACATTCATGAATAAAGTTAAATAAATCCATTAATAATGAAAAAAACATTCACGACTAAACCAAAAAAGATATGGGCTTAAAACTAATCATTGATGTAATCCAACTGAAATAGGAAAATATTTGGTCAAACCAGCATTTGTTGGAACACAAGTGACAACTCTCACATATATACCTTAATGACTTGAATAGAAGCATTATTAACTCATTTCTTTTTTAGAACCTTCAAGAGCACTGCACTTGGAACTTTATCATACGGTTTCTCTAAATCAATAAATATTATATGTAAATCCTCCTTATTCTTTCTATACTTCTCCATCAAACCTCTCTATAAATGGGTAACTTCCGTAATAGACCTACCCGGCATGAATCCAATTTGATTTTGAGAATTATTAGTATCAAGTCGTAACTTATGCTCAATAACTCTCTCCCACAATTTTAATGTATGCTACATTAACTTAATTCCTTTATAATTTGCACTCTCTTCTGCATCACCTTTATTCTTAAAAATATGAACCAATACACTCTTCCATTCATCAGGCATCTTTTTAGACTTCAAAATAATTTTAAAAATTTTTATAAGCCAAGAAATTCCTTCATCTCTTTAGCATTTTCGCAACTCTATTAGTGGAAGATACGATGATAAAAACCTCTCTAATTTTCAGTTTTACTAATACGATGATAAAAATAAAAATCTCTATTTTCATTTAGGGCGCTAAGGTCACTAAAATTAATCATATTCTCACATTCTTCAATGAAAAACTTATCGAAATATCTCGTCCACCTATCTTAAATATTCTCTTCTAATAAAAACACATTTTGATATTAATCCTCATTACAATTCACTAAAGAAATTCACCTAACATTCTCATATATATATATATATATATATATATATATGTGTGTGTGTGTGTGTGTGTGCGCGCGCGCGCGCGCGTGTGAAGGGAAAAAATAGACACCAAGCTAAGGACGCTACCAAGAGTTTACAGATGCAGAAAATAGTCCAGAGGTGGGATGTTATGCAAAGAACAAAACAACATAATGGAAAATGGCAATCAATAGGAGTTTACTAAAATGTCAAGAATCTCTATAACAACTTTATCATAATTAGCATATAGATGTGGGCTCCGAAAATTCCATTTTGTTGTGTGATCCCGGCCTCTCCACGCCATCTGTCAATTTGTCTTTTAAGTATTTGTGTGACGAAGACGATAGAGAGTTTTAACGAGATTAGGTTCCGGGGGAATTTTCAGAAGGCAGATTGGGTTTTAGATAAGACACTACCCAGAGATTTCGCCCTCATTTGGTGAGGACTTTTTGATATGAGTTCTGCTTTCATATAGGCGCAAGCCCCTATAGTTAATTACCCCTCCCGATAACGAGAAAGAACTTTCGATTAAGGCTAGTCATTAAGGATGTCACATAGATTATGAACCTATCGTATAATAGCAATAATTTTAGGGTTTAAATTTTGAATTTTGATGATTTGAAATTTAGAGTTTATCACCACAAACTTAAAACTCATGTTGGGAAGAATGAAGACGAGCCCGATCAAGATCCCATGGTTCCGTCGTCCCGGGCTGTCATGTTCCCTGGTCTACTTAGTCAGAGGAGGTAGTCAACCCAACCTGACAGAAGGCACCTTGTTTGCAGCCATGGGTTGCTTCGTCCAAGAATACCTTGTAGACCTGAGTTGGTATTTGTCTAAGGGGATATATCTGAATCCACATTAGCTAACAGAAGGCTTTATGCCTATCAGATATACCCTATGATTTTATAACTCAAGGGTTTGACGCCTTTAGGGAACATACGGGCTTTGGCCGTGATCGTAATATAATGGTGTCATTTTGCGGCAAAACCACCCGATCAGAGGGCACGTGCCACGTCCCTATTGGCAAGAGACTGTTTGAGGATGAATCATAGTAATACACCCGACATGCATTCGCTCTTTGTGAGCTAAGGTTAATTTCAAATTTATCACCCCTGACAAACGATTGCGGGAGGAGGATGATTTTTTTAGTTTTGAGTTTTTAGTTGATAGATTTTATTTCAAGAATTTGTGCTTTTGTTAGATTTCAAATTTGACCCCTCCGGTTGAGATTTCCAGTCAACACGGCCATCATCGGGGTACTTCAAAGTCGCTTGTATTTTCGTAGAATTTTGGGAGGCATTTTATAATTCAAGTTGTGTCGATTCTAGTCCTTTCAAGGAGGAAGAAACTTGAATATTAGACCCGCACAACATTCTCGAATCATTGGATTTGGGACTTAGATATGACGATTGGAGCACATGCGTGTTGTAGCATTTGACCCTGCGCAGCATTCTCGACGATTTGAGTTTGTAACTTTAATAGTTCTATCGGAGCACATGCAAGGATTTAATTAGTTTAAGTGATCAGATTTAATATATAAAGGGGGGCATTTAAAAATATTTAAATATGATCAATTTGTGAGAATGATTTTATTTAGGAAATGCCCGATATTTTCATTTAAGGGCCTACGAACGCCTTCTGTCCGCTTGTACACAGGTTGCGGATCCGATGGCGTTTTTAAAATTAAGGCTTGAGTTGTGATATGTGGAAGATGTGTTGTTCAATTTATTCAAGCTTATCGTATCATCTACTATATGTTGCAAGGGATTTTTATGTAATAGACATTTAGAAGATCGTGTTCTTGCTTACAAATCAACTGCATTGCTTGCTACGAATCTTCTATTATCTCATATAAATCAATTAAGTATACTACAAATTCATTGCTTCTTCTCCTTATGCATTTATGATGTGCCTTCTGATGAAATAATGGGTGGTTATCACATAATGGTGCTTAAAAGAAGCCAAATAAGACACTTATTAGGATCTTAATAACATAGGAGTGGTCTAGTGTATTTGAGTTAAAAGAGATATCTCATAGCATTGATATAACTCTTTCAATATACTTCCATGAAATAATTGACTGAAGAATTTCATGTAGATCTGATGGACAATAGAATGACTTATGTATATCTCACATATTCTTTGACCCATCTCTATATGTAGATGCCATATAGTTAGATATGAATGTGAGTTTTGGAGAACTAGTCCTTTGACTTGATTATTTTCAACTTCTAGAATTTATCAATCGAACACAACTTCATTAAGAACAAGATTGAGGTGGCAATGACAGTAGTCTTTAACCTTCCTCAAAATAATTTTCTCTTACATTTTCATCTTTGCAATATGAATATACCCTTTAACTCATAGTTTCAAGTTTCATTTAAATATCATCTTCAAATTCTTCATCTCAATCACATAAGAGGCTCTCAAATCTTTTAGGAAAATTCTTCTATCAAGTCAAATTGTCAGTAGAACAAGACATAGTTGTTTCTGCATTTTATTTTTTAATCAAAATTACAAATACATGAACTATCCATTTCAAAAAAATTAGATTGGTTTCTTAAGTTCAAATGTTTTTTTTTTTTTAATAAAGTCATGATGTCCCTTCAGTTGCTTTTGAACCTATATATTACTTGGAAACCACAAAATTCTCATTCTCCTTAATACTTGCTATCATTCAAGTTTTATAATGACTCTTGTAATTTTGTTATCTCGTTGAGTGTAAGATTCTGATGAGAAGTTTGATTTTGAGTCCAATTCCAGCATTATTTGATCGAATTTGATTTTAAATTGACTTTATGTTTGAATTGAATTAAAATCAATTTCTAATATTTCTTTGTTCAAGTCCCCTGTAGTTTAGTGAAAATTTCGGCAGCCTCCCGACATCTCCTCCCCACCGAGGGAGAAATCGAGACGGCACTGCCATAATTCTTCCCGCCCGGATCAAAGATCGACGGCACGAGGTATTCAATAGTTAAATCATCATACCCGGATCAAAGATCAACGGCGTATGGTCTTCAAAATTTAAGATCATCATACCCGGATCAAAGATCGACGGCGTATGGTCTTCAAAATTTATAACCATCCTGGTTGGACCTAAGGTACAACGGCCGGGGTCTTCAACACCTGTTTGAAAATCAATTTTATTTCTCTCCATCTCTCTCTTTCTTTCTCTCTTCTTTTTTTTATTATTATTATATAATTATATATTATATTAAATTAAAATATATTATAATATATATAATATATTTATTTTAATATAAGATGAAATTATATTATAATGTTAAAATGTTATATTAACATAATATAACACTATATCAAAATAACATTATATAATTATGTCATATTATAATATTATATTAATATATATAATATCATAATTATATATAATAGAAAGGGAGAGAGGGGGATCGGGAAGGAGCAAATCGGAAGAAGCCCGATCGGGCTAGGTCACGCACGGCAGAGGGAGAGGCCAAGGAGCGGGCTCGACAGTCGGCGGCGACGAGCTCGGCAGTCGGCGGCGGCGGTTGCGTCAGTGTGGCTAGGCACGACGGCGGGATATAGTCGGAAGGGCTTCGACGGTGCAGAGAAACGAACGTTGGTAAGGGATCTCTGTTTTCTCTTTATTTCCTTATGTTTCCTCCTGTTCTGAGTGCGTGAATCTCTGTAATCGAATGAGAGAGGGATTTTATGTCGTGAGTGGGGCGGTGGGTGAGCGGTTGTGTCGTTTGGGGCTTCAATCGGTGATTTCGGTCGTGAGGTGGGACCGCGGCGATTACGTGAGGGATCGAAAGAGAGGCGATGATTGGAGTGACCGTGTCGTGGGTAGCCGTTATAGTCAACAATAGATCGTGAAAAGATGGGTTCTTTTGCCCTATTATCACCCTGAAGAGATGAGAACAAAATGTTAAATTCCATGTAAACCTACAAACAAGATTAGCATTCCTGATCTAACTCCTCAACATACATAAAATGAGCATGGAAAGTAAAATCTAACAGATGCGCCACTTACATCTCTATACAACAACAACATCAAACTTTTATTTCAATATGTGGGGTCGATTACATAAATACTTTTTCTCCATTGTGTCCTATTAAAAGCCAAATTCTCATTTAAATATAATAAATAAATATCATTTCTAATATTTTCTAACCAAATCTTTTTAGGTCTACTTCCACCTTTCTTAACATGAGCAAATCTAAACATCTACTCTCCTAATCGGGTCATAAGAAGGCCGACATTTTATGTTATCAAACTATTCAACGCAACTCTCTCTAATATTATCTACCACAAAAGCAACTCGAACCTTTTCATGTATATACTCGTTTCACATTCTGCCTCTAATAGTGAAGCCACTCATCCATCTGCGCATCCTCATCCCTGCAACACTTAACCTGATTTTATGTTTTCTCTTTTAATGGCCAACATTCTGCACCATAAAGCATTGCAGGTTTCACCATCATATTCTAGAGTTTTCGCTTAAGTTTGAGTAGTACTTTCCTGTAACACAACAGGCCCGATGCACTCCACTTCAACCATCCAACTTGAATTATACTAATAATGTCCCAATTTATTTCACCATCACTTTGAACAATAGACCTGAAATATCTAAAATGTGTACCCTTTTTAATGCTTGATCGCCCAAAGTCACAATCCTACTCAAACAAATACCTTTAGAGTCTAAGGTTGACCTACAAAATTCAAGTTTTCCTTCAACACACACACTCTCTCTCTCTCTAGTCTTCAAGAAGAATACCATCAGCAAAAACAATACACAAGAGTACACCCTTCTTGCAAATGTCTAATACAAACATCGATCCATGACTAAAGTAAAAAATATGGGCTTAAAACATGTGGGCATGAACTCCAGCAATGACAGAATAAGAATTTAAAGGGGACAAATGGATTAACTCCCGGAATTGTGTTATGAAAGAAATTTCCATACCATATATGGAAATATGAGGATTTATTTCAAACATGAAGAGGCGAGAGCCACCCTCAACAACCAATAACTGCCAGAGAAATTGATTGTTTTAGCATGATAGAATGGATTGTGTCTGTGAGAGTGTATGTGTGCAATTATGGTGGGACTGGGTGATTAGTTTCTTCTGGAAAAATATATTTGTCAAGGAAAAATAGAGGAAAAAGTAGAGGAATGAAGATGAGATCGAGAGAGATAGTTAGAGAGATAAAAGTGACTGTAATGCTTCACAAAAAGAACATAACAAATTCTAAAGACATTGCTTTGATCACTTTAGATGTTACCATCAAATAAGTTACAAGTTTTGGATAAAGAGAAAAGACCAAAATGGCCCCTCAACTCTTTAGGAGGGGCCAAAATGGCTCCCAACTATTTTAAGGGATCATTTTAGTCTCTCAACTCTTTAAAATGAGATCATTTTGATTTGGATGTTGGAACCAAAATGATCTCATTTTAAAGAGTTGAGAGACTAAAATGGTCCCTCAAAATAGTTGGGAGCCATTTTGGTCCCTCCTAAAGAGTTGAGGGACCATTTTGGTCCTTTTCTCTTTAGATAAATATAAAGAAAGTGTATGAAAAGGCAAGAATATAATGTTTTTACCAGAAAATAAAGCAGTCAAAGAAATTAAAGGCAAATAGGGCAGGAAGGAAAATATTTTATGGCTGCAAGAGGATTTAAAATTGTTAAGAAAAAATAACCTGCACCAAGCAAGACAGCATTACACATTCATAAATCAGATACATTTAAATGCCAAAAGTTGATGGTTATAAATTTATAGAAAGATGCTCAAAAACCTGTTTCATTACTACCAAAAAAAAATGTAAAAGAAATGCTCATTCACTCAAATTAAATAAAAAGTTTAATTTGCACATCAGTTACCAAATCTAGCAGTAATTTAAAAAAATAATAAGAAGATACATTTACACAAGTCAATAACAAAATATTTAAAAAATCACAAAATAGTATTGATAACGACTTTGAAATAAGAATCCATTCATCATCATCAACATCAGCATAAATCTTATCCCAGTTTACAGTTTAAGAAAAATTAAAGGAATCTTTATATGATGTGAGATGCGCATGGACAAATCAATTGTTGTCATATAAATGAATAAATGATGAAGCACACAAGAAATAAGGTTTAATTTGCAATAAAAATTTTATTTTGCACATCAGCTACCAAAGCACACAATTTTTGTCATATAAATCAATTGTTCAAAAAAAAAGTTTAATTTGCACATCAGGTACAAAATCTATAGTGACTTCGAAATGAACAAGAAATGGATACATTTACACAAGTCAATACAAAATCTTTAAAAAATCACGAAAAAGTATTGATAACAACTTTAAAATAAGAATCCACTCCTCCTCCTCATCATCAAAATCAGCATAAATGTTATCCCAGTTATTTAACAGTTCAAGAAAATTTAAAGGAATCCTTAGTGAGGTGAGATGAACATGGACAAATCATTTGCTGTCATATAAATGGATTTTTTTTTCTTTTTTACTGTCATATAAATGGATGAATAATGAAGCACACAAGAAATAGGGTTTAGATTTATTTCAAATATTTTTCTAAATCATAATTTTATTGAAATTGCTTCTAATTATCTTTAGGATAATATTTTGTTTGAATTTGAATAATTAACAATTTGATAGGATTAGAATTGAATTTTAGTTTGATGTAATATTATTTTGTAAAGTATTTCTATAAATAGGGCATTCACAGCTTGTATTAGCAGTGCACTTGAATGGTGAACGAAGATTGTATTTTCTTCTACATTTCTTTTCTCTCCCTCGCTTGTGTCTCACTCTCCTAAAATCTAATTCTCCTTCTCACTACTCAACATCAACTGATATCAAAGTAGAACACGCATCATCTATTCTATTGATATGTTCTTTCAATTATTCTCTCAACAACATACACAATCATGTTATCCACCATTGACTCATTTTGCACCTTGATAGTGAATTCATTCGCCCCCAATCCAATCACATCACCCTCGTTGTCCACCTACAGCACAACCCAACTGAACACCTTCCACCACAATCACGGTCATTCAATCCACTCATGTAGATCCATCGCACATAACTTTACAATTCACTTTCCATCCCACATGCTTTGTGCTTCATGAATCTTCATAGTTCACTATAGATATAAATTAAAGAGTTCAATCCCTCGACACTCGGCATACTACCCAATCCCGCATCTCACACACAAAAGTCACCGATCCCACCTAAGCCACTTGTGATCTCAACGCTTATGTCTACACTACACTTGGAAGTGACATGTCACCACACCTGCAACAAGTCATTTCACCCTAAAATGAATTTTTGGGTTAGGTTCGGGTCCAACCCGAAACTAACCCACCTTCAATTGACTCGACCCGATTAGAAAAATAAGCCAGAAATCCGACCCGACCAAACCCGCAAGGCAGCAAGGCGCAAGCACTTACAGGTGAAGGGAGCTAAAGCTGGTGAGGGGGCAAGCCTACGTGCGCGGCTGCAAGGGAGAACACGTGTGGGAGAGTCTACGAGCGAGGGGGCGAGCGCATGCGGGCATGGGCCTGGGCACAGATGCGACACTGGCGCTAGCGCAGGTGCAGGCGGGGGGTGGCCCGGGACATTTTTGAGTTGATTTCGAGTTTTCAGGTTAACCCGAACCTGACCCAAAATTGAAAACAGGTCAAAAACGAAACCCGAACCCAACCCATTTGCGAAACGGGTTGACCCGAACCTGAGTCAGGTTTCATGTTGGGTATGGGTTGGGTTTCGAGTTGGGTCAAATATTGACACCCATAACACCAAAGCATTAGCCTTGGTGCCGCCTTAGTGATGGTGCCAACCTAGAGAGATCTGAGATATTGGAGCCACGCTCAGGCGCCTAAGCGAGTGTTCGACTTGCCTTTCATAAAACTGCATAGAAGTAGTAGCAAACCTTCCTGTATTCATAGGGCACACAAGTGATGCAAAAATAGGCCGCCAACCATAAGCCAGTTTAAGGTCAAATTGATGAGGATTCATGCACTTTTCTAGCTTTTACGCTCACAGCTCACCTCATGATAGCAGTAGCAAGCAGATGATTTAGGGATCAAAAAGTTCCATATTATCATATCGAGAAAAAACATCAGTAAAATCTTAACAAATGAGTGGTGAGTCACATTGACTATGAGGCCATAAGAGTTGATCAAAATGAGACAACCTCAGCAAACCCAAAGGCTATATACATTAAATAATGTAATATAGAGAAAAAAAATGATACATCTAACCTGCAATTAGAGACGTAATATAACAGAGTACAAACATTTCAAAATAGTACCTTCATCCAAGTCGAACAAACTCCTTTATGGATCCTTCCTGTAGGCGTTGGTCCATACACGACGGCAGATGTCACATGGATTCTCGTTGGAAACATCCTGCATAACATAAAATGATGAATTTGCTGATCAAACAAACTGTAATCCAATAGTTACTCCAAAGGAAGACATGATACGAACCTTGAAGAAGATGATATTGAATAAAAGCGATGCTGCAGCCGTGGAGCAATTGCTGCGAAGAAAACACCAAGAGGTGGCTTGGCTGAAGGAAATTCAGCCATAACTTCCAAGAGGCTCCTATGACTAGCAATTACCCACTGAGAATATTCATCCTGGAAAGAAGGAATTGAGTTGCGAATGGAGATCTCATTACCGAAACTAAGTATGCCAGAGTACAGATAATACCAACCTTTCCAGAAGGAGAAGCCAGAAATCTTAAACGTTCGGCTTCATTTGGGTCAGATGCATGAGCAGCTAAAGCAGATAAGGAAGCCTGAGCATAGATCATTAATACATAAATAAACAAAATCATTAATTCCAAAACTGTGAAATTATCAAGATAAATGGTTCTTCATAAGAACATACCTTTTTGGGTGAACTCAAAAGGTCAGCATATCGAGTCAGTGCAGTTCTCAAGGTGCAAGGAGAAGGGAATGGAGGAGCAAGAGCACCACCGCTGAGTGGTGTCCCATCTTCTTTGTCAGCGTGAATGGAGAAGAATGTATCTGATGAATAACCTAATAGCTTTTCTGCTTCCTCCACAGTCTCCAAACAATTTTCAGCATATACACCAACATGATCTCCTGTTTCATACCTGATTTTCAAAAAGAATCTGAAGATGAGAAGACATAAAACAACCAGGGCAAAGAAGTACTATAATCTTGAGTTTTCTGGTGTTCACATGGAAAGGTTAATCATTTCTATCAAAAAATGAATTTATTCTGCACAAATAAAGTCACAAGAAAATTTAAAATCCTGTTGCCCGTTGGATGCTAGGCATAACTAGATTACAAACTGGGTCACCATTTCTGATTACAAGGGGAAAAATTGCAACAGGATTAGTTTTATGATAATAAGGTCAAGAGGATTTGCAGCCACAAGTATTGCCTCCACGATATAAATGCAAATGCAGATCATGGGAATATAGTACAATAAGATTTTAGTTTCTAATGCATAAGCTGGTGCAGTGCTTCCTGGGCCAACAACTGGAAGAGTACTTGTATAACTGGCCATTAAGTATAAGAAGACGAGCAAAAGTACATACACAAGACCAGTGCCAGCTATGTCGAACTCCAGATGAATGCAAGAACGATCAGAAGCTGGAGTATGAAGTTCCCGTTTTAGGGCCACATTTGCCCTGCATGAAAGAATCACTTGGCATGAATGTTGTTCCTTCAATAACTGAACACCTAGCTAGTTCCCCTGATAGTTCAGCACAAAATGAGTTCGCCAATACCTGCAGGGATGGTTTATGTCATAGACAGCACCACCGTTTGCAAGATTCCAACTCTTCTCTGTATATGATGCCTCTGCAAAATCAATGAATTCAACACGATACTCAGGCACTACAACAGTATAAGTCCCGCCGGCTATATCATCTTCGTCACGGAGCAGCTGATCCAACTCTGGCCAGAGCTGTTCTTTCCTGAAAACACAATGCATAACAATAAAAATAGAAGAGTTCCAAAAACAATTAAAAGCTGCTGATAAGCTGCTTTAAAGGATAGTAAATTCAAAATTATTCCTATAATATTAATCAACTTAAAGCCCTCTGCTACACAATAGCAACATACCATGCGGTGAAATCATCCTCAATGCATTGATCATCATCTCCAAGGCCAACTGGAACAAGACGTTTACCACCTACATGAACAAATACAACGAGAATCACAGCAATGAACTAGTAAATTAGACATAAAACAGTTATCATAAGACATAAATTGAAATGATAACAATGCTACAAAGAATCAAACTGTTTAGTTTTTACCAAAGTTATATAATAATAAGGGGCAAACAATGAACTTGTTTCATAGGTTGCCTTAATAGCCGCCACAAGAATAGCAGGCCAAATTTTAAGAGAACAGATATGAGCAAAGAACCAAGATATGAACAACAGTGTTGAGAACTTCAACGATAACAACCAGAAAGAACAAGTATAATAACCTATAAACACACCAATAATTAACTTTTGCCAAAAGGTTTTTACTACAACTTCTAATAAAACACCTCATATCAACCATCTAAAAAATAGGCTATATGAAATATATGTAATAGTCCAAGAAGAAAAATGAAACTAAGCACATTTTGAAGACTAAGCTTAAAATACATGGATGAAATATGCAGCGTTTAAATTGTGTTAGGTGCACCTCAACTCAATATTTGTGAGGCATGAGCCCCACGAAATGAAATTCAGCACATTTTGAGGAATAAGATAGCTTAAAATACACATACATTGTTTAAAATTGTGCAATTTTTTTTTAAAGCCTTGAGGCTTATGCCTCAAGGATGAAATATGAGGCGTCTGCCTCAAATTATGTCAGGTGCACCTCACCTCAATATCTGTGAGGCACAAACCCAAAAAAAAAATTAGGGGTTTAGTTTTTTCTTTAAGCCCAATTTCTAATTAACCCCCACCCCTCTTCTATCTCTCAATTTCAATTTCATGCAAAGAGCATGTCTCGCATGTTCTAGCAGTTGAACCCTTCCTTGCCACTGATGGCCGCCTCTTTCCATACTGCCCAAGTCTTTGACAAGGGTTAAGTGTCTAGTCTCTTCTCCACAAAATCACTTCTTGTCGATAATCCTAGTTTTTCTCTTGGGGTATCCTAAATCTAAATTTTTTTTAAGGATTTTTCCCTTCGTAATTAATTGCAAATTCCTTTTTTTCAAATAAAAAATTTTTTATAAGTATTTTTTCTATAATGGAATGAGGCAAGAAAAAAAAGTGCAATGAGATGTAGAAAGGATCTAGCATGAAACATAGTGCAAGTCAACAATAGTGGGAATGAGAAAAAATGATAGCACAAAAAATGTTGTATTGTTGTTTTCTTAGGAAAAGAAGGCACTTATGGCATGAAACCCACTTCCAAAGCTTTATTCCTTGAGGCAGATTGAATTTTTAATCAACCAGATTTCCCCTGATAATTATATCGGGTTTATTTAGTTCTGAGTTTCTACTTCCTATGAGCGTAAGCCCCATAGTTAACTACCACCCCTACTATCGCGTAGAAGAGAACTCTCGATTAAAGATAAATTAATTTTAGATGTGCAAGTGTTTTAACCTTGGTTGTGGGGGATGGAGGTAGACCCAATCAAGATCCCATGGTTCCTTCATCCCGGAAATACCGTAGGTTTCAGTCTACCAACACTAATAATCATTGATCGTAGTGTCTGAAAAATCTAATTAGCAGTCATGAATTGCCTCCTCTCAAGAATCCTAAGCAAATTGAAGTAGTTAAATGTGGGTTTTGTGTTATGGTGGTTTGATTTGGATCGAGACTTACAGCTCCGCTTAGGGTTTCCTGGAGTTTTAGGTTTAGGTCGGGGCTTATGGCTTCGTTTAGGAGTTACCCGTATTTTAGGTTTAAGTCAAGGCTTACAGCTCCGTTTAGAAGTTGCCCGTATGTTTTGGTAAGTCTTACGACTTCTACATTATAAGTAGCATGTATGTTTGGGTAGGTATTACGGTTTCTACAATAGAAGTAGCCTATATGTTTGAGGTCTAACGGCTTCTACATTAGAAATGAGTTATGAGAGGTTTCATTTAGGTTAGGGTCTTAATTTTATGTGATTTTTTTAAAAATAAAAAGGATAAAAGGTGTCCTTTTGCTAGTAGAGGATGAGGTACTATAGTACCCAAAAAAATCATTTTTTAACTATTATTTTTTAAACAATTTTTAATATTAAAAATTGTTAAAATTTAAACCTTGTACACTTGTAATCATTGACCTCATGAAATAAAACTTAACATATGGCGGACAACAAAGCTATTTGTTCTCTTTGTAAACATCTCCAACATCTACTTATTATAATAGACACCAGCTATGTCAAAAGCTAAATGATTTAAGAAGACCTGATTGCAAGCTCAAAGTAACTGAAACGTTACATATGGCATCCCATTGTATGTATAAGACACTAAGAACGCAAAATAAATCAAAAAAATTTTGTCTAGGTGAATCCATGGGAGCAACAGTTTCATCCCACGAAATTTGCACCGATATATATAAAACAATACTTATTGATAGCTCAAAAACAATGGGAAAATTCATAGTTTAAATACCTTGCTCAGCTAGGATGTCATCCACAACCTTTGCTACCTGTGTAATCAAGTCAACATAGATAAATATGTTACCTTCAAATTTTACTTTAAAATAGGGAAGAAAGCATAAAAGCTTGTAATCTAACATAACCTTATTGAAGTGTTCATACTGCCTATTGCCCAGCCCAAATATGGCGTATGTAAGATTATCTAGCCAAATGCCCCTCTCTTTACCCTAAAAATGTAGCAGTAATCAAATAATCAACCTTTATCAGAATATACCAATAGGAAAAAGATAAATTGAACAAAAACCTTACCTCAGTAAACCATTTATAAAACCTTGCCGCATTGTCAGTCGGTTCTCCATCTCCATACCTAGAGATACAGCTGAGCTTTAGCTGAAGGAACGACTCTGAATATTGAAAAAATGAAAAGCTCAAACATTCAGCTCACGTTGCCATGAAGAACAAAACTAGAGTTTCCTTCTTCATCTTCTCCTCATACTCATCGTCATCAGCGGCATATTCGTCCTGACGAGAATCGAAAACACATATAATCAACGCCAAATAGCCGACAAATCAACCAATCAACAAAACAAATAAAAAAAAAAGAACATTTTTACCAGATCAACAACTTTAAACTTAGCTTTATCGTACCGGGCCTTGGCTTCCTCCGCCAACGACTGTAAAAGCAGTCTCTCTACTTCATAAAAGCTGACAATAGTCAAAACAAGTACAGCACTGATATCAAAGTCCATACCTTCGCGAATCCCTCGGCAGTACCGGTTTGCGTTCCGAAGAAGACAGTGACCTTCTTCTTCCCATCATCAATCTCCGGCTCCGAGACCTCCCTCCAAGCCGCCGGCCGCTGTAACTCGGCCTTGGCATGTTGTGACTTCTGACCGGACGATCGGCGCCATAGAAGCAAAGCTACGCAGCCGAAGAGCATCGCCACTGAAGTCGCCAGCAGCACCAGAAGCTCTCGATTCCCAGAAATGGAGTCCTGCACCGCCGTTTCCTCCCCACCCAGCCTACCGGCGAGCATCGTGTAAAGCGGATCCAGTGGTGACGTCTTCATCGGCTCCGATTGCATCTCTCCTTCCCTATATCGCCGGAAAGCCGCCTCTCCCAACCTCTCCTCCCCCTCAATGCAGAAGAAGAAGCGAGCAGAGAAGAGTTTGGTGAGAGGGAGGAGGGATCAATTGGCAATTGTTTTAGATACTTGGATCTTAAACGAGGGGCCTCAGGCCCCCAACCTATTGCCGGCCCTGTGGCCACCTTCGTGGCAACTTGTGTAGCCCGAAGTGTAGCGGCGGAGCGGAGCCGTCCGATACCCGAGAGCTATTACCCGTTGCTGTAATTTGGTGACATTTTAAAATATCTTTAAAATAAAAATTCATTCTTTTTTAACCCAAATTTGATATAATTTCATTTTTCAGGGAATTTAATCATTTTAAAGCATTTTAAATCATTATTTTACTTACTAAAATTAATTTTAACTTGTAAAAAATTTAAAAAAATGTTTTAAAAAATAACTTGGGAAATCCACTTTTCAATTTTCTCTATCATTTTGATTTGGGTTTTTGGGACGGCTTTCTTAATACTTCTTAAAGCAGTTTTTTATTATAAAAATTTTCGTACTAAAAAATTACTTTAGAAAGCAATAAAAAAATAGTCCCAGATGAAGCCTTAGTTATCAAACTTATTGGTTTTAAAAACTTTTTTTCATAAAAACTAACCAAGTAACTTAGCTTCATCTTCAAATACATGCATTCGTGATTCGTGTCAACATATAGAAATCATTGCATAATATACCCTCACATTAATTAGATTATGCTGCCTATAATGCAAGATTGTAACACCCATCTACATAGTTATCTCTTTTTTTAGGTCTTAAGATACTTAGGAAGCCACATTGGTCACATTCATAAGCCTAAATTGCCATATATTACATTTAATGCCTATTCTAAGTTTGTTGGGTGGGTTCAAAGAAAGAGGATATATATATGATCTCATTTATTAGAAGTTATTATATAGGAGGGGTTGAGAATAATTTATTTGAGATATATTCTTATGATTATCAACCAAAAAAAGTGTAGGATTATGCTTATTGGGTACATCGTATCTAAGAAAGTATGAGTGTAGGCGATTAATACAACTTGTTATGTAAAAAATAAATTGAACGTATGATTGATCCTTAAAAAAATATCATATAAACTTCAAATATATATAGATATAGGGTTAATCTATCCGAAGTCAGGTAGCAATAAAAAATGGGAGTATAACTTAGATAATTTAACTTTAAACCTAACAAGGGAATTTTTTCTTAGACATTTTGGATATAATAGGGATTTTATATTATTTAACAATAAGATTGTTGCGTCTTGGAATATTTGCAGCGATAGAGAAATATATAGTTTAACGTCTTAGCATTGTACGAAGATCCAGCACACAAGCAGATAAAATAGAGAGTATGTAGCGTTCATAAGCGACACCAGAGTTTTTACGTGGAAACCCCTGAAAAGGGGAAAAAATATGGGGTCTGGCCCAGTTTGAATGAATCAACTAGTATTTGCAGTCGATTACAAATGAGGCCCTTCTTAAGGAGAAGGCATTGGCTTGATGTTACAAATATACGTCATATAGAGCGCATTACATGGTGGGAGTTACAATAATCAACATAGGCATGTTTATTTGGTTTGAAGGGTCATTGTAGGTGATGGAGGTTAGGGGTACAACCAAGTCAAGACGACTCGCGAGTCGGCTAGGACTCGACTCGATAATAGGCTCGACGAGTCGAGCTTATCAAGCTTGCGAGTCGAGCTCGAACACGAGTTCGAGCTCGACAACTAATCGAGCTCAAGCTCGAACATAGGTCGGACTCGACTTGTTGGCTCGACGAGCAGCTTGATGGCCAAATATCGTGGGAAATCCAAATATCGTGGCGGGAAATCGAAACAACGGTAGTGCACGCCCGGATCAACGGCGGACAAGCTCAGGGATGACGGGTGTACGCGACTGCGAGCTCAGGGCAATGGATATCGACGGCATAGCTCGTCCAGAGCTCATCGGATCTCGAGACGTTGGTTCTGGACGGCAGACAAGCTCAGGACGACGAGCGGCGCGACTGCGAGCTCGATGACGACGGACGCGATGGCGGACAAGCTCGAGACATCAATTTTTGACGGCGGTTCTTGATGGCGAACGAGCTCGGAACGTCAGTTTTCAATGGTGGATGCTACGACTTCGGGAGACAAATCTCGACGGCAGAGAGCAGACAGATGACGACTAACAAGCTTGATGACGACGGACAAGCTCGATGACGACGAACGCGATGAGGAGGGCAGAACTCGGGTCTCAAGACGACGGATGTTACGATGAGCTCGACAACCGAGCTCGACGAGTCGCTCGAGATGACGACGAGTCAAGCTTGAGCTTGGATTTTGAACTCGACTTGAGTTTGAGCTCGAGCTCGGGTTTTGATTGTCGATTTCGACTCGAACATCCCCTGGCTCGAGCTCGACTCGACTCATTTGCACCCCTAATGGAGGTCGAAAGGACCGTAGTCAGTGGGAGACAGATGTTCGAAAGACCGTAGTTGGTAGGAGATCGGGGTTAGAAAGATCGTTGTCTAGTGATGGAGGTCGGAAGGACCATAGTAGGTAGGGGTCAATTTTTGACCCGACCTGAAAAAATCTGGGTTCGGGTTGACCCGTTTAGCAAACGGGTCAAGTTCGGGTTTGGATTTTTGACCGTTTTAAAAAATGGGTAGAGTTCTGGTTGACCCGAAAACCCAAAATCAACCCGACACTGATCTGAAAGTTGAGTTCATCCTAGTTTCTGCCGCACTCACGACGTCACCCGCCGTCACGCTCTCGTGGTCCTGCGCTCGCGCAGTCGCCCGCTATCGCACTCAGCTGTCACGCGCTCCAACGGACTCCATTCGCACACGCGGTGTCGCGGACTGACAGACTCCATCCCCACTCGTGCCGTCGCGTGGACCCGTGGACTCCTTCCCAGAGAAGCGGTCTTGCTGACTGCCAGACTCTGTCAAAAGTTCAAACTCGCGCTGTCACGCGGTCATGCGGACTCTATCCGCACTCGCCCTGTCACGAGCTCTGCCCTCTGCAATGCTGGTCAAGTCGGGTCAACCCGGCAACCTGTCCGGGTCAGATCAGGGTTGAAATGTCTGATCGTTTAGAAAAAATGGTCGGGTTTGGGTTGACCCATTTAGATCCGGGTCAACTCGGATTCGACCTGAACCCGACCTGTCGACCCAAATTGACACCTCTAACAGTAGGAGATGAAGGTCGAAAGGGTTGTAGTCTGTAGGAGACCAAGGTCAGAAAGATCGTTGTCTGGTGATGGAGGTCGAAAGGATCATAGTAGGTGATGGAGGTTAGAAGGACCGTAGTCGACAGGAGTCAGTGGTCAGAAACATCGTTGTTTGGCGATATATGTCGGAAGGACCGTAGTAAGTGATGGAAGTCGGAAGGACAGTATTCGGTATGAGACAGGGGTCCGAAAGATCTTAGATGGCAGGAGACCTGGGTCAGAAAGATCGTTATCTGGTGATGGAGGTCGGAATGATCATAGTAGGAAATGGAGGTCAGAAGGATCATAGTCGGCAGGAGATCGGGCTCAGAAAGATCGTTGTCTGGTGACGGAGGTCGGAAGGACCATAGTAGGCGATGAAGGTCGGAAGGACCGTAGTCGGCAGAAGATATGGGTCAGAAAGACTGTTGTCTGGCAATGTAGGTCGGAAGGACAGTAGTGGGCGATGAAGGTCGGAAGGACCGTAGTTGGCAGGAGACAAAGGTTCGAAAGACCATAGTTCACAGGAGACCAGGGTCAGAAAGACCGTTGTTTATTGATGGAGGTTGGAAGGATCATAGTAGGCGACGAAGGTCACAAGGATCGTAGTCGGCAGGAGATCGGGTCAGAAAAACCGTTGTAGTATGGCGGTACTCTGGTAGAACTCTGGGCATCAGGTGGTGGCCTAATAGAAGTTTGGGCCTCATGTGATGGTCCGACAGAAGTTCGGGCCTCAGGTGGTGGTTTGATAGAAGTCCGGGCATCAGGTGGTGGTCGGTGGAAGTCCGGGCCTCAGGCTATAGTCTAACAGAAGTCCCATGGGCGGATCCACCCATAGCTTAGGGTGGGCAAATACCCACCTTCAAAAAATTTTTAAAAATATTTAGAGGGGATATTTTGGGCATTTTGCCCCCCCTCAAAAATTTTTTTCTCATACTTTTATCAATCCTAAGCATATTTGCCCATCCCTCATAAAAAAAAATTTTTTTTCCCACCCTAAAAATAGAAGCCTGAGAAGTCCGGGCCTCAGGTGGTGGTCTGGTAGAAGTCTGGGCATCAGATGGTGATATGGTGGAAGTCCTGGCCTCAGGTGGTGGTCCGGCGGAAGTCCGGGCCTCACGTGGTGGTCCGGCAGAGCAATGACGTCAGGCAGTGGTTCGGCAAAGCAATGACTTCGGTTAGTGGTTCGGTGGAGGTGAGAACCTCCAATGGTGGTCCGGTGGAGCAACGACGTCAGGCGGTGGTCCGGCGGAGGTCAAGGCCTCAAGTGGTGTTCCGACGGAAGTCCGGCGGTGGTCGAGGAGGAGCTTATTCCTTCTCTTCCTTTTTTTCTTCCTTCTTCTCTTCTTGCTTTGGTCCTTCCTTTCAAGAGGAATGAGGGGTCTATTTATAGATTTCTGGAGTGGCATGACCCGCTCGATTCGACTATAAGCACGTCATGTTTGGAAACCGTTTGGTAATCCAAATTGTGGTTCGAACCCTCCAACAGTGCTTCGGACCCTTAATTTGGAACCATTTGGACTCGGATTGAGTCAAATTTGGTGTCGTTGGGTTCGTATTTTCGAGACATTCAGTTCGACTGTAACTCTATAAGTATGCTGAAATCGGAGTTCGGATGGTCCCAATTTTAATTTCAGAAGTTTCCAACTTGAATTTGCATCGAGATTCATGCCTGATCAAGAAACTTTTTTGAGGACGTATCAAATATCAATATAAATTTCTTTTAATGAATATGGTAAAGTTTATAATAGAAGTTCAAGTCCAGTTAAGCTTGAGTCTTATCAAACTCAAGCTTGACTCGCCTATTACCCAATGGCATGCTCAAACTCGAGCTCGAGCTCAAATTTCAAGCTTGAGCTTGTCTTACCAAACTATTGATGATCTCGAGCTTAAGTCATGAACTTAAGGATCTCTAAGAAGTGACAGTTGCAATGAGAATTCGCTGAAAAATGAAGATGCATCGAAGTTTATAGGTCAAAATCAAGACAGAAGCTTGTTCAAGAAGGTATCAACATAACCAGGTGGCCATGGGGGAAGTCACAAGTCATGACAGGAGCTCATTAGAGAATGCATCAAAGAGAAAACCAAGGTAAGGAAAGTTGGAATGGCAGTTCATTGGAGAAGGGGTCAATAGGGCCTAAGGAAGTTGAATGGCAGCTCTCTAGAGAAGGCAACATCGATTGTGAGGGAAGCTTGCCATAAACGGCATTGATGTGACCATTGCATTTGAAGGAGTTCATGAGACTTGTGATGATGATAATACCCTAAATTAGACAAAGAAATGGGAATTAGTTAACCCAACTTGCAAGCTAATGAGATGAACATCATCAAACTCAAACTCAAGCTCTAATATACGAGCTATTACTTGAGCTTGAACTTAAGCTTCACTTTTTAGCATTATAACCAGTTAATTTCGAGCTAGCTTCTAATTTGTATCAACTCACTTACACCCTAATTAGAAGTGTCAAATCAAACGCTGATGTTAAAATAATTCAAATAGTACTATTGGAAATGGTATAGAGCATTGCAGTATTTTAGATTCACCTAAGGATTTGAGGCATATAAAGAGCTTGATAAAACATTTGGTCATAGGGGATTCATCTCATGGGAGTAAGAATAGAGGTTACCTTAAGGTTTGAATCACTAATATATGTGGGGATGGCTTCAATTTAATTAAAGTTGCAACATAAGTTTGTAAGCAAAAATAACTTCTTCATAAATGATTTTGTGGTATAGGTTTATGAAAAGACAATTGAGACATAACATAGATTATACCCTCCCATAATTGAAAGTTGAACATATGACACTATTTAATCTATTCGGCATGACTCAGAGACTAACCAAAGTGGTTGAAGGTTTTTCAATAGTGATAGAATGGCACTGTTGTCTATCAATGATGCCTCGAGTATGCAAATTGAATAAAACTAGTAGATATTGACACAACAAGCCCAGTGAAGCGATCGATCAAAACTCCAATAATAAATGAACAAAAAATAATTTATAGAATATTTATTGCTTGAAATCAGGATAGCAAAAAATAGTCATAATTCTCTTCAAATAAAGGAATGTGGAGGTTGCAATGACTCCAAAAAGTTGAAACATTCACATTTTATTTGAGTTTCAATTTAATTTAGCTTCAATTTAGTTCTCAAAATTTCTTGTGATTCACATATATATTATCAAAATCTTTATATGACACAATAGCATAATTTATTAGGTTCAAGATTGATGTGCTATGTCCATCAACTCCTACTATGCTCACCTATGGCATTCATCAGCCTGATTTGTGTCTATTTATTTTCTAATTGCAATGTTGTCTTGTGGACCCCTATCTAACCTACCATCATAAATTTTTTTAAAATTCTAGATGGAACAGAATGCTTATATTATTGGATTTAGGCTTCGTTTGTTTTTTTTTGTGCTTTTGTAAAAGATAGTTTTAAAAAACATTAGTTCAGAAAATGGAGTTTTCTAACGGAGAAGCACATATAAAAAGCTTTCTCAAAACTACAAAAAAATGAAAAAAAAGTGTTATTGGGAACGTGATTTGACGAACCAAACAACACAAAAAAAATTCCTCCATTTCCAAAAACGGAGAAGGAAAAAAAATGCTCAAACAAACAAAGCCTTAATATATAACTAACAAGAGTGTTTTAATGCTCTCAAATAAAATAAACTAAATTTCATGACTATAAAGAAAAATAAATCAATTAAGAGCTCCACATAAAAAAAAAAATATTAGAGGTGCAATATATTTCTCATAAATAATTGCAATTGTGTTTAATAAACATGATGAGAAAATCAATTTTCATCTCAATTTTATTTTATTTTATTTTCTTATAAAATCATAGTATAGTTTACATAAAATTGCAAATATAGATATGTTATTTTAAATAATAATTATTACTATTGAGCAAGAAAATTTTGAGCAATTTTTTTTTCTAACAACAAATTAACACGCAAACGCATGGCTTTATGCAATTTGAGTACTGCAAAATGGTCCAAAATATGTAAAAGAATTATTCTTTTTTCTATTTCAGGATTATATAGTTAATTAGCTTAAGATTTTTTTTTTTTCTTTATTTTTTCTAAGTGAGCTAAAATCAAAACAAAATATTATAGGAAAAAAAATTTAAAAAAAGTTGGCAATTTGTGTTTTTGGACTTTCAAGCTCCGATGGAGAAACCTACAAATAAGAGAACACTAAGATTTCGTTTGAGACAACTTTCTTACTAATTTTTAAATCAGCTTTTTAATATAAAAATTTTTGAAATAAAAATTATTGTACTAAAAAATAATTTTAGAAAACAGTAAAAAAATTGTCTTAATGAAAACATTAGTTGCAAGTTTTTTAAGTTATATTCATATTTATATATAATAAAAAAAATATAAATTGTATTTTTATATTTTATGAATTATTAATTATTTATTGTTGATGCGTCACAAACAAATAATCTCGATCAAGCACGAATCTCGAGGCAAAATTAAGTTGGAAACTTTAAAAGTTAGATCGGAGACCATATGTATTCCGATTTCAGCAAACTTACAGTCAAATTGATCGTCTCGGAAACACAAACCCAACTACACCAAAATCGACCCAATCCGAGCCCAAATAGGTCCGAATCGAGGACCCGAATCGCTGTTGGAAGGTTCAAATCACAATTTGAGTTACCAAACGGTCTCCGATTTTAACGAGCTTGTACTCGAATCGAACGGCTCGACGAGAAGAATCCAACGAGTCTAGGATCACTGAATTCTGACATCACTAAGGCCTTCAAATGTCCAACAAACGGTGCACGATCAAGGGATTCAATATCGGCCATCCATTCGGCCACTCCCTATTTGCCCCTGATCTCACACCTATTTACAAGCTATGTCACTCCAGAAAATCTATAAATAGAGCCCTCATTCCTCATGAAAAAGGAGGAGGAAGGTAAGAGAGAAGAAGGAAGAGAAGGAAGAAAGCTCTAGCCGCCTAGCTTCTCCTCGACCACCGCCGGAGTGCTGTCGCACAACCGCCGTAGTCTTGCCGCACCATTTCCAGACCACCAAGGGACGCCAGAGTATTGTCGCAACACCGCCGTAGTTCTGCCGTACCACCGACAGACCACCAAGAGATGCTGAAGTGCCATCCGAAGCTGAAGTACCCCCTAACACTGAAGCACCACTACCGGTCTTCCGCCTGATACCGGAGTTCTATCGGATAGCCACTTGACATTGGAGTGACGTTGGACTCTTGCAAAACTCTTAGTTTATACTTATAATATGGTCGCCTTCAAGGACGAGTCAGACCATTGCACTTTTCTCAAATTCTAGTGGAATCATTTTCAACTGGGCTAGGCCCGTGGTTTTTCCCCTTTCCCGGGTTTTCCACGTAAAAAATATTGTGTTCTCTGTGTGTGAGCTGGATATCCGTGCAACGCTAAGACGTAGAATTATAACTCTATCGCCGCGTATATTCTAGCCCGCAATAGTTTGGCGCCGTCTGTGGGAATTACAATCCCACTATCTTAATCATTACTTCAATGGCCAACAGGCGTAGCAATCGCCATCAGGGAGCCTCTCGCTCGAACTCTCACCTGTCTAGAAATCAGTCCCTGAATCAGGGATGTCAGGCATCTGCCTCTTTTCACCATGGTGGGCAAAACCCTGCTGGAGAAGGGACATCTGGACCATCTATGGAAGACCGCATCCGAAAAATGGAGGAATCTCAAAAGGAGATCCTTCAACTCCTGCGAGGAGCCCAACAACCAGTGTTAGCAGAGCAGGAGGAGATTCGTCTTCCTCAAGATCCATCACTAGCTAGAGGTGTTCAACCCGAACGTGTTCAGGCAGACATCCCTATCCCCCAATCAAGGGGTCGTCCTAAAACACAACAAGATGTTGACCTTGCCGACACCGCTAGCTCTACCCATCCTTTACGCCCCAGTCAGTTAGTCCATATTCCGTCGGATATTCCTGAGGACATGGCCCATCCTCACGTTGCTGATCTCCCGCGCAATGTCTTACGCCATGAACTGAGGCGCTTAATCCAAGAAGAGTTCCCCAACAGGGGTGGAAGACAATCTCTCCATCAGTGGGACTTCCAGGAGACCTCACCATTAACAGAAGCCATCCTTCAAAATCCCATCCCTGCAAGGTTCAAATTACCGAGCATTGATTCTTATGATGGGACGTCTGACCCCTATGAGCACATCGATTACTACAGAACTATTATGCATATTCAGAGAGCCTCAGATGCGCTCCTTTGTCAAGTATTTCCTGCCACCCTCAAAGGACAAGCTCGTATGTGGTTCTACTCACTCCCAGCTAAAACTATTCCTTCGTTTGTAAAGTTAGCCAAATTGTTTGTCGAACAATTTGTCGCTAATCGAAGAATTATTAAGGACTCTTCCCATCTCTCTGGGATCCGCCAAAATGAAGGAGAATCACTCAAAGAATACTTCCAAAGGTTCTTCGTCGAAGCTCGACAAATTGCAGGGGTGGATCCTGAGTTGCTAAGAGGAGTTTTTCTTGGGGGGCTTCGTCCTGGTCCTTTTTATTCAGCACTCATGCGAGATACGATACATTCATATGCTGACCTAATTCATCGTGTGGAGGCCCAAATCTCAGCAGATGAAGCCATTAATGCTCACAAGAAGCAATTTGAGCAAATTACTAGAAAACGTAAAAATGTATTGGGGATGGATGATTCATCATCACAATGGAAGAAACAAGGAAGTAATAACTTGCCCCCTCGACCTTCACAATCTCGACGGGAGCCTCAACCAAAAAAGGAGTATACGCTCCTTAACACATCTCAATCAAATGTCTTAATGGCCATCCGAGATGAAGAGAAAGTTAAGTGGCCAAATCCCTTAAAGCCAAATTCAGGAAATCAGGAGCAATACTGTCATTTCCACCGTAGTCGTGGACACAAAACTGAAGCATGTAGGCCGCTCAAGAATGAAATTGAGAGACTTATTCAACAAGGCTACCTTGGACAGTTCATTCAAAATTCTCCTGCTCGAGATGAGGCTTATCCCACTGGGGGGAAAAATCAATAATAGCAAGGAAAATCTTTGAATAATATTCAAATTGTTGGCGAGATTAACTGATCGCATAATTGGGGCTTTTGTGTCATCATGCAGCTCTTTTATATTAAATAAAGTGTCACTCTAATATCCCTAGTATTTTTCTTCCATGTTAAACATTATGTTGTTCTGTATATGTCTTATGTGGTGTAACTTTTATATCCCTAAGTCATATTACGGAGCTGTGATATTGTCTTACATGGTACAATAATGTGTTATTTGCTTCATTTTGATATTGTCTCCTTCTTTAAAAAAGGATTAAAACGACAATGAAAATTAAAGATGAATCTAATCTCTTTAGCCATAATTTGAGAAATATGCAATCTTTATTGCATCTCAATTATTATATGATCAATCCCAGGGGGATTCGATCCGACCTCTTCCACATAGGTTAGCATCATCAAGCAACGCTCTGACATACAACCTCGGATAAGTCATACATCCTTGGTGGATTCTCCCGACCTATTCCACATAGGTTAACGTCATCGAGCAATGCTCTGACATACAACCTCGGATAGGTCATACATCCTTGGTGGATTCTCTCGACCTCTTTCACATAGGTTAACGTCAACGAACAACGCTTTGACACACAACCTCGAATAGGTCATACATCATTGATGTATTTTCTCAACCTCTTTCACATAGGTTAACGTCATTGAGCAAATGCTATGACATACAACCTCAGATGGGTTATATATCTTTCAAGAAATCTACGCTCTACTGCCCGTTGCCGAATTTTTCATCGTCCTTCTACCCAACCTCTAAGGGACATCGGTCTTCTACCTGGCCTCCAAATGTCACCGGTCTTCTGCCCGACCTCCAAGTGACGCCGGCCTTCTGCCCGGCCTCCATGTGTTGTCGGTCTTGCACCCGACTTTCAAGTATCGTTGGCCTTCTACCCGGCCTCCAAGTGACACCGGTTTTCTGCCCGACCGCCAAGTAACGTCGGCCTTCTTCCCGGCCTCCATGTGTTGTCGGTCTTGCACCCAACTTTCAAGTATCGTTGTCCTTCTACCCGGCCTCCAAGTGACACCGATTTTCTGCCCGACCTCCAAGTAACATCGGCCTTCTACTCGCCCTCCAAGTGACGTCGGCCTTCTACCCAGCTTCCAAGTAATGATGATCTCCTCCTTCACTGGTATTTAAACTATTGCCGGACAGTTTTTCCCCTAGTGGGAGTGAACTAGAGCCTGCGTAAGAGTACTGGGTCTTGATCGTCTCCGCCACCGGTATTTAAACTCTTGCCGGACAGTCTTTCCTCCAATGGGAGTGAACTGGAGCCCGCATAAGAGTACCGGGTTTTGATCACCTCTGCCTTCGGTATTTAGACTCTTGCCGGACAGTTTTTCCCCCACTCAGAGTGAACTGGAGCCTGCATAAGAGTACCAGACTTTGATTGCCGCCACTAGTATTTAAACTCTTGCCGGACAGTTTTTCCCCAATAAGAGTAAACTGGAGCCTGCATAAGAGTACTGGGCTTTGATCGCCGCTTTTGGTATTTAAACTCTTGCCGGACAGTTTTTCCCCCACTGGGAGTGAACTGGAGCCTGCATAAGAGTACCGGGTCTTGATCGCCACTGCTAAAAATCTCAACTTTTGCGAGTCCATTTTCTTCTTAATTTATGGGAGAAATATTTGGACCGGTTAAGAGAAGTAGTGCCTTATCCTTAGCCCCTAAGGGGGTATTTATAGTTGTGAGGGAAGACAAAGAGCCTTTCTAGAAATTCCCAAATAATAATAATAACAATATTATACAATGGCTATAAATTCTGCCATTAATATTAAGTTACTATAATAAATATATAAGTATGTCATTTAACGTGCCATATGAATTTATTATATATAACTTACTATGTAACGTTCATTATAATAATATATAATGTAACTATGGTGAAAATGAGGGGTAGGATATAACACTTTGTATTCATTTTTAACTATATTAATTATATGAGTTAACCTTATAACGTTACTATAATAAAATTTTATAAATTACCTACACTAATCATATCTGCTAACTTTATTAGTTATATATTAATAAAGTTATACGGTACGTTTACTTATATATAACATTTATTATAATGTTTAATATTTCAGTTATATATTAATAAATCATTAATATGTTATTAATATGTTATTAATATGTTATTAACGTCATATATAGCTTATTATATACGACATCATTTTTTTTTTTAAAGAAATATGCTACCAAAGCTTAAGAGCAATCTGAAACTTTGTTTTCATGTAAAGTGGGTGTTATTGATTTGATATTAATTAACTAGTTAATTAAATCAATAATCATATATATATATATATATATATATATATATATATATATATATATATATATATATATTTATACATATATGTAATTTTATCATGAAAAAGTATGATTGAGATATTTTAAATACTGAGATAATACAAGTATTTTTGGACTTTGTAAGATTCGACGTCCAAAAATAGGGGGCAACTGATGCGTCACAAATAAATAATCTCGATCAAGCACGAATCTCGAGGCAAAATTAAGTTGGAAACTTTAAAAGTTAGATCGGAGACCATATGTATTCCGATTTCAGCAAACTTACAGTCAAATTGATCGTCTCGGAAACACAAACCGAGCCCAAATGGGTCCGAATCGAGGACCCGAATCGCTGTTGGAAGGTTCAAATCACAATTTGAGTTACCAAACGGTCTCCGATTTTAACGAGCTTGTACTCGAATCGAACGGCTCGACGAGACGAATCCAACGAGTCCAGGATCACTGAATTCTGACATCACTAAGGCCTTCAAATGTCCAACAAACGGTGCACGATCAAGGGATTCAATATCGGCCATCCATTCGGCCACTCCCTATTTGCCCCTGATCTCACACCTATTTACAAGCTATGCCATTCCAGAAAATCTATAAATAGAGCCCTCATTCCTCATGAAAAAGGAGGAGGAAGGTAAGAGAGAAGAAGGAAGAGAAGGAAGAAAGCTCTAGCCGCCTAGCTTCTCCTCGACCACCGCCGGAGTGCTGTCGCACCACCGCCGTAGTCTTGCCGCACCATTTCCAGACCACCAAGGGACGCCGGAGTATTGTCGCAACACCGCCGTAGTTCTTCCGTACCACCGACAGACCACCAAGAGATGCTGAAGTGCCATCCGAAGCTGAAGTATCCCCTAACACTGAAGTACCACTACCGGTCTTCCGCCTGATACCGGAGTTCTATCGGATCGCCACTTGACATTGGACTGACGTTGGACTCTTGCAAAACTCTTAGTTTATACTTATAATCTGGTCGCCTTCAAGGACGAGTCAGACCATTGTACTTTTCTCAAATTTTAGTGGAATCATTTTCAACTGGGCTAGGCCCCGTGGTTTTTCCCCTTTCCCGGGTTTTCCACGTAAAAAATATTGTGTTCTCTGTGTGTGAGCTGGATATCCGTGCAACGCTAAGACGTAGAATTATAACTCTATCGCCGCGTATATTCTAGCCCGCAACAGTTTGGCGCCGTCTGTGGGAAAATTGCTATGGAGAGCACTGTAGCAACCGCACTCGGCACTATAGCAACCACTAGTTATGCTGTAACCGACAGCTCATGTAGCAATCGCAAACGGTACTGTAGCAACCGCAACCAGGTACTGTAGCAAATTACCACGACACATATTTTCGGACTTTGAGGGCTTCGACGTCCGAAAATAGGGGGGCAACTGATACGTCCTCAAAAATTATCTTAATCCGGCTCGAATTTCAATACAAAATCAAGTTGGAGACTTCAAAAATTAATTTGGAGACCATCCAAACTCCGATTTCAGCAAACTTACAGTCGAACTGAGCGTCTCGGAAATGCGAACCCAACGACACCAAATTCAACTCGATCCGAGCCCCAATGGGTCCGAATCATGGACCCGAAGCACTGTTGGAAGGTTCAAACCGTAATTTGAGATACCAAACAGTCTCCGATTTTTACGAGCTTATACTCGAATCGAACGGCTCGACGAGACAAATCCAACGAGCCCAAGATCGCCAAATTACAACATTTCTAAGGCCTCCAAATGCCTGACGAATGGTCTATGATCAAGGGGTTCAATATCGGCCGTCCATCCAACCACTCCCCATTTATCCTTGATCTCTCACCTATTTACGGGGCATGTCACTCCAGAAAATCTATAAATAGACCCCTCATTTCTCTTGAAAAGAGGGCCAAGGGGGAAGTGAAGAGAGAGAAGAAGGGGAGGAGAAGAACCGAAGAAGCAAGGAGTGAAAGAGATTTGAGCCTTTTGTTCGTTTGGCCAAGAGAGAATCATAGCGAAAGGAGACGAGTACGTAGTCACGTCGTTCCATTTCAATCTGTGAAGGTTTATTTGGACAACCATTCCACAAATGATCAGATCATCGAATTAAAGGATGCGACTCTTTGAATTTGACGGAGACGGTTACAATACCGTCAAGAGCGTGGAACTATAAGCGATCTCTAGTAATTAGTATGCAAAGATAAAGTTTGCTTTAACGATTATGTCATTCCCCAAGCCAGTAAAAAGGATCAACAAATTGGGAAGTGGTTTGCTGCATTAATGAAATTCAACATGATGGAAACGTCTTGTCAACTATATCATTGATTTCCACTAGAGCACTTACAGAAGTTCTTATATAAAAAATATTGGTTGAATAAATGCTTAACTATAGTGGAAGAAGATAAGAGATGCTTCACTTCTATGGGATTAAAATAAGGGATTTCATCAAAGTTGAATTATCTAACGCCGAAATTTTGCTCGACTTTTATGGGACGCCAGAATTCTACCCAACTTTCACCGGATGCTGAAATTCTTCCTAATTAACGATAGAGTTCTCTCCTGACGCCGAAACTCCGCCCAAATGAACCCGGAGTTCTCCTCTGTCACCAAAGACGTTGGACTTCTACCCGACGTCGGACCTTCACTCTTCGCTAAGTTTCCACCCTACGCCGGACTTCTTCCGGTTATCGGACTTCGCTGGACGTCTATGCAAAGATGCATTTCTTTCCATTGCTGGACTTCTACCTGATGTTGTCCTATTGATTTTCGTCGTCAGACTACAGTCCTTCCGACCTCCATCGCTCGCCGACTACGGTCCTCCTGACTTACGTCGCCCGTCGACTACAGTCTTTCCGACCTCCGTTACCCGCCGACTACGGTCCTACTGACTTACGTCGCCCGCCGACTACAGTCCTCCGTCGCCAGCTGACTACGATCCTCCTGACCTACGTTGCCCGCCGACTATGGTCCTTCCGACCAAACGAACATGTCAACAATGACTCTTTGTTTTTACATCATGTAATGTACTCCATAAGATGTACATCAAGCTAAGGCCTTCTCCCAAGGAAGGGCCTCATTTGTAATCGACTGCAAATACTAATGGATTCGTTCAAACTGGGCTAGGCCCCGTGGTTTTTCCCCCTTTTACAGGGGTTTTCCACGTAAAAATCTTGGTGTCTCATAAATGCTAGACCCTATCTCTTATCTGATTGCGTGCCGGATTTTCGTACAACGCTAAGACGATAAACTTTATATTTCTCTACCGCCGCGAATACTCCTGGACGCAACAATTGTAAAATAAATTTGGTGAATTTTTAAAGTTGTCTTTGTATCCAATGATTTTGATCAAATATTGCAAAAATATTTAATGTTTTTCGTTTATTGAGTGTAAGGAATTTCTTATGTATTTTAAAATTTTAATGGAGTTTTCAGAGTAGAACTTTAGTATCAACACAAAAAATGATAAAATATATGGAATATTGAACCTTTTTTGAAATTAAAAAAAAACACAGTTTAAGAATATTATGATATAAAATATATAAAAACATTCTTCAAATTCTTATTATATGTTCAAATATATCTAAAACTTTTTTTTCTAAATTTTAATTTTTTAATATAAAATCTCAACTTTTTAGATAAGTGTTAGAATTTGAAGGCCGTTCTAACATATTTTTTATGTTATAATATCTTGATACAAAAAAAAAATTCAAAAAAGGGCTAATTTTGACATACATAAGGAAATATCAAATTTAATGTAAGACAAAATTAAAAATTGTGTTGTCCTCATGATGGATTGAAGAAAATATTGCAATGCTACAATCTGAATTTTGAAGGAAAATATTTTTTTTCTTCAAAAAAAAAAAAACAAATTGTTGCTCTACCACCTTTTAATTTTTCGTATTTTGTTTGGTTTTTTAAAACAAGTTTGAGAGTTTTTTGTTAATATTTTGTTCATTATATTATTCATAGGTAAAAATTCCAAGTCACTAATACATCTACTATCCGAAGGTCAACATCTACTCTCCTATAGTCCTATTATAACATATTTGAAAAAAAATAATAATGATTTATATAATTTTATTTTAGTATAGTTTTCACAATAAATATCTTTAAATATTTATATTTTACAGATATAATTGTTTTAAATATTGAAAATTTATTAATTTCATTCCATAACATTTATTCTACCAATTTCATATGCATATCTTAATATCTAAATAAAATAATATAACTTCAAGTCATTTAAATAAAATAGAAAAAAAATCAACATATACTGACCCAGTCTTTATCCAAAAAAGATTATGACCATATAATTATAGCTACTCTATGCAATCATCAGAATTCAGAAGTACTATCAACATCATCATTAGTCTATCAACATTATAAATCCTCAATTTTCATACATTATGAATTAATTATTATCTTTGAGTGTTAAATTTATTCTTTGCAAATCAAATCATCATAATCACTATAAACTCATTGATTCCTTACGTAAATAAAAAGCACTTAGCTTAAGATTTCATTTGAGATAACTTTTTTATCGCTTCTTAGTAATTTTTTTATTAGAAAGTTATTTTAAAAAACTGTAAGAAAATCGTCCCACAGTTTTTTGCTGCTTTTCAAAATAGCTTTTCAGTACAAAAATTTCTTGAATTAAAAATCTTTATGCTAAAAAAATTATTTTAAAAAAGCAACAAAAAAATTGTCCCAAACGAAGCCTAAATATCTAAATTTTAAGATGCATCAAATGGTAGAAAAAGAAGAATTCAAGCAGTAAAACGAAGGGCCCAAAGACCACTCACTGTTGAGAGTACATAGTTGACAATCATAGCAGCACAATAATAATAATGATTCTATTCAAAAAGCCCAATTCATAAGATGTATAAATTTGGCGAAGAAACAGACAGCGCAATCTTACTCAGCGTCTTCAATTTCTTCGTCTTCTGGCACACCTCGAAGATAAAGCACATTGTTGCACCTGGAAGTAAAGATCAGAATAATGCAAATTTAGATTTTTATTCGGAACAATTTTCTTTCTGCTTCTTAAAGCAGCTTTCTAGTTAAATAATAATAATTTTTGTATTAAAAAACTATTTCAAGAAGCATTAAGAAAGCCGTCCCAAACGAAGCCTTAGTGAAGATCATCGCACTCTTGCGTCTATATGGGAAGGCTTAAAGCTTACCTTATCAGTATTTCCCCGAGATTTCCTGAAAACTGGCCATCAATAAATTCTTCAGTGTTTGCAAGCTGCAAGAGTAAAAAGTTTCAGAAATCATTTATAAAAAATTACGCTAGGTGAGTTCAGAAGTAGAACTTGCAACAGTTTTTTGAAGCCAAAGTTAAATACCTGCAAGTTCATGTAGGAATCAACTGAAACAAGAAAGCCTGGAAAAAAGAAGAGATTGTCCAGAAAAAGAGACCAAACCATTAATGGGCAGCAGTTAAAGAAGGTTAGAAGGAGAAATAAAACAAGAAAATACGCACATCAATGGATAGGAAAAGTACCTTTGTATTCCATTCCCCACTTGAGCTTAACAATCACAGGCTTCCCTGTCAGATTGTTCAAGAATGGTTTCGGGTTGACCGGTACAGTCTGCAGGTCAACAGTAAACATCAATTGGCTAGACAGATTTAAAAAAATTAGCGACAGTGGTAAGCAACCATAATATACAGTAAGTTGACTATATGAAATAAGAAACAAAATAAATTATGCACACAGCAAACGAGTATGATAATAATTAGTACAATTCTATAACTATCCGCCATTATTAGAGCAAAAAAAGTGATATCTACTGTTATAGGTTTTGAAAAATAGAGTTACAGAAGAGGATGTAGCTTTTAGAATTGAAGTTAGATGATTAAAATACAGGGGTAAAAAAGCTCAGTTGTTGATGGAGAAATAACTAAAAAGACCAACATGTAAATTTTATTAAACAATTAAGTTGACCACTTTTTATAGATTCGAGTGTTGGGTGATAAATGAAAATTATTCTCTATTAATAGACTAGTTAAATATGACATAAATGCGAATGCAGATAAATGTGACAGAATAATAAATGATAGATAAGGAAATTATTATGTTAAAAGGAATGAGGAAATTGATATTTTAGAAGTAAAAATAATTAACTTGATGGTTCTGGAGGAGTACAATAAAAGATAGAAATTAGGCCAACAAGATAGTAGATAAAATGAAAGTTAAAAGACCGATAAGGATAAGATAAATGATAACAATGATAAAAGTTGTGTGAAAAAAAATATTTGCACATAGATACAACACCTCATGCAGCACTCATAAAAACTGAAAGTTAGTGAGAATTTAAAAAACTAACCTCCAATTGTTGGGATAAGCCTAACGATGATAATAAACTGGTACAATATGCACTGACCAATAAGAAATACTTCACAAGCCAAAAAATTCGGTTGTTGCATTTTATATAACAAAATATGATGTTAAATTAAACTTGTTTGATGTGGCAATTGAAATAACAATTGCCATTCAAACAGCTAGAGGAAAGAAATTGCAGAGAACGGATTTTTTTAATCCAGATTTAGGTGTAGCAAGCATGGTATATTAAGCTTACAGAACACAGTACAAAACTAAATTTGAGTTTTAAGAAATGTTTATACCATATTTAAGCAAAAGATGCCATTAAGATCTTCTGCACAAAATTGCCTTAAAGGTGCAAATGTTCGTGCTCACTTTCCCAAATTAGGCGTCGATTTCAAGAATATTATTAAACTTCTGTTCAACTCATAATGTTAAAATTCACACAAAAAATAGACACGAAACAAAATAATGAAGTTTATAACATAAAATAGACTCATTCATGAGCGTATAACATATGTGAACTAGCGCAGACAAAGAACACATTTGTGCATTAAACTCACAATAGTTTCATGAAGCAGACTCAGAATCACACGAAAGCATCACTATGAGTTTTATAGCAATTATTTGAATTCAGCTTTATTGTTGACCTATGACTGTCGGCCAAACCCAAAACCTACATTCAGACAAAGCCATTAACCCCATAGCTCTAACTGAAACCACACAACCCACGGCACTTAACTTCTCATTCCACCTCAGCCACGATCGATCCTATAACCGCCCACGATCGCACTCCTCTCGGCAGAAACTGCTCCTCACGACTCAAAATAAAAAACTCTCCCTCATTTTCTCTCACGCTCTGAGAAGCGCGCACACAGAGACTCACGCATACAGAGAAGAAAGGATTTCGGGACTTACCTCTTCCAGGAAACATCTCTCCCGATCTCAATTTCGACTTCAGTCGAAGACCCTCCAGCCTCCGTCGAGCAAGCCGAGTCCATCCTCTCTGGCCAACTTCCGCCTCTTCTAGCGACCGAACCCGACGCCGACCTTCTGCGTTCAACACCGCCGGCCTTCAAGCCTTCGACGCCCGACACTGACTCCGGCCTACCTCTTCCCGCCGGCCTGATTGTTGTCGACGTCGACCACACCGCCGACGAGCCAATCCGACGCCGCCTCCGACCCGAAGCCCTAGTCTCCCGTGCGTGACTCCCGTCCGTCCCCAGCTCTGTCCCGATCCCTCTCCTTCCTCTGTTATATATTATATAAGATATATATTATATATAAGATATATATTATGTTATATAAGATATAATATTATATATTATATATAAGATATATATTATAACATATCAGATATATATATATATATATATATATATATATATATATATATATATATATATATATATATATATATATATATATATATATATATATATATATATATATATATAATGAAATTAAAGAGAGAGAGAGAGAGAGAGAAATCAATTTTAAATAGGTATGAAGATTTGAAGGAAGTCCCGGGGTTGATCCGGTCCCCCGAAGCCCTTGGCCGTCGAGTTAATCCGGCCGAGGGAGTGCAAACACCGATGGGATCGATTCGCTCTCCCAAATCACCTCGCCGTTGATTCGCTCCGGCCGAGTTGAGCCACTCATTACCTCCCGGCATCGGGGAGGGGACGCCGGAAGGCTGCCGGATTTTCGAGGGAACCAAAAATATTTTTAAAATTAAAATAAGTTGTTTAAATTAGCAGGTCGATCGCTCATTAGAAGACTTGAAGACTCCTTTGGGATCGATTCGCTCTCCCAAATCTCCTCGCCGTCGATTTGATCCGGTCGAGTCGAGCCACTCTCTTACCTCCCGGCACCGGGGAGGGGACGCCGGAAGGCTGCCGAAATTTCTAGTGAAAGCAAGGGATTTAAAACTATATGAAATTGGGCTTGATTGAACAAAAGACTTGAACTAAAATTTAAACAATTAAAAGACCCTTACATAAAAAAAAAAAAATGTGAAACGGCGATGAAGAATGATTTTTAAAATGATTGTGATTAAATGATATCCAAAACCTATTTTAAAAAGTCAAAATTAAATCATGCAATTACTAAATCAAATAATCATTTGGTATATGTTAAATACAATTATGTTATTAAATCCAACATACATTGTATTGGGCTAAACTAATAAAATAAGGGTTAAGTTCATAATTCAATGTTCGAATCAAGCTTCTTGAGCATCTTCTTTGGTTTATGATATTGAGATCCATCCATATACAATCAAAATTGTCAAAAGATGATTAACCTTTCAATTGACAAAATTCTTTGGAAAACTTTCGTTATTTGGAAATTGACAAGATCTTTGTAGAACCGAATAAGACGCACTAAAATTTACCTATAAATGGAAGCCAAAGAATTTGTAGTGTTCTATATATTATGCTATAGGCATACGATAAACTCTTACAAAATAAACTAGTCTATTTAGAATAGAAGCCTGTAACTTCTAGTTCATGTTACCATTCACTTGCAAATAAGAGCAAGATATTTATAGTGCCCATAACAACTAGCCTGTGAGCAAGAATAAGGAGTTTATATCGAACAAATCAATCCATCTACGAGGGAGAATAAGAGAACTTATAGCAAATAAGATAATTCTTCTATAAACACAATCTAGTAGTAGCGATTGAATAAACACCTTCTACGAGCTGTGCTAATTGACGCTTAAAAGAGTCAATACAAACTAAATGCAATAAGTTAAATCTAATACCACTTACACGCCACCGGATCCGCAATATGTCTACAAGCGGACAGAAGGCGTTCGTAGGCCCTCAAATGAAATCCCGGGCTATTTTCTAAATAAAATCACTCTCACATAACGGATCATATTTAAATATTTTTAAAATGCCCCTTATATATTAAATGTGATCAATTAAATTAAATATCCTGCTCCGGTCAATGCATTAAAGTTACAGACATCAATGACCGAGAATGCTGCGCAGGATCAAATACTACAACCCGCATGTGCTCCAATCGCATATCTAAGTCCCAAATCCAACGATTCGAGAATGCTGCGCGGGTCTATATTCAAGTTTCATCCTCCTCCTCAAAAGGACTGGAGTCGACATGACTTGAAGTATAAAATACCTCCCAAAATCCTTACCAAAATAAAAGTGACCTCAATAGACACCCCGATGATGGCCGTGTTGATCGAAAATCTCAACCGGGGGGTCAAATATCAAATCCAACAAAAATCTAAATTCTTAAAATAAAATCAATCACTTAAAAACTCAAAACTAAAAATCATCCACCTCCCGCAATCGTTAGTCGGAGGTGATAAATTTGAAATTAACTTCAGCTCACAAAGAGCGAATGCATGTCGGGTGTATCACTACGATTCATCCTCAAATAGTCCATTGCCAACAGGGACGTGGCACGTGCCCTCTGATCGGGTGGTTTTGCCGCAAAATGGCACCATTATATTACGATCACGGCCAAAGCCCGTATGTTCCCTAAAGGCGTCAAACCCTTGAGCGATGGATCATAGGGTATATTCGATAGGCATAAAGCCCTCTGTCAGCTAAGGTGGATTCAGATATATCCCCTTAGACAAACACCAACCCAGGTCTACAAGGTATTCTTGGACGAAGCAACCCATGGCTGCCTACAAGGTGCCTTCTGTCAGGTTGGGTCGACTACCTCCTCTGACTAAGTAGACCAGGATCATGACAGCCCGGGACGACGGAACCATGGGATCTTGATCGGGCTCGTCTTCATTCCCCCCCACCACAGTTTTAAATTTATGATGATAAATTCTAAAATCTAAATTTCAAAATCCAAATCAATAAGATCAAATGTAAACCCTAAAATTATTGCTATTATACTATAGGTTCATAACCTATGTAACATCCTTAACGACTAGCCTTAATCGAAAGTTCTCTCTCGTTATCGGGAGGGGTAATTAACTATAGGGGCTTGCGCCTATAGGAAACCAGAACTCAGATCAAAAAGTCCTCACAAAATGAGGGCGAAATCTCTGGGTAGTGTCTTATTTAAAACCCAATCTGCCTTCTGAAAATTCCCTCGGAACCTAATCTCGTTAAAACTCTCTGCCGTCATTGTCTCACAAACACTTAATAGAAAAATAGACGTATGGCGTGGAGAGGCCGGGATCAACAAACATAAAATGGAATTTTTCGGAGCCCACATTTATTAAATTTATTTTTCATTCATTTATACTGATTGCTGTCTATGATGTTAAGCTTTTTAAATATGGAAACTGAGAAACAGTTGGCATTACAGAGAGAAGATTGCCAGCAATATGGACAAATCCACGACATATTTTAAGCCTACAGAGCATTCAGAGCTAAATTTGAGTTGCAAGATATGTTGAAATCATATTTATGCACATGCCATAAGATGCTAAGAAACAAGATTGACCAAGGTGAAAAACGAGACTTGGTGTCCACCTTTCTGAAATAAGGCACCAGCTTAAGTAGATAATTAAAAAAATTAGTCTACATAATGTAAAAACTTCACACCTAAAACAGACAGCAAAATTATGATTCGGGCATGTTTGGCTCTGCATTTGTTTCTTCTTCCTTGTTTTTTGTTTTTAAAAACAAATTATGTTAGGAAATAATGTGTGGTTGCCAATTTTTTGTTTTTTATTTTTGGAAATAAATTAGCGTGTCTACAAAAATTTTGAAAATGCCAGAGTTTTCACTGATTTTCAAAACATCTGTTATGATAACAAGAAACAAATACAACAACAACAACAACATCAAGCCTTTATCCCACTACGTGGGGTCGGCTGCATGAATCTTTTTTCTCCATTGTGTCCTATTAAAAGTCAAATTCTCGTTTAAATCTAATAAAGAAACAAATACACATCCAATTCATTTTTTTTTATGTTAAGCGAAACGGAATAAAAAAGAAACAAATAAAATTGAAAACAAAACACAAACTAACATGTAACATAGAAAAACTTATGTGTGCAAACAAGTCAAACCGGCTCGCGAGATTACTCGAGCACGACTCGATAACAAGCTCAAGAGCCGAGCTTATTAAGCTTCGACCAGTCTTTTGAGCTCGTGAAATAATCAAACCTAGGGATGTCAATTTTTGACACGACCCGAAACACGACCCGAACCGACCCGGAAAAATCCGGGTTCAGGTCAACCCGAACCCGAATCGGGTCGGGTTCGGGTTGAACAAATCAACCCGTTTTAAAAATCGGGTCGGGTTCACCCAGCAACCCGAAATTGACCCGAAAGTGACACGAAAACTCATATTTGACCCTAAAACCCAAGGTCGACCCGTTTTGACCCGATTTTGACTCGATTTTGACCCAAAAATTGAATTTTGACCCGATTTTGACCTGAAAATTAGAAATTTTAGATCAAATTCGGGTCATTCGTGTCGGGTCGGGTTGACCCGGACCCGAATCGGGTCGGATTCGGGTCAGGAAACCTGACCCGTTTTTAAAAACGGGCCGGGTTCGGGTTGACCCGAACAGTCCCGAACAGTGTCGGGTCAGTTTCGGGTTCGACCCGAACCCGACCCGCTGACCTGAATTGACACCCCTAATCAAACCCGAGTTTGGTCAAAGTGCTGCTCGACTTGACAGTCCATCGAGCGGGATTAAATGGCCAATCCGCAAAGATGAAATAGATGGTCAAATCAAATGGACGAGAGTTCAGCGGGTTAAGTAATCTAAGGTTTAGCACAACTAGGAAAAGCAAGTAGTGAATGGAGAAAGGCAAATAGGCGAAACTTCTCTCATTCCTTCAGCTTCATTACAGTTTAATGACAGAATCCAGGCTTCCAGTTCCAACAGCCAATGGCCCAGTCTCCCGCAACAGCACAAGCTGAACTTCGGAGAGAAGATTTGCACGTTCTCAAAAATTTGATTGATGTAGGGTTTTGAGTGTTTTTTTATTTTAATTAATGATGTTATTTCATTGTCTTTTTTCCATTTTGCTTTCGTTCTTTATGAAACAACCTGCAATTTTAGCCTTTAATCTACTATATTATGTTTTTTTTTAATTAGTATCGTATAAGAAGTTAATAAATAAATATTTATTATCTATTTTATTGGTCTAGGGAGGCGGAAAGGATTTGTCTCATTCAAATTGATCTAGTACTTAGAGAAAACATGGAGATGAGGCTTTGATATATAGTATTTTGCCTTCTAAAGTTGTTTCTATTTTTTAACATGCTTTTGGTGCAGCCATTGGTTTTCTTTTTTTATTTGTTTTCCTTAAAATAATTTATATTGGAATAGTTACTAATGTCATTTGGAAGCTGATTTATTTAACTGAACACTTGTAATTTCAGTATGGGCCAAGTTTAGAGAGTTATAGACCAAAAAAACACAGATATTTCTTTTATTATTTGGCTTGAAACTGATATATAATTTGTCTGAGTATCTAATGCTCTATTCATTCTTCTTATCAAAATGTTGCATCCATTTTAGCTTTTCAAATTTCTAATATTTCATATTTATTGGTAAACTATTTGTTTCGTGTTTTTTCACATAGGATGTCAGCACTCAGCAGATCCAATTATTGAAGATAATATTAATGAGCATTTGAATTTGAAAATTGTAGAAGTCAGGTGTGCAATCACATAATAAGGGATTGTCTGGATGATGAACAGACCAATGAAAATATAAGTGAAAATCCAATAGATAAAAAAGGGAAAAAACCATCTACAATGTGGGATGAATTTAAAGAGAGAACTTTCATTGACGGACACAAGAAAGTTGAATGTTCTCATTGAAAGAATGCGTGTCTTAAGGAATCAAAAAATTTTGTAGTTCGAACGCAAAAACATTACATATACAGGTGAAAATTCTCAAGAGAGTGAAAAATTTAACAACATTCAAGTACAACCAATCTAAAGTTAGGGAGATGGTCGCTCATTATATTTTAATAAATGAAAATTTTGTTCTCAGTTGTGGAAGAGTTTGGCTTTAATTTAATATTAGACCATTTCACTTTATTTTATGCAGTATAGTAGAATAACATCACGAAATGATGTGACGGTGGTGTATGAGTAGAAGAAAAATCTACATTCTGCATTAAAAGGCATAACTAGACTTAGCTTTACAACTTATGTATGGAAATCCAAAAATCAATGAATTTCTTACATGACTGTGACAGCACATTCTGTGGATTCTAACTGGAAATTACAAAAGTGTATGCTAAGCTTCTCACGTTTACCTCCACCACACAGAATCTGAGATTATCGACGCATTTTATAAGTCAATTGGTGAGTGGGGCATAGAGGACAAAGTATTTATAATATATGTTGATAATATTGAAGGACGAGTGAGAAGGAAGTTATTTTTTGAAGGTAAGATCTTTCATGTGCGATATTGCACACACATTCTAAATCTTATGATGAATGATGGAATAAAAATTGTGGATCAAATTGTTAATAAAGTCCGTGAGTCGGTTAGCTTCATAAATGCTTATGAGGCAAGGTTAGCAAAATTTTATGAAGTTGTTCAACATTTGCAGCTACCAAAAATTAAGCTTATTATGGACTGTCAGCACGTTGAAACTCAACATATAACATGCTTATTGTAGCACCAAAATTTAGGGAAGTTTTCTTTTCTTATAGGGAAAGAGAGGTAGCTTATCATAGTTGTCCTACAGAGGAGGAGTGGGATAATATAGGAAAGGGGTGTGATATTTTGGGATTTTTTAATGAGGCAACAAATATCATTTCATAATCGGAATACCCAACATCAATTTTGTTCCTTTCAAAGATTTGTACAATTAAAAAAGTATTGGATTATGGGGCACATTCTTTAGATAGTTTTATCATGGAAATGTCAACAAAAAATGAAGGCTAAATTTAACAAACATTGGGGTGAGTATAATCTTCTAATGACCTTTGGTGCTATCATGGATCCTAGAATGAAATTTGTTATCATAGAATTTGCATTTCCGATGATCTATAAAGGGGATGAAAGCATAAAAAATATCTCGTACATTTGCAGCTTACATTCGAGTTGCATGAAAAATATGCAGCATGTTTTGAAGAGGAAATAGAATGTGCAGGTGGCACATTCAAGTGGCACAGAATGTTAGCCATTCAAAAGGGTTTATTAAAAAAATAATAGAATAGAAGGTTTGAAAACAAGTAACACTCTGATGAGAGGAAATAGAAACACAAAGAAGAGAAACAACAACACTTATGCTATTTTTCTTTTAGTTTTCTCAAATCATTAAAAGATAATAAACAATAACCAATGATGCTATATGAGGAAATTTGAAAATATAATGCAACAACATTAAGCATTTATCCCACTACGTGGAGTCGGCTATATGAATCTTTTTTCTCCATTGTGTCATGTTAAGAGTCAAATTCTCATTTAAAACTAATAAAAAAATGTTATTTCTAATATTTTCTAGCCAAATCTCTTTAGGTCTACCTTTACCTCTCTTAACATAGGTCAATCTAATACATCTACTCTCCTAACCGAGTCATCGAAGACCGTTATTTTATGTTGCCAAATAAGATGACTCTCTCTAATCTTATATGATATTGGATCCAACCTTTTCACGTATCTGCTCATTTCGCATTCTATCTCTAAGAGTAAAGTCACTCATCTACCTAAGCATCCTCATCTCTGCAACACTTAACTTAATTGTATGCTTCTCTTTTAATGGCCAACATTCTGCACCATAAAGCATTGCAGGTCTCACCACCATCTTATATAATTTTCCCTTAAGTTTACGGGAGACTTCTCTATTATAGAAATCTGAAAATACAATGACTAAAATAAACTTACCATGAAATTAAATGACTAAAAAAAGGAAATGATAAAATGGCATAAACAAGGAAATGGCATTTAAGTTCAATGGGTATAAACATGATATATAGACAAGGACATAGAGCAATAAAAATTAATGACACCTCCCTCCCTCTTCTCATAAATACCATTAATTTCTCAAACATGTCATTAAATGCCCATCATTTTTCCCTTTGCCATTACAACCAGAAACCTATGCCCTAAACATCATTATGTAACATCCAAATAAATTATAATTAAAAAAACTTGTTTCTTATGCCACCCCCCTACTTCATCAAGTCTCAATAATTTTATCTCACTCCGTCCCCAAATCAGATCTTGCCATTGCCATCACTATCATGTGCAGCTCTCATACTTCTTGTCAATGTTGATCGCTAATCTCTTAGCGACTCTCACTATCACATCCCGATCTAAACACCTTTATTTTTGTCTTTTCCCTCTTCCATAATAATTTTTCCTTCAAGCTATTACTGCTTCTCCCACTTCCTTGATTGAATGACAATGTGAAAGCGTAACTAACAATATTTGGTTTGATTTAGTTCAGGTTCAACCAAGAGTTGTTAGAATCTAATTCCGAAAATTGAAAACTAATTAGGATAAGGTTGGCTCTCCATTTTTGCTACATCCCATCTAACCCAATCCACTTTGCACCCCCTAGTCTAACATATGAATAAATCAAAAAAATATGCTACATTCTAAGATAATAATAATACAGGCGTAACAGGCATAAAAATATAATATCTATTAATAAATTCCACACTATCCAATATAAAAATACAAGAAAAAAATCAATGAACCTAGAAAAAAGAAAAGGTAGAAGCTGATTAAGAAGAAATAGCGGGAAGTGTGATCCGTTGCCCTATGATGAAAGAAGATTAAATAGACTAAAAAAATTATAAACAAGGTAAATTATTTGAAATGGTAAAAAGCAACGAAATAAATTAAACATTAAATATAATAAAAACAAATCATAATAGTTTTACCACAGTTAAGTATAAATTGTAAACCATATCTCAAAATAAGAATACAGAAAAATGGATTAAGAAACAAATTGCCCAAGAAAAAATTAAGGTGCTCCATTGAGGGGCCTATTTCCTGAGTAAAGCCCTTATGGTCCAACACCAATCAATGAAAGTAAGTGCAACAAAGCAGCTATCACCTAGAAACAAGATGTTCAAGTGATGAAATTTCCTGCTGAAGCAACTGACAACACATTAAGAACCTCAGTAAAAATATAGGAAAAAGCTCCCTTGGCATGCATCATGATTTTTTTCCAGGAGAAGCAATAATTTACTTAGGATATTCCTTTATATGAAATTAGTCCAACATCTTCTCTTAAAGCAGCATGGTCTACGGGTGCTATACAATCAGAAGTACAAAGGATGATTGAACTGTTAATATGCATAATTTCATGTAATCTATGAAATAAATAAAAGTATCTGTGAGTTATATAACACCAGCATTAGCCAAAAAACCTGAAACCATAAATAATTACCATGAACAAAGTTAGTTCTGGAATAAAATGGCATAAAGTTCTAGTATAAAATGGCATAAACTTTAAATTTTCATTGGTTAAAAAATAAGGATATCATAGCCAACTGAGAGTTGATTAGTAATGCATAAATGTGTGCTATAACTTTAACTAAAAATAAAACAACATGGCCTAAAAAACAATTTTCCATGAAATTGCGAAAAATATAATTATGTTACACGGTCTCACCCTAATTCTGAAGCTCTAAGGTTATGAATTGATTGCAAGTGGGCATTAAAACTTTGTAATTATAATGCAAGCCTCTTTAAGTGGGGGATATAAAATTAAGAAAAAGAATGGTTTACTAGTTCCGCTAATGGTAGTCCTCAAAGACATAGATTTATTCAGGAACTAAGAAAATTTACCTCTGAGATCACACCACACAAGAAAAAATTATAAAGCTCCTCCAATCAAACGTGGTAATCAGCTTGATCCCTAGCTTCAGAATGAGTTAACCCTTAAAGTACCCTCAGATCTTTAACAATGGAGATAGATCTTTTAGATATTTAATCAAATACTGCACAAGCAGCAACAAACACAGTATCAAGTACCAATAAATCTTTCAATAAGAGAACATTCGAATCATATATTTTCCATCAACATTCTTGCCAAAATTTTACAAGCCAAACCATGCACTCTACATATTAAATCAAACAGAGAAAGAAAGAACTTAACAAGAACCCCAAAAGTTAAAGTTTTAAACATAGGCTTGAAGAATAATAAATAAAATGAAAGTAAAATGGGAATATGTTGTAACTAGATAAACTTGAGTAGGGATTTAAAGGTTTATAGCTAAAGATCCCTGGATGAAAAGCCTATTGCAACACCGTGCATTCAATGCTCTAAATAAATAGCTTACTGATTATCCAATTCTATAGCAAACTACACCACAAACTAAGGAAACAGCCTCTCTAGGGTAAAACAGTATAGGAAAGGCAGTATGCACTAACCATTGGATGGAGCTTCAAGCATCAGATGCGCAAATTTTTTAACCATATTAGCAGATGAACTTTTAAGTGGACTGGACTTGTATTTCAATCCTAATTTACAAGGACTAAAATGGCAGTTTATTCTACAGTTTGGACAGTATTACATCAAGATTTATCTTCAATTTAAAGATGAAAACATGTTCATTTATGCTCTTTAATGTCCTTATATCAGTTGGTTCACACTAAGCGGCAAAAAATGTACTATACTGGAGGTCTCTCAACATGCATTTATTACATGGTAGCTTCTAAACTGTTCAGCATAAGCAGCGGCATGCACACTATTTCAGAGGCAGGATTCTGGCTCAGGTAGCCTTACTTCAAACCAATATTTTCTATCAAAGAGCACCCAAACAAAAAGATTAAAATTTAGCATCACAGATATAAAACAACTACAGCAAAATCTCGAAATAAAGTGAGTAGCAACTGTTAACCCTCTATTTCTCTTCTGTTTCTGAACTCAATTAGAAAGTATTTAGTGAATAACAAAATAAGCTTTGACAAGATGATCTGATGGCTGATGTGTTGCAAATTACAGAAATGTGATATTTTCAAAATCTACATTCCGTAAGTCTGGCTAGTATTCAGCCAATAAATGTATAATTCAAGAATGCGTCCTAAGAGATCAAATACGCAAAAGAAAAAAGTGCGCCTGAGTGAAAATTGTGATTATCTAGTCCAATAGAAATAATTAGGACGTTAAAACAGTAAAAGACAACAACAATTTTTCACTGTTTTCAAAACAATAAGCATGATTAATAGCTTTCTTTGTAGGCTGCAGCAAATAGTACTCGATAAATACCTTGAGCAACGTCGGAACCACAACTCACCACTAAAATGTTCCAAAATCTACAATTTCAAAAAGGAACTGAAAGTGTTATAGAGGGTTCGGCTATGATAATCTTCATTGTTAACATCAAATGACACATGATTCCATATTTTCTATATCTCTTCTACACGATTAGAAAGACTGGGGTTCATAGACAATTTGTCATTTCTCAGATCATCACCACTCCGCTTGAATGCCGTCGTATATTTGAATTTATGCTCTTTGCAGGGGAAAAAAAAAACTAAAACAAGAAATAACTTGCGTGCAAAGCATTTTCCTAAAGTTAATATCAACACCTCTACTGTATATCAAAAGAGTTACAACATATGCCCTAAAAAGAGAGAGAACATAAAATCCATTACCAAGATTCTCGAACAAGTGTTGAAGGGAAAGAGCAAAAGAAACAGAGGACGGGGAAAACTCACACACATATTAGAGAGAGAGAGAGAGAAACTGACCGCCATTAGAACCTAAAGGAATCGTTAGGCTGCGCAAGTGCGCTGAGGGAGCAACCACAGCTTGATAAGACCACGGAGCTTTCCTTAGCGGCGGCGATCGCTGACCTGACTGACTGACCGTCGCGAGCGAAAGGGGGAGTATGCGCGAGGGTTAGCAAAGGAGACGCGCCCGGCAAAATAAATGTATTAGCGCAGGAGTTTTATTCGGAGGTAAACGGGCCATTTTGTCATCAAAATTGTATTTATAATTTTATATTTATCTTTTACAAAACGGCAAACAGCCCCTTCAAGGAAAAAAATATCAAAAAAATTTGTCACAATATTATGTTGTAAAATTTATTAATAAAATTTTAAAATTTTATAATATATCTAAAAAATTGGGTGATTTTAATGCATTATAAATTTTTATATACAAATTTAATAATTTCTTAGGCTTGCTTTTATAAAATTTTATAATTATCATGATACATTTTTACATTAAAAAAATACTATGCAATTTTTTAACATTAATATTATGTCCAAAGGTTTGGGTTTTTTATTTAAGTCACATGATGGATTTTAGATTTAAGCTTCCTTTGGGATATTGTTTTTTCACTATTTTTTACTAATTATTATATTAAAAATTATTTTAAAAAAATAATAAGAAAGTCATCTCAAATGAAGCCTTAGTTATATGCTCAACTTTTTAGGGTGTTTTGATAGATTATTAAAAAAACATATATTTTAATTATATTGAGTAATTGAAGTGAATGTTTTTTAGTAATGATATATTGCTAAGAAATTATCTTAATAGGGTACGAACCTTAATGCAAAATATGAGTTGGAAGCTTCCAAAATTAAAATTGGGATCATCCAAATTTCAATTTCAGCAAATTTACAGCCAATTTGAACATATCAAAGACATCAAAATCAGTCAAATATAATCCCAAATGAGCTCAAATCAAAGGATCAAAGCCTACTTGAAAGCTTCAAAGCATCATTTGGATGGCCAACTATATTCGAATATGACATGCTTATAGTCATATTGAGCGGCTCGACGAGATGAATCCAATGAGCATAAGATTGCTTAATGTTGATATCATTAAGGCATATAAATGCTCCGTATTAACGGGAATTAATATGGGTCATCCGATGAAATACTTCAAATTTGCCCTGAATTTTTTCATATTTATTGAGTATGCCACTTCCAAAAAATTATAAATAGATTCTCATTCTTCACATAAAGGGGGAGAAGATGAGGAAGAAGATAAAAGCTATGGGGCTTGAAGAATCCTTTAGCTCCACCCCAGCACCACCGCCAATGAATATGCCTCCAAGCCTCCACAATTGAACCTCTGGCTGACTATCATCGATGGTCATGCATTTGGCAATCAATGACGATCCTTTATCTGACCACTGTCATCAACTACGATTATTCTAACCACCGTCACCCAACTACGATCCTTCCAACCTTCATCATTTGTAAACTATGGTCCCTCTGACATTTATCACTCAAATACAAATCTATCATTTCTATGAACAAGCCAACACTCTCTTGATGGCAACTCTCATATCATTAGATTATTCAAATTCTAACCATGTAATGTGCTCCACAAAATGCATATATTCTATATTGAGTCAACACCTGTAATAATTTGAAATTATTTTAAATATTTTTTAAAATAAAAAATCTGAATTTCAGCATCGTGCCTTGCGGAAGAAGAGAGAGAGAAGAGAGAGAAGAGAGAGAAGGTTGCTCGGGACTTTTTAATCTTTTAATTTTGATCATAGATTTTTTTTCTATTTGTTGCAACTTAAATCTCATTTTAGTTTTCAATTATTTTGATTATCATATAGATTTTCTTGTGTTGAACATAATTGATTATTTCTTACTGGATTTTGATTGTGGCATTTCCATAAGCAAAAAAAGCAGGTTGTTAACACTATAAAATGAGTTGACTATTAAAACATAATACCCTAAGCATGAGGATGAGTCGATGGGTTTTTCTTTAAAGATGATTTGTGATGTTATCCCCGTTATAGCCTATAACAAATGATATATTTATGTCACTAAAAGAATACATCTTATCATTTCATATGCATCATCTATTAATTTATGAAAACAAAATATTTGTATTAGCTTATTAACAAGAAATTTTATGTTAATTAATTAAAAATAAGAAGATTATATTAATAAATAAAGTAATTTAAGGAAAAATATTAAATTGGTTATTTCAATTTAAAATTAGTTTAACGGGTCAACTCAAATCTGACTCATTTATTTAACGGGTTGAAATGCACGACTCGAATCCGATCCGTTTATTAAACGAGTCTCAAAAAAAAATTTAGATCGGGCCCGGGCTAGGTCAGCTCTTGACAACCGCTAATTTTTGCTAATCTCATTTACAAAATAACACCAAAACAAAAATGACTCTACAAAAGACAAGAACGAGGAGAATACACGTCGCTTAGAATAAATCCACCATATATATCAAATTAAGAACAAACACCCACCTATGTACGGAAGTATAAGCTGAATTAACTTGTTGCTCATTAATTTCTTATAAAATTATATTACAAAATAATAAAATATCCTGATTAAATTTACTTCAAAATAAATTAATAAATTTATTTTAGAATTAGTAAATTTACTTTGAGATAAATCTAATATAAATTTAAATTAATTATATATATACTATATTAATTTCAAAATAAATGTAATAATTATGAGACTTGTTGCATCCTAGAATATTCGCGATGGTAGAGAAATATAAAATTAAAGTCATAGCATTATACGAAAATTTGGCACGCAATCAGATAAGAGAGAGTGTGTTGTATTTATAGGAGACACAAAGATTTTTTACGTGAAAAATTCTTGAAAAATGGGAAAAAACTACGGGGCCTAGCCTAGTTTGAATGAATCCACTATTATTTGCAATCGATTACAATTGGGACCCTTCCTTAGGGGGGAAGGCCTTGGCTTGATGTACATTATATATAGTATATTATATGGTGGGAATACAAAGTATCACTATTGATGTGTTTGTTTGGTCTGAAGGATTGTAGTCGGTGGGCGACGTAAGTCGGAAGGACCGTAGTCAGCGGGCGGCGGAGGTTGGAAGGACTGTAGTCGGCGGGCGATGTAAGTCAGAAGGACCATAGTCGGCGGCCGGTGGAGGTCGGAAGCACTATAGTCGGTGGGCGACGTAAGTCAGAAGGACTATAGTCGGCGGGCAACGGAAGTCGGAAAGACGGCGTTATGTAGGCAATGGACATAAATCCAACATCAGATAGATGTATGGTGAAAGTCCAACAATATGTAGAAGTTCAGTGTCTGATAGAAATTTGGCGACGAGCAAAGACCCGTTGTCAGGTAGAAGTCCAACGTAAGTTGGTGGCTGAGGAGAACTCTGCTTTTAGATGGTATTCGGGTATAACTCCGGTGTTACTTGGAGTTCGAATGAAACTCAGGCATTATTTGGAGGTCGGGTGGAATTCCGGCGTCACTTGGAGTTCGGGCGAAATTCCGTCATCACTTGGGCAAAATTCTGGCGTCACTTGGAGTTCTGGCGGAACTCCATCGTCACTTGAATGTCGGACAGAATTCCGGCGTCACTTGAAGGTCGGGCAAAATTCCGGCGGTGGTTGAGGAGGAGTTTCTTCCCTCATATCCTTCTCTTCTTCTTGCTTGGGTCCCCTCTCATGAGAAATGAGGGTCTATTTATAGATATTATGGAGTGGCAAGGCTTGTAAATAGGTGAGAGATCAGGGGTAATATAGAGAGTGATCGGATGGACGGCCGATATTAATCCTTTGATCATGGACCATTCGTCAGACATTTCAAGGCCTTAATGATGTCGGAATTTGGCGATCTTGGGCTCGTTGGATTCGTCTCATCGAGAGTCACTCATTTTGACTATAAGCACATCATTTTTGGAAACCGTTTGGTAACTCAAATTGTGGTTCAAACTTTTTAGCAACACTTCAGGTCCTTGATTTGGACTCATTTGGGCTCGGATTGAGTCGAATTTGGTGCCGTTGGGTTCGTATTTCCGAGACGCTCAATTTGACTATAAGTTTGCTGAAATTGGAGTTCGGGTGATCCCGGATTTAATTTTTGAAGTTTCCGGCTTGATTTTGCCTCGAGATTCGTGTCCGATCAAGATAATTTATTGATGATACATCAAGACTTATTTTCATTAAAATATAATTAGAATATTGTGATATATTTTTTAAAATAAATAAAAGTAAACGTCGTTATTCTTCTAGAAATCTAGTTTGTTAGCTACGGAAAGAATCATATCAAATTACCACTTCTCTGATACTAATTTGCTTCTAGAAAAATGTCATATTTGTAGTAGTGGACAATAATTTGACAGCAAGGTTTATAAAGAAAATCTTTTTCATGCAGCTCATATTGATCTCTTAGCTGAGAGTTTTGAATGTCAATTAGAAGGTTTTGAATCTCAAATAATGGCTTTGTTAGGGACGGATTTTTTAATGCTTCTTAAAATAATTTTTTAATACAAAAATTTCAATTTTTGTACTAAAAAGATGTTTTGAGAAGTCGTAAGAAAGCCGTCACAAACGAAGCCTACGTATACGATATGTGTGTGAATTTGTTTTAATTGAACTAAATGTTCTAAATAAATTTTTGTTTCATTCTATGTTATACTGCTTGGAAAATTTTTTAATAAAAAGTGTTTTCTCAAGTCAATGCCATTATTTAAACGTCTAATGGAAAATCAAGGTTTTTATTTGGAAAATTTTTGTAACTTTTTTTATATATAAGTAAGGCAGTTATTTAAAAAAAATTTGATTGGAAGATTATTTTTTTATCATAATATAAATTTTGGTTTAAAAAAAAGTCATTTTCTTAAAAAAAACATTTTAAAACTTGTGGATAAGCAATGAGCTTTCAAAATCAAACATAGAAAAGCTTAGGCTTTGTTCATTTTTATTATTACTTTCTATAGCTGTTTTTTTAAAACAAATTGTATATTTTTCTTTAAAAATTTCTTTAAAAAATAGTAAAAAAATTATCCTAAATGAAATCTTAAACTTTAATCGTAACATATTTTCAACTGCTTTTGTAGAAAGAAAATAGTTAGTAAAAAAGGGAGGTTTTGCCTTTAATAAACTAATTTTGTAAAAAAAAAAAAATGGAAATTTAATCCAGAAATGAGCTTTTAAAAACTGAAATGAAAAGCCCTAAATAAAGCTTAAGTGTGAGAAAGTTTTATCACACTCCTCCTTGACCACCGTCTGACCACTGATTGTCCTTAAACTTTTCACTGTACAATTGCTCTACAACCAACTATCGTCGGACTCACACCTGACCACGGACTGTCGTCGGATTTTCACCTGGCCACCAACTAAAATCAGATTTATGCCCGGCCACAACCCATCGTCAGACTTCCTCCAGACTACTAATTGTCATTGGACTTACGCCGGACTATTAATTGTCTTCGGATTTTATTGTGACCATCGTCACCCGACTACGGTCTTTCGACCAACGTTAAGCACCAACTACGATCCTTTCGACTGCTGTCTCTCGACTACAATCTTTTTGATCTTATTCGCTCATCGAATACATATCTTCTATCCACTATCATCCAACTACGGTCTTTCCAACCTTCTTCACCTATCAACTACGATCCCTCCGACCACTATCATCCGATTATGGTTGTTCCGACCATCGTCGCCCGACTTCCGACCACCGTCGCCTGACTACAGTCTTTCTGACCTCCATCGCCTACCAATTACAGTCATTCTAACCAACATCACCAGACTACAGTCATTCTGACCATTATCTCCCAACAATGATCCTTCTGACTAATGTCGTTGATTACGGCCTTTCCAACCTTCGTCGCCCCTGACTACAGACCTTCCAACCACCGTCACTTGACTACGGTCTTTCTAACCTCCGTCACCCACTAACTATAATCCTTCTAACCATCGTTATCTGATTGAGATCTTTCTGACCTCTTTAACCGTTGACTACTATCTTTCAAACCTCAATCAACCGCTAACTACGTTCCTTCATAACACTATGACCCGATTGCGATCATTTCGACCATCGTCGCCCAACTACAGTAAATCCGACCTCTGTCGTGTAATAACACAAATATGTGAAATAAATTTTCTTGAAAAATATTAAAATTTTGAAGTAGAGCGAATATTTTGAAGTAGAGCGCTTTGACGTTAATCTCATGAGTATTGCGGCGTCAGGTCACGAACAATATGTGTGTGTGTTTGAGAGATTAATAAGAAAATTATTTATTATTTATGTTATACATAATTATAATTACAATTCCAAAAATGTTACTATCTCAAAGAAAAAGCAATGTGAACGCATACTTTTGCTTTACTCCAATACAAAAAATTAGAAGATAAATCCCTACATCAAAACTTAGCATGAAACACAATTATATAAAGTTTATGTCTAATTAGTATTTATAAATTTCATTTTCAACATTTATAAAAATACAAAAATATTTACGACCAAGTGTGCAATTAGTCTACACCGGTTCTTCCTTCCTCTTTAAATTCCCCGCTCGCTACAACGCCACATTGCCGCATTCTAAAAAAAACCAAAAACCCCTCCTTCTACATAAGTACATAGTAATGGAAGATGCCAAGAAACCCGGCAAACCCAACTGTAATACTGCAGATTTCACCGGCTTCTCTTTTCGACCGACGCCGGCCGTCAAGGAGATATGCGCGGCCGACAAACTCTTTCACCAGGGAAAGCTTCTTCCCTGCAAACCAATTACACTGCCGCCGCCCTCCGGAGCGGGTCAGAGGAAAAAGATCTCTCCTTTAAGGCTCAAACTAGCAGAATCGCCGGATTCGCCGGATCGCTGGCGATATAGGGAAGCGGGCGCCGGCGAGTACAGGAGACTGAGGATGGCTTCGCCGGACTTGACGCCGGAGGCGGTTGGGGGGAAGCAGTCGAAGAGGCTTCCCTGTATGTTGGGTGTGGTGAGGTTCCCGTTGGAGATGGAGATGAAGGACATCAAAACCCGGCAGAGACGGCTTGGACAGCCGCCCCTGGCGGCTGAGAACGGCCGGCGGGGAGTTCTTTATTGGGGTATTCTTCAGTCTTTGAGTTGTAAGGCGGCGGAAAGCACCGCCGTCGCGCCGGTCAACGCCCCCAGATGAGCTCTGCTTTTCATCGCCGGAGCGAGAGCTTCATGATTTGGAAGGGGTTTGTAGGAAGAATTGCCATGTACATATTGCATCTAGCTTCATGATTTAGCGTAAAGAATCTTTAATCTTCAATGGATTGTTCTTAACTTATCTATTAATATATGCACAAACTTTTCATTAAATATTAAAAGGATAAAGGCTTCGTTTGAGATGAATTTATTTCTGCTTCTTAAAACAATTTTACAGTAAAAAAAAAAAATCATCCCAAACGAAACCAAAATCTCTCTATCATTATTAATTTTTCTAACACGCAATAATTATAATTAGCTACATAATCCTCAATAAGTGATGACCTCACCAAGGAAATGAAAATAGAATTAGGTTTAGTTTGGAACAATTTTTTTATTGCTTCTTAAAATAGTTTTTTAGTACAGAAATAAAAAAATTTATACTAAAAATATGCTTTAAGAAGCAGTTTGAAAACCATCCCAAACGAATCTTTAATAAGCTATATATTAATGTTTTTAAATGAATTTTGAAGACTTATAGTGATTCAATATTTATGAGCTAAACATGCATAATTTTCATAAAATTATAGATTTTTCTCTTAATATTCAATAATCATTAAAAAATAAATTTTCAGAAATATATATATATATATATATATATATATATATATATATATATATATATATATATATATATATATATATATATATATATATATACAGAAAAGATGAGGAAAATTTATTACGTGTGGCGTCCAAATGAGTCCGGAGGTCAATCATGACATGTCACTTCACCCAATGCACACTATTTTAGATGATGTGGCTGGTCCAAATTAGCCTCCAGAAGTATTCGAACACGGCACATAATAATCTCTCAAAGACTAGAGTGCCAAAAAGGGCGAATTATTACGTCTGGACACCCAATTCATACGCGTCACGTCACCCAAATATACTGGATCCCGATATATTTTGGTGACGTGGTGCATCCGAATTGATGTCCGGACGAATCTATACACCGGACGTAATATATTTCCACCAAAAAGACACGTCCCCTGGAATAAATCATTAAATCCAACAAATCGTATAAAGAGAGGCCCATAGTCCAAAGACAGTAAACAAGATAGTCCTACCAATGAATGGAAGTAGAAGTAGACTTTGAATAAAACTATATTTCAGAGTTCATTCCCCTCTCTCTCTCTCTCTCTCTCTCTCTCTCTCTCTCTCTAAAAATAAAAATAAAAATAAATGTGCATCCATTATGTTTGTAGATATCAAATTTGATAGCAAAGAAGATAAGACTCAAAGAAATTTTATTTTTCAAGAAAATATTTAATTAAAAAATTTTAGAATTAAATTTATGATTATATGATTTCCAATTTTAATAAATTTTTAATCAAACTAACCTCTTGACGATATGAACCACCCAAAATCAAAGCACTTTGAAGTATATTATAAAAAGTTTTTAATATTAGGTTCTCCAAATTTTGGGTGCTTATAGTCAATTCGAGTGTTTCAATGTGGCAAATCTAATGAGATCAATATCATTTTATTCTAACATTGTTAAGAGACTCAAATACTAGATAAGCGATCTACGATCAAGGGAATTGTTTTGGGCAATTTGATGAATTGTTTTGAATTCTTATTAAATTTATCAATAAGAGCTCGAAGAGCTAAAACACATTATTTTATTTTCCAATAATCAACTCCAATGGTCATCATCATCTACACTTCTACCTTCGATAGGCTTTTATCATTTGAGTATTGTCGTCTGACTGCTAACATCCAATCTCATTATTTTTGGGCACTTTGACTTCTATCATTCCAACAATGATAATTAAAAAATTATTTTAAGTTTTATAATCTTGTCTTCTTCAATTTGAAGAAAACACGTATTTTTTTGTACTTACAGTGATATAATAGATTATTTCAACAGGGCCAATCCTGTAATGTTTCAACTTCTTGAATTTTTCACATAAATATTTTGATATTTTATAATTTTTATGTGTATATGAATTTTTATATAAACTTAAGATATTAAATACATACTGCACTAATAAGAGGGGGGAATTCTTTGAAACTATTTTGCTTTAGAGAAATATAGTTTTTTTTTTTGTGGATAATAGCTGTACACCAACATTAATTAAAAAAATCATTGAAAATTGATTGAAGAATTATTTCAAAAGTTGTTTAAGTCTATACCATTCTTTAAACTCCTAATAGTTTGGGGCAATTTTTTTATTGCTTTTTAATTTAGTGCAAAAATTTATGGTTCAAAATATATATATATATATATACTAAAAATTTACTTTAAAAAATAGTAAGAAAATCATCCCAAATGAAATTTGAATTTGTTAAAATTTTGTTTAATTGTTAAAAAAAAATTAAAAATAAACAAAAAACATTAAAAAAAAATTTTGTTTAATTGTTCAAATTTCCAAGTTTTTACAATATCATCTCCTATTAATTTAAAATAACAAAATATATTTTAACTTACAATAGATATTTATATATGATTGTTATGATTCCACTTAAATTACTCCTTGTACAATAATTTCATGCCTTGTACTTACTCGTGGCCTCATTTGATTCCTAAAAATAGGATTTTTTTTTCAAAGATATTTATAAATTACTAAATATTATCATTTATTTAGATTTAGTTATAAATTAATATAGGTTTTAAATTTTATAAATATATTTCAATTTTTTTTAAAAAATAATGATATTTTCATCCATTAAAAAAATAAAACCATATATATATATATATATATATATATATATATATATATATATATATATATATATATATATATATATATATATATATATATATATATATAAATTTTTTATAAATAAAATTAAAAATATAATAATAGAATTAGGATTTTAAATAAGAGAAGATTGAAAAAAATTAGGCTAAATTTAAAAGTACAATTTTTATTATATATAAAAATATTAAAAATATATAAAAAAATAATGTGAACGCAAGCTTTTGCTTATCTAATACGAAAGATTTAGAAGATAAATATATAAATCAAAACTTAGGAGGACTTTGTATGATTAATTTTTATAAATTTCATTTTCAGAATTAAAAAAAAAAAGAAATTACGACCAAATGGGCATTTTGTGTCCAGCGGCTCTTCCTTCCTCCATAAAATCCACGCTCAGTCCAATGCCATTGCCACATTACCGAAAAATCCAGTAATTCTTCTTCTTCTTCTTCGTAATTATGGAAGATATCAAGAAGCCCGGCAAATCCGATCGTAATACGGCAGATTTCATCGGCTTCTCTTTTCGGCCGCCGCCGGCCGTCAAGGAGATGTACGCCGCCGACAAACTTTTCCTCCGGGGAAAGCTTCTTCCTTGCGAAATAATAACACAGCCGCCGCCCTCCGGTCAGAGGAAAAAGATCTCTCCTTTAAGGCTCAGGCAAGCAGAATCGCCGGACTCGCCGGATCGCAGGCGATACAGGGAAGCTGGCGCCGGCGAGTACATCAGACTGAGGATGGCGTCGCCAGACTTGACGCCGGAGGCGGTTGGGAGGAAGCCGTCGAAGAGGCCTCCTTGTGTGTTGGGTGTGGTGAGGTTACCGGCGGAGATGGAGATGAAGGACATCAAAACCCGGCAGAGAAGACTTGGACCGCCGCCGTTGACGGCAGGGAACGGCCGGCGAGGAGTTCCCTATTGGGGTATTCTTCAGTCGTTGAGTTGTAAGGCGGCGGAAAGCATCGCCGTCGCACCGGTGAGCGCCGCCAGGTGAGCTCTGCTTCTCTTCGCCGGAGCGATAGATTCTTGGGTTGGATGGCGATTGTAAGAAGAGTTGCGGTGTATAAATCGCTTCTATATCTTTGAATGAAGTGCTGGAACAATAGATTTCCCAGAGATATTTTCGGAAGAGCAATCTAACCCAAGTCAATTCATATCTCAAAAATTTTTCTTTTTCCTCTCGTCGAAGAGAATCAGAACAAGAAAAAAAATTCCTCATAACAAATGAGTATCATGATTGTCGACGTTGATGTCTGATCATACATAATTTTTATCGAAAAATACTAATTTTGAGTCAAGTTTAAAAAGATGATTGAGTTTGATACTGTTTATGCCCAAATCGCTTATTAATAATCTCTTCATAGTCGTGGCATGGAAAGCATTTTAGGTTTCATTTGGGACGGCTTTTTTACTGCTTCTTGAAGCAGCTTTCTAAGCAAAAAAATTTAATTTTTATACTAAAAAGCTACTTCAAAAAACAAGAAAAAAGCTATCCCAAACAAAATCTTAGTTTTGGTTTGGGACGACTTTATTAGTGCTTTTTAAAACAACTTTTTGGTAAACAAAAAAATTGAACTAAAAAATTTTGTATTAAAAAGTTATTATAGAAAGCAATAAAAAAGTCGCCCTATTTCATGTGGAGAAATTATTCTGTGCGGACATTGGACACAGCTCTACGTCTGAAGGCGAATCAAGTGCAGCCATGTTAGCAGTGTCGAGCCTCGGTACCAAGCCGAGGTACCGAGCAAATGAGTGACGTGACACATACTTGTTGGTCTCCGGATGACATTCGACGTTCACACAGAATAATTTTTCCTTCATGTGGGCTATAATGCTCATAGCATTCTTCTTCATTGTGACTCACCACTTCAACTTCATGCATTCTCTAATTCAAATTGGGTAAGTAATAAATATGACTTTACAATTACCTCTACATGTGCTTATATTGTCTATCTTGGTTGAAATCCCATTTCAAAGCCATTAAAATAAGTTCAAAATGGTGCCCTTCATATGGCATATGTATTGTTTGAAGATCAAGCAATGGATATTCTCACTTTTCTACATTAGAAGTATTTGGATTGGACTCTTTGTAAGTCCATCTTGAAAGGAAATGCAAAATAAATAAATGCATCAATCGCGATCATTATTTTTTTTTTATTTACAAATATTCTCTTTAATTATCTAACTCTACAAGAAAAAATTTGAGTTGTTATTCAAATTTCTTATACTCTCTTTTTGCTTGAAAGCTTTTATGGCTCATTTAAGGTTTCGTTTGAGACGACTTTCTTCATATTTTTTAAAACAACTTCTTAATATAAAAATTATAATTTTTGTATTAGAAAGCTGCTTTAAGAAATAGTAAGAAAATTGTCCCAAACAAAACCTAAGTTTCATTTGAGACAACTTTTGTACTGTTTTTTAAAATAACTTTTTCATACAAAAAAATTTTGAACTAAAAATTTGTGATTAAAAAACTGTTTTAAAAAGCAATAAGAAAATTATCTCAAACAAAGTCTTAGTTACTTGTAAATAAAAAATAATTTTCATAAAAGTTTTGTTTTCACTAATTTTGAGTGTGAAATTGAAATTCTCAAGTTAAAGAGAATTTTAAAATGATTTGTGAAGTTTAAAAATCAACATTAGGCCAACCAAATGATAATTTTAAGCACTCTCATCATTTTTCAACACAAGATTTCCAATGTAAAGAAACCAAACGAGCCCTTATAGAAGTCAATTTTAATAGTTAAATATGTGGAAGAGTAAGATTAAATCAGTCGAGCTCAGAGTACCAAGAATAACTTCTGGTCCCTCATATGCTTAACCTAAATATAAAATTCTAAAAAAGCAAAAAAAAAAAAAAAAAAAAAAAAAAAAATAGCTGGAAAGAACTACATTTAGGCTTCATTTGGGACTGCTTTTTAAAGCAATTTTCTAGTAAAAAAATTAAAATTTTTGAACAAAAAAGCTGCTTTGAGAAGCAGTAAAATAACCGTCCCAAACAAAATCTTATTGTCTAGAAAGGAAAATTGTGAGAAAGCTACCCTTAATCATACAAGTTGAACATTTCTGTTGCTAGTTTCCTGAAAACATTTCAGCAGTACATAGGGAAGTTATAGCTTCTCCTTCTGCACAGTAAACAATGTCAAAGCCCATCCCATCGCAGAAATGTATCTGCATATTCTAAGAAGTAGAAATTATTCTGTGTGGTCGCTAGATGGCTTCAGGAGGTGAATCAGACAAGCCACATTACTTTTTTGTTGTGTATCGGTGTTGTGTATCAAGTGATGTGGTGCATCCTGATTCGCCTCTAAACAATCCGGCGACTGCACATAATAATTTCCCCATAAGAAGATGAAGCAAATATTAGCAACTCGTTCGTGTGATGCATCTGCTGCATGTATGTTGGAAATTAATGTACTTATGACATTTGAAGAACTTTGGTTGGAATGTCGATTTCACTTTGAAAAAAAAGGTTCAGAAGCTTACAAGTAAACTGATTCGATACTCAAAAGTCAAGGCACAAGAAGTTTTTCAAGGTCTATGTCCTCGGTAGGGAAGGTTTTATAGTACAAAAAACAAATGCAAGCATAGAGAGAGTAAAAGCCCAAGCTGCTCTCAGCTAGAGCTTATAAATTAATTGACTTTAAATTCAAGTTTTAGTTGGTTCACAAGTCAGCTTAAGGCTTCATTTGGGACAATTTTCTTATTGCTTCTTAAAGCAGTAAGAAAACCATCCCAAATGAAGCCTAAATCTTTAGCCTTGTTTGGGACAGCTTTCTAGTACAAAAAAAGCTATTTTAAAAAGCAGGAAGAAAGTCATCCCAAACAAAGCGTTTATCAAAGAAAGATGTAGTCAAATTATAGAGATTGTGACATGACATCATTGGGAGAGAGAAATCTCATCGGCTAAATAGTTGAGTTAGAGTTAACATAAACTTGACTTGGCTTAACAAGCTTGACTCATATGTCATTTATCAAACATAGCTCAAGCTAGCTCACAAGTTAGCCTGAATAACCTGAACCAAGAAGGCTTCTAACTATATTAAGAATGTTCTACTCTACTAATATAAAATAATATAAGGGGATCAATTTAATAAATTGATGGTTGAGTGCATGAATGCCATTTGGTGCATGTGAAATTCATAATTGTTAGTCTATGATCAAAAGATTATATGATACATGTATGTGATAGCTTTAAATATTTTAGATTTCTTACACAAAATAATGATGATATCAATGAGCAGATAATTTTGAAAGTCAAAACTGATAGTTGAAAACAGAAAGGGTGCTAAGATTAGTATATTATAGAAGAATATAAGGAAAAAATTGCAATTATAAGGCTAAGTTAATGTATCTGACTATTGACAATAAAAAATCCCATAATAACTAAATTGAGAGTGAGATTAATGTGAGTGTTAATTTAAATTGTTGAAATATTGATAGATATAAATATATTTGATCTTATTAGAGGAATGATATGGAGAGAAACCATTAAAAATAAAATATTATATAATAAATTTTAATTATTTCAACATATATAAAGACAAATATCAATAAATGTTGTAGATATAATTAATGTTTAAAGATTATGAATTGCAGGGAAAAAATGTTCATTTTATCTCTTAAGTCACTTGTTGGAGAAATTCTTATGCGGGGTCCCGGACGGTTCAGAGGTGAATCAGGATGCGTCATGTCACCCCGGTACACAGCAGTACACAACACTGATACACAACAAATAGTGACGTCGGGCGTCCTAATTCGCCTCTGTACGACAACCGGTGACCGCACGTAATAATTTCTCCACTTGTTGATGCATTAAGTAGTGAAAGCAAAATAAGTATGACTCCAAATACTAATAGGTAATATCCTAATAATTGGAGGTTATCAGTTTCCTCATTTTGAAAAAAATTGTATCCTCTTGTATGCTTATTGATAATCCTCACATGTTTAATCAATAATATAAATAATTAATTTCCTCTAAACATGATATTAGAGCCACTTAATGTCGTTCCTTCTACAAATTAGCCGCAGGCATGCTGGCTGCCATGTAGCTATGAATTGGTCACAATGCATGCCCCAATTACCTTTACATGCAAACACAGTTTGCATGATCCATCTACATGTTGGCTTTACTCACCTATATAATGTGATTGTCTGAAACCCTCCATCACCATCAATATCACTTTGAAAATTCAGTAGTCCTAATTATCTCTAGTGATTGAGGACCTTTTGATAGTTTGCTAGTTCCATGGCAAAGTACTCATGATGATACCATTAAGTTCTCCAAATAGCAAGCACCTAATTATGTCATTCTCACTTGATTGTAGAATATTATCAAATCATTAGATACCTCCACAATCTTGCTTATTAGATTGCCAAGATTGCCAAGACAATGTGAAATTTTCTCCACTCCACTTTCTTTTAGGAAAGTAACACATCTAGGCTTTACACTTTAAATTCTTATGTGTTTTCTCTACAACAGAAGGATCTATCCATTCAGGATTACTAAAGCATCATATAGGGTATGTGGAATGAATTACATCATTGCATGCCTTTTATCATTGATCCCAAACTTTGATAGCAACAAAATAAAGAGTATTTTTGTTGCTAAATTTGTCTCTGACCTTTATCAATCTCTTAAACATTATGTGAAGTCCACTGAAGATGTACAAAATTTAATCTTTTGCTTGTGGTTTTAGAGCACTGATTACTATCTAAACTAGTTAGCACTTATCATCCTACATTGATGGATACTTGCAATATTCATAACTTCCTCATAGACCTTGTTGGGGATGGCAATACAAGCTTTAGACATCTTTCCATCACCTTTAATATCCATGTTCATGAAATTTCTTTTTCATTATCATTATCCTTGCCACAACTACTTGTCATCAAGTCTATACATCTTTCTTCATTCATTTTTGCTAAGTGTTATATAAGATGCTATTTCAATGTTGTGCAAGCCATTTTTATATTAAATTTAACTATATTACCTAAGGTCCAATGTTTCTCTTTTTGAACATTTTTATTAGTTTCTATCAATTTGGTTCATAAGTGTATTTTTCTACCCACTACTGTACGCGCCCATATCATCTAAAATGTTTTCCAATAACATATTTGCAATATGTATTCAACTCTGCTATATATCTAACATTATAAATTCTCACTTTATAATTATTAGTTTGATCACACATCCAGTGTAACATTCTTAGTTCATCCACATTCAAACTAGTTGATGCCTATCATTCAAATCCTTACAACACAATCAATCCAATTGCAAATTTAGAAAACCTAACTCAATACATGCATGAATTGTATAGTTCTTCCTATAAAATGTTTAATTTTAGCCACCAAAATTTACACCAAGAAGTCAAGTCCTCAATCCTCATATATATCCACATTTGACACATCATAAGTAGATATAACTTTGATTTTATAGCCAGGGGCGGAGCCAGGATTTTTCTCAAGTGGGGGCACAAATCATTGAAGTAAAAAAATTCTCAACCTTTTTCATCCGGGCTTGGGACCGACATGGGCGGTTTAAATTTTTTTTTTAAATCATTTGATTCATCATAAAAAAGATTAAACATATGAAAAACAAAAAAACTTACAATTGAGAACAATAAATTATGAGATTCTTCTTAACTAGTATCTATAATTTCTCCTGTCGAGTCTTCATTCTTTCATGATTAATATTTTCAGTCCATTAAACTCACCATGCATGTTACTTGCTCCATAACGTAGGCTAGCTGATTGTCTACAGACTACAATGGTTGAAATAGGTTGGAATAGGCTAGCTGATGGAAGTAATATATGATAAGAAATCATGGTAAAAATCTAAATGCTACTCAAAACTACTCCTAAATAAAAATAAATAAATAAACAATTAAAGTCTACAGCAGCTTAGAACAACCCAACTCACAAATCACAATCCAACAAACAAAAATATATGAGAATAAAATCCAAACCACAGTGAAATGCACAGGCTGGATCATAGTAGGTAAAAAAAAATATTTCCAAGAGACAACAATTAAAAAAATAAGCAGAACACCATTGTAGAAATACAAACACACTCTTTTTCACGGGCTGGATGACTGGTTCATTGATGGATTCTTACACAGTTACACTTATAAGAGAGAGAAAGAGAGAGAGGGGGAGAGACAGAGAGAGATTCTAGATTTTATTTCTCTCTGGTTTGGCCGTTTGGGGGACGAAGTAAGAGTGGGAGGGATTAGGGAGCAGCGGCGGCTTCTTTGTCCAATCTGAGAGAGAGATGAAGAGAGAGGAGTGACGGATTCTTACTGCCGAGCATGCAGGCCCACGCGACCACCTGATCTTCCGCCGTCTGGTCGCAAGAGAGAAATATTTGAACTTTTCGAGTTTTTCCTTTTGGTTTCCATCGCAGATAGCAGTAATTTTAGAGCCAAAACCCCCAAATTCTGCTTTTAGTTATAATTAGTTAGTATTTAATATATTTAATTATTCTTTAAATAAAAAGTCAGTGGGGGCACGTGCCCCCAGTGTAAATCCGCCGCTGTTTATAGCACTATTAATTAATATTTATTAATTTCACATCAACTAAAACTATAAATCATATAATTATTTTTTTTTTGTTTCAACTAATACTATGAAATAATTCAATATGTGAAATAATTTTTCTTAAAAAATATAAAAATTCTAAAGTATAGCACTTTAGCACAAATCTAATGAGAGCTGCGACACTAGGCAATGAAGAATTTTAAATATCCCTGTCTCACCCCACCGACTCCCTTACTTGATTGCTTAGCCATGAAGAAATTGAAAGAGGGGAAGAAGAGAGAGGACATAAAGGCATTTGGATCATATTTGTCAGTCATTCATGTTACAAATTTTATTTTATTCATTGTAAATGACTAATCTCTTACTTATGTTTTCAATAATTTTGATTTCTATAATTTTATCTCTTATAAATCTGTCAAAAATACATTATCTCTTAATTAAGCTTTCATCGTGCAAATTTAAATATGTTATATATTTGATCATTCTAAATGATTTGATAGGATTTTATTGCATTTTAAATGAAGTACTAAATTATATCATATACATGATATGATAACTCCACGTGATACCCCACTGATCCACATGATTTACTGATTGAGAGTTATAAAAAATTAGAGATTGATTGAGAGTTATAAGGAGCCGTGGTGATTGATTCACGTGATTCAAGGGGAGTTAATTACAAAGAGTAGATTGATTAGGAGTTATAAGGGGCGACTGATTAAGAGTCATAAGTGCATGAGCAAGATACAATTGTTAAATATCTGAATATTGATACAGACAGTGCTACAAACACTGTATTGATATTGTGACTAACACTAATACGATTTCCTGTCATGAATACTATTTAATATTATTAATCATGAAACTAATATTGTTACTAGTATTAATTGTAAAACCCCTCCAGATTTTTTTTTTGTGCAGTTAGTTTGTACGAACTGCCCTTAGTACGGACGAACTGTTGAAAATCAATATGGTTAGTCTGTACGAACTGCCTGCACAAACTAAGTAAAATGAGGTTCGTTTGTACGAACCATAAATTCGTCTGGACAAACTGAACAAATTTTTTTGCTAGAGCCCATCGTCCATGGACGAATATCCATTATCGTATGTACGATCTGTGTACAGAGGAGATCGACCCGGGACTAACGAGAAACATCGTCTAGACGAACGTAAATGTCTTCTCTCTTTTTAAGTGTTGTTTGAGATATTTTGAAGAGAGAGAAAGCAGGAGAGAGAAAGAGAAGTAAAGAGAAGAGGAAAGCTTAATTTCGAAGGCCGCGGAGCGATTTTCGTCCGACGCCGCTGTTAGAAGAATTTTTTGTCTCGCAGTAAGGAATCCGAATCATATTTCTAATTTTGAAGATTACGTATTTTCGTATTTTTCTGCTCAGTTTTGTATTTCCGTTACCGAAATTCTTGAATATATTTGTATTAACGAAACTTTTACCGCATAACTTTTGGTATGTTGTTGAAATGATGATTTTACACGATTTGAGTATTTTCTAGAAAGTTTTCACCAAGTATTTTGAATTATGTGGGATTTTTATTAAATAGAAAATTATCCGGATGTTGAAAAATATTACTTCAGTACAAGTGAAGTCTTGAAATGATGTTTTATCCGATTTCTGATAATTTGGTAATTTTCTGAAACTGTGTATTTTAATCATGTTTGGGATTTCTATCGACTGTACGATATTTTAAGGATTTTTTTCAATTGAGTTCAATTGTGTTTGTTGATTGCAATGTATTAATGAGATGTATAAGAATGTGGATATATGATTGAAATAATATTATATTACTGAAAGACAAGTAAAGACTGGTTGAACCGTTGGTTGGAGATTGATTGACCTGTACAGGATGGTGGGCCGACCGGCTTTCCTTTAAAAAGGGTTTGGTGTTAAACTTTATTGATCACGTGATATAACGATTGGGAGTCATAAAGAGATTATGCTGACAGGTGAAGAGTGACGACTCTATTATTGAGCCAACAGATACATCGATATTCCAAGACTGAAAAACGCCTTAATAGCCAGTGATTGTACTTGTTAAGTAAGACTGTTGTATTGAATTGCATGTTTAAAGTATTGTTCTTATGATTATCTTATAGATTTACTGATATTGAATTAATCTATTGATACCGATTGATTACCGTACGAATTTACGGATATCGACGGATTTATTGATATTGAATGGATTTACAGACAGATTTACGAGTTTACTGTTACTGCATTATTTTATTGATATTGCATTGATTCATTGATATTACGGATACCGGTGTTATTGATTCATCGATATTATGAATTCATTGATTTATTGATACACCGAATATTGATCTGCTACATATGATACACTGAACATGTGATATAGAATATGCTTTTACTGTATTGATTTGATTTCAACTATTTTTCACGATGTATTGATTTGATTATTTATATAATTTCATACCAATTGATATTATTGACCGGAGATGATTTCTTTATTCAATGATTTAATTGATTCTATTGATAGGATATTAATTTAACTAATATTACAGATACGATGATTTTCTCTATGGATTTGACAGATGTTTTAAGATATGATAGAATTGACGTATGTACTGATTTATTGAGCATTATGGATTTTTCTACTGTTTATTGATTCTCCTACTGATGACTGTGAATTTTATTGATTATGCATTGATTACTAATTTTCGTATCTGCATAGATTCAATGATCATGTGCAAGTGACTGATATGATTTGACTGATTGACATGCATATTGTTTCTGTATCGTGCTTTGATTTCAATTGTAGGTTTTTTGTGACCTGCTGGGCTTTTTGAAGCTCATTATATGTGGTTAATAATTTCAGGTTAGGGCAAAGGAGCAGGAGTGTGAGGTTGATCTGAGTTCTTCAGGTTTTTATTCCTTTTTGTTATAGTTATTCTTTTGTACTCATGACTGGATGGATTTGTGATCATTGTTGAAGATCTTGAGTATTGTAAATAACTTTTGGGAATGAAAATATAATGTTTATATGATGTTTTAAATTATAGATTTCGTTAGATTGTTTATTACTGATTGATGATTTTAGATAGCTCTGCTTGTTGATGGTTTATTAGATCTACTGAATAATTCTTCCAAGTTAGATCTTGGGGACATCACATTAATATTGTTGATTTTTACTGCTACTATAACTGATATGTAATAAATTGAGATGTGATGAACTATAAAATGATAAATTGATGCAGATAATCAGTATACACATTGATGTATATATTTTTTATATGATTTATAGCATATTGTTCTCTTGTATCTTGCATTGATTTTAGTTGTAAGATTTTAGTTATTTGTTGGGTTGTGTGCTCATTACGTGATTTTACATGTTTTCGAAAAAGGATAAATATCATATAATATAAAGTTCCTGATAAGATAAAAATACAATCATGTTTCTTTTTGTTGTTCATTGATAAGCTCTAGTTAAATAGTTAAAATAAAAGACTAATATAACTCTTTCAATATAGATCATGGAGTATGACATCCTAATCCTTCCACATTCTATAAGTTCTTTCATTGTTCAAACTTTTTTGCTTATTTCAAGAGGTGTAGTCAATACGAACTATTTTATGTAAAGAATAATGACCATTTATATTACAAATCATAAGCAACCGAAAAAAATTATATCAAACAAATGTTGTGTAACAATTTACTATGCATATATTGTTTATCTGAATTGAAGACCTTGCACTCAATGAACACTTCGCCTTTGTAACACTCAACAACATAGCTCTTATAGAAGTGGAAAATTATTTTTGAAGCCATTTTAGCAGCAACCAAGTAACCAACAACTTCCATGATGATATAGTGCATTGTTATATTATTTTCTTATTTGTTGTGCTATAATATGACCTAAATATTGAAAAAAGTAGGTACCACATAAATTTGGTATTTTGGGCGTAAAAAGAAGGGCTTAAGAAATCATGTTCTTACTAGATTTCTAGAATAACTAATATTCTTTTTAGTCTAGTTGAAAATATAATATAATACTAACTATGCAATTGGTATCCAAGAATATTGGAGTAAGAGGTTCTTTGGCTGCAAGATTTAGCCATAAGAACTAATTTTTTGAACTACATAAATCCTATTTTCTAAGCTTCTATTTTCCTCCTATTTGTGCTGAAACATAGATTTAGTAAATCATGTGGGAAGTATGATTGAAGAGATACACATCTATTCGCATCATGCATATCTTTCTCATTCATTTAAATCCTAAATCACAAATATATATGCCAAACAGTTTCTTAGGATTTAATCAAATTTAACATCCCATACATGAAATATATTTAACACCTTGAGGATTAACTATAGCCTGTTAGAATTAAATCCTATTGGTAGCCAACAGACCCTAAGTTGCAATGTTCCAGACTGATAAATCCCGAACTTAGTAAATCTTAAGTGAAATGGGATTTACTAAACAGCCACTTAAGTTGCAGTATTGCAAGCTGAAATATTATTGTAGAAACAAGTTCGAATGTACTGAAGTAATCATGCATAAAAAACGTAGCACATGAACAACAACAAAGCAACGTCTTTGATCTTAATCCACTAGAAAATTTTAAGCTGATCATCAATCTTGGAATGGATGTATAGCATAGCAATTTAATAATCAAGAGGCCAAAAAACAAGATGGGAACAAATAAAAGTTGCAGTTTGCAAAAAGAAGAGAGAAATCATTGCGGTGAAGTAGGAATCAAGGCCTGATTACCCACCCCAAATACACCTTCTCGTCGAATCACAAACTTGCAAGAACCTTCCGGCAAGTGCGGGGCAAATACTACCTGCAATTTCCGTTCCAGCATCGTGCATCCGTTGATATCCACTACATTTCCTTCCGCGGCAGATCTCGAGAGGAAAAGCCGCATATTGACACAATTCGCCCAGGCGAGACCCATCGCCGGGCAAACCTTCCTCCCGGAGGAAGATAGATTCAAGTAATTGCCTACCCGGGGACCCTTAGACCCGTCATCGACAACGTCGACGACGTGGTTGGTGACGATGACGGCAAGATTGAATCTTCTCGCTTGCTCCTTGAGCTTAGCGGCGACGGCAAATAGTTCTGAAGAGCGATGAACAGCGTCTTCTGCATCGGTATGGAAGAGGGCGGCGGCGGAGTCGAGGACAAGCAGACGGATGCGGCGGTCGGAGGAGTGGCGGACGAGTGAGAGCAGCAAGTCGACATGATTGAGAAGTTCAAAGAGCTCCTTGGACGAGAAGGCGGAGCGGACGAAGACGTGGTCAAGGGGGGCGGCGTCGGAGGCAAGGGAGAGAAGACGGCGGAGGGGAAAGGGGGGTTCGGTGGAGATGAAGAGAGAGGCGGCTGAGAGGCCTCCAGAAGAGCGGGGGGCTGCGGCGGAGAGGACAATCTGTAGACAGAGCTGAGTTTTGCCGGCGGAGGCTTCGCCGGCGAGCTCGGTGACGAAGCCGAAGGGAATGCCGCCACCGAGGAAGCGGTCCAAGACCGGGCAGCCGAGGCTCAGCTTCTCGACCGGAAGGTGAACCGGGTTCTCTGGCATTATGGGCATTGTTTTATTCTAGCCCCCTTCTCTTAGTTCTCCCGCGTGGTCTATGAAATGCACTGAACTGTTACCGCCAAAAATTTCTAAAACGGACTTTGGAGGGAAGTTCGATTTAAATGTTTAATCGAATTTCCCCAAATAAAATATATAATATAATTCTAAATTAATTAATTAATTTTTTTTTTTGTTAAAGAATGGAGAATCTAATTATTTGTTCACCTCAATGTATTTTTTAGTCTTTATTAAAAGAATTTCTAGGCAATTGCCTCCACACCCCCCCACCACCCCTACAAGTTTTAAAATACTATGGTCTTCAGGCAATTGCCCAACATAAAGAAATAGCAAAGAGAATTCAAAAATATCCTTACAACCAAAATTTGTTCTAGGAGCGCTGCCCTTGAAAACCCTAGCAACGACATTGCCGACATATATGTGAAGCGTATAACGATGAACAAATAGGGGTCGAGAGGTAGCACCCTCAAAACAATTTTTGGTTGTAAGGATATTTATGAAAAAAAAAAAAAAAACTATACACTTTTACATATAAGTTTGCCCCCCCCCCCCCCCCCCCCCCCCCCCCCCCCCCCCCCCCCCCCCCCCCCCCCCCCCCCCCCCCCAATTAAAATTAAGACTGGATATACCCCTGTCAACCACCATGATCTGCTAGCAGAAACACCCTCTCCTAGTCTCCTTAGCCGCCCAAGTAAAGCCACATCAAAGTTCAAATCCCTCATCACATTCGACTTACAGTAGTGCTCCTCCATTCTTGAGTGTCTGCCGTTGGTTGCAAACAGTGCTACCTCAACCTTCAGAGACACCCTTCGCAGTCGCTGGCCTACAGGGACTCCTCAACTGTAAGAGTTCACTCTCAGCGGAGGAATTTATTGAGAGGTTCTATAGGCAATTGATGGAGAGGCAGGTCTCGCTTAAGTTGGAAGTACTGTGAGGGGGGGGGGGGGGGGTGGATTAGGAGCATCTCTCAAACACATACACAAGACTCGAACTTAGGTCTTATTAGTTGGGAGTCAAACTTCCAACCAACAAACCAAAGAGAGTTGTGCATGGTGGTTATTGCATAAATAAATCCATGGGGTTTTTTCCTTTGCTTTTTTATTTTTAATTATTTTGTATATGGGCTTGGGTTGTTAATTAAGATATGTTTGGGAAAACTTTTTTGTTGATTTATTTTTCAATTCACAACCATAATTTTGTTTGTCTTCTATTTTCTTGTTTTCTTTCAAGAAATTTCTTTGCTGTAAAGCTGTGTTTTGTAGTAGCTTAAAAAAAAAAACTTTACCCACAACAATTTTACAATCATTTTTATAAAAAGTTGTGTTGCCCCTAACTTTTTCATAATTTGACTATGAAAAGTAAGGGTTTAATTGTTTGCCACAACTGTAATATTTTATAAAAATGATTGTGAAGTTGATGTAAAGAAAATAACATATTTGAAAATTATTATGAATAGCATAAATCTATTCGATAAAAAAAATCAAATAACACATTATAACGAGATATTAATATTTATTAATTTCAATTTCAATTTACTATGTCACAATATTTGTCATTTTTTTCTTATTATGATTAGTTTAATGCTTAATCAATCTTAAATTTTTTTATCAAATCATGCATCATAAACTGAAACTTCGATATTTCATTGTTAAAATTAAACCTCAAGTAGTTTTCATTTATGATAGTTAGAGTCTAAATCATTTCATTTGAATAATAAATTTCAAAATGATTTTTTTTTTTTTGATATTATATAGTTTCACCAACTCATATTTCATAGGCAGGGTAAATTATTCACAAATAGTTTATAGATAAAACTAATGGAGAAAATTTTTTCTTAATTAAGCTTGTAAATTGTCTCAACAATATTTTTTTTTTTTGTTCATTTGATTAATATCTTTATTTTTATTGTATTTAGCACTTATACTTTGGTCCCAACTATGTGTTCTATCCAAAGACAAATGAAACAGTCAAGCAATGGATACCTCAAATAGAGCTGGGAGAAGTGAAAGATGTGCAAAAGATTTCTTTCATTTCTCTCATTCCTAAGGAATCAAATTATGGCAAAGAAGGAAAGAGAATACAACGCAGCTCACTTTGATATGTTGATTGGGAGCTTTGAATATAAACCAATTGACATTGGATTCAAAGCTTATGTATGTAACGCGTGTGCGAGTTTGTCTTAATTAACCCAAATATCCAAAAAATAAGGAAAGAGAATACAACTCCTCAATGTTTTGATTCATTTTAGCAAACCTCTAGAAGAAAAGAGAGTAGATGAACTAAAAAATAGTATGGTTGAGAAAAAATGAATTGATCTTGTCCCAAACGGTAGCTTAGAGAGTAGAGAACCTAAGGGGCTTCAATTTAACAGCAATGTCATGAAATTCTTTCTAGAAAGACATTTCCCATATTGAGATGCGATCATATAAAAGTTGAAGGAGTCCACAAATAAAAAAATGGAGAAGCAGCGAAAGAGTCAATAAAGAGGCAACTTGTCTATCTTGAATGCAGCAGACATTGAGTTTGACAGAAGAAATACAATCTATAATCGTTTGATGTTTTACTTTGGAGCCATATACACAAATAATTTAGGTGCCAATTTTCATTAAGTGACAGAAGATGTATAGAACCAAAACAACATAATTAAAAAGAAGAGCATTTAGGAGAACTAAGAACTGCGCAGGGCCAAAGTAAAAATGCAGGCTTCGATCAGTTGTCACAATGCTCCATAATCTATATTAGAAGAATTATATCTATCTTTCATTTTAACTTTTTAACTAGAGCTTAATAATGAACAAAAAAAAAAAAATAAAAGATTACATTTTTGTTTTGTTCGGAGCCTCATATTATAAGATCCTTATCATTTTATGAAAATATGTAAAACTACATAATGAGCACATAACTCAGCAAGTAATTAAAATCTTACAACTAAAATCAATATAAGATAAAATAAAATAATATGATATAAAACACATAAGAAAATAAATACAGCAATGTCTATACTGATTATCTATATCAATTTATCCTTCTATAGTTCATTACATCTCAATCCATTGCATTGTTAGTTACAATACCAGTAACAATCAATAGCATTAATGCCAGTAAAAATATTAGCATCATAATCAATAATGTTAAATAGTGTTAATGACATTAAATATTATTAGTGACAATCACAATATAAGTATAGTGTTTATAGTAGTGTCGGTATCAATATGCATATATTCAATGAGTTTATCTTGCTCATGCACTTTAATCAATCATCACTTATAACTCTCAATTAATCATCCCTTATAACTCTCATTGAATGACATGAATCAATCATATGGACTCTTTATAACTCCAATTAATCTCCAGCTTCTTATGACTCGATCCTAATAGGTGAATCACGTGGATCAATATAGTATCACATGAGATTATTATGTCATGTATATAATATCATTCATTACTTAATTTAAAATGCAATCAAATCATATCTAATCATTCAGAATGATCAAATCTATAACATACCCAAACTTGCATGATGAAATCTTGTGAAATCAGAAGATAATGTATTTTTGAAAGATTTAGGAGAAATAAAATGTATAGAAATCAAAATAATTGAAAACAAAAGCAAGAGATTAGTCACTTACAATGAATAAAATAAGATCTATAACATGAATGACTAACAAATATGATCTAAAGAACTTTTTCTCTCCCATCTCTTCTTTCATTTTTTCAATTTCTTCCTAGCCAAACAACCAAATGAGGGAGACGATGAGGCGAGGCAAGGATATATATATATACTGTTCATGGCATGGCGCCACAACACTCATCAGATCAATGCTAAAGTGCTCTCCTTGTTCAAGCTAACAGATTATCATTTTGATATATACTTCTATCTCTCCTAAGAAGTATATCAGCTTTATTGCATAAGCTCTTTCCAATGCTGGTTCAGGTCATGAAGGCCAGATTTAAGGCAAAATATGAAGTAAAGTTCACGCTAATATCTAAGCCTCCAATATAGATATGACTATTCATCGTCTCAATAATATGATGGCCCAACACAGTCTTCAAAGGTAACATGGCATCATTCTTGGTTCTTTGATCAACAAAATTTTAGTCCTGCAACTTATATTAATGAGTAATGACCTTCAATATGACAATACAAAAGTAGCTTCAACAAATTTTTATAAGTGCCATGAAGGGGTGAGATAAAATAGTTTAAGTTATTTAGATGGTAAAAAAGATGAGCTTTTCTAGGCTGAGAAAACTATATGGTTGATTTTTAAGCTTAAGCGCTTATCTTTAACAGATCTTGACTAATTATCAGTAAGCGTATGTGTTAATTTATGATTAAGATTAGTTAATCATGATTATATGCTAAACAATGATTAATATTTCAGGAATAATTAAATAACACCATTCACAATTCAATAAAATTATCAAAGAGATGCACCATAGACGCCATGGGAGTTCATATACTAGGAAAAATGTCATTTCAATGTAATACAGGAGCAGAAACATTATAAAAAACTTAGGTGGTGAGAAGAAGATGAGTTGGGGGAGGATCTACAGTACAATGAGGAAGATGAAGAAGCAGATTGTAGCAGCCACAAACATCTACACAAAAAGGGATTTGAACTGGCACTCCTCATGGTGAAAGAAAAAAGAAGACATGGAAGAGAGACCCTAAGCTAAAAAAAAACTTCCCTTAAAACACTCAATAAACAAAAGCTGAAATCCACCTCAAAAACTATACAAAAAACTTTGGAAATCAGTATCTATCCTAACGTATCATTCGATGTAATATTGCTCGCATTTGCCTGTATTAATCACAGTGATAAAGCAGTATAGTGTGGTTCAAGAGGGCTCCACGTACATCAAAAACATTTGTACCATCCCCTCTTATTGATCTAAACTGTGGAGCTTAGCTGCAACTCAACTTGTTGTTCGCCAATTGTAGACATTCCTAGCTTCGAAGATGACCGCTCAACCTAATTTGTCCCCACTGATTGAACTCTTTTCCCATCACTTCTGAAGTATTCCAACCAAATACAAAATTTATGCAATGAAAATAAAAAATAGTTGGCTTCCTATCAGACATATTTGCCTGCATAATGTGGCTTTAGAACTGTGGTGAGGAAAATGACAAGATAAATATTAGAATGAGTTGCTTATATATTTGTATTTGTGGTTAATGAATTGTGGTATGTTGCCTCGTGCTTGCTTTTGGATGAAAAATAGAGTTGGTTGGTAATATGAAGATAAGGCTTGTTAGATGAAGCTTATCCTTGGAAGAAAATTTTGTGGGAGGAAAGCTTGTGGTCACTTACAAGTTGGTCTTGTAAGGAAACTGATTTTGACAAATATCATGTAGTTCTTAGCTTATGCTTCCATCTTTATAGCAAACTTTAAAGAAAGGTGATCGATGAAAGGGGAAATTATTGGGAATATATAAAATCAAAGAGATATGTGTGAAAATTCGATTGGGAGGTTCTACACGGCTGTATACAACCTCTTTATTGGTTATTTACATGTATGATGTTGACACCTTATAATTTTATTGGAAAAGTAAAGTTATCGTCAATTTTGATGACTGTCAAATACTCAGATCATTAATATCATCCAAATAATAGAATGATATGCAATTTTTCAAATCTCAAAGTGTGTAAGTATTTGAGTTGAAAAATTCATGTATTAGTTATAAGATCATCCGGACTTTATTTTCAATAAATTTATAGTCAAAATAATGTGTTCGAAGAGACAAACCCAATAGTACCATGCGCACTTAGATCCAAATTCAAATAGACTTACATCAAACACTCAAATATATAACTAAAAGATTCTTGATGTCATTTGAGGGATCAACCACTCTCCAAAATTAATATACTTATTGTTGAAGGGAACATGTCAACTAGGTGAAACAAACAAGTTATGATTACCATTATGACACTTAGATGTCCAAAAATCACATTCAGCATAATCAAAGATAATTTACGTAGATTATTATTTGGACGGTCCAATATTCTAAGATGCTAGTAGAGATAAATAAAATGCCCTCTATTGAGGGAGTGTTTTTAAGGGAGAGAAATATGGGATTAGTAGATAATTCTAGTGCTCTACCATTGTCACCCACCTACCATCGATAGGCATCAACTCTGGTTTTGGACCCCCCCCCCACCTCTCTGATGGCTAGTGACCAACCAAAAATCACCTATGACCAAGCCGATTGCATACATTCACCTGACTTATGACATTTCTCATTGAACCCGACGCTTAATAATGATTGCAATTGGCATCCACAATCAAAAGCCGATGTCCATCTCCCATCTTTTTACTCCCCAAATCTCTTCTCTTGTCAAGAGAACAACCAAATTGACATCTCATAATCGCCAGAATCCCGAAGTTCCAATACCTACCAATGGATGATACATGTCCTCATTAGCCACCAACTCCAAATAGCTACCTTTCCAGCAACTCAAATTCAACATTTTTTAAATACGTGCATTGTGAAAACATCAGACCACATAATCTCACAGATTTTTATCATCCCAAGTATCCAAAATAATTTATTTCGCTTAAACTTTGTGCATCTGATAATATTGTTTTAAAGGGACCCACCTTACACAATGCACTAAAGAAATAAACACATAGATTACAATAACTCAAAAACTCTTCCTCCAAATACACCATCAAATGACTAACTAAAAAGCCACTATCTTTTGGTTCTTGTCTTACAATAGAAACTTAATTAATCGGATGTCTTATCTAAATCATTATCCACTCTTTAATATTGCATGAGAACTTGTGGTTAGCCTTAATATGATGCTAATTAATACTTTAATGAACAAACCACTTAAAAGTGAAGGTCCCAATCATGTTCATAAAAGTTGGTAAGAATCCACCATCTGTGATGTATATATCTTAATCTTTATCCCTTCATGTTCACATGATTTCTTGCTTTGAAGCCTCCTATTAGCTTAATTTCAAGCACATGAGAGATACATTCCATGTTGTTGTGATTTTCAATTAAGCCTTTTCAGAAGAGACTTTAAGCTTTGCTTTGCAATGGTAGCTAGTTTGTCACATGCTCATTATCTTAGCTTAGAAGTACATAAGGCGTCATAACATGATATTGTCTGGTCCTGAAATTATTCTATGGAAAATAATGTTTTTGAAACTTATTCTAACGATTTTTTTTCTTCAGCAGCAACAACAACAAGACTATATCCCACTGTGTGGGGTTAGCTACATGAATCATTTTTCTCCATTGTGTTCTGTTAAGTCAAATTCTCATCTAAATCTAATAAAGAAAGATCATTTCTAATATTTTCTAACCGAGTCTTTTTGAGTCTATCTCTATCTTTCTTAACATAAGTAAAATCTAATACATCTACTTTCTTTACCGTGTCATCGCGTGGAAGGCCACCGTTTTTTGTGACCAAACCATCTAAGGTGACTCTTTCAAAGATTTTTTTCTTCAAAAGAAAAAAAAATCTTTGAAGAAAAAAATCTTAGAGTTCTTATATTCCAGCAAATCTGATTAAGAGATGTTGTTTTTCATTACAGAAAATTTTGAAAATAGTTAAAAAATTATTGAAAAAAAAAAGAAGAAAATTCTAGAAGAACATAAAGATGAAAGTTATTTCAGATGCACTAAATTTCAAAGTTAAACACAAAACAAACAACAGTTGATTGCACAATAGAGAAAAATATCTTTTGCTGTGTGGTATCAGAAGTCCTGAAAGCGATAATGCAATTTTCGACTTACTTTCAGGATTGATGTTTCCATCTATGGTTGGAAGGTTAATTATGATGCCTCCACAGCTGTTTGTTTGGACCAATTTCTGAAAGTTATTATCATACCCACCAAAGCAACCAAAATCAAGCTGTAGCCTTAATCAAATTTTCACATTATCAATAATATTATGGGCCCAGTAATTGCTTAAAAACAGCGCATATATTATAAAAATAAACAAAAATCAAATTTTTGTTCATACATTTTGTATGATACTTTTCAATAATGCAGAAAGTTATGAAGCTGATTGATTAAACTCGCTCATGCTTAGTTAAGTTCATCAAATAATTTGTTGCTTTGAGCTTAATTTGGAATGGCATATGCTGTGAAGGCATTGGGATTTAAGCTCCTCTGTTCCTTCTAGTTTACTCTGTCAATTCAAATGACGATTTCTTAGAAATGAACTCTGAAATGAAATTTTATTCTAAGTCTACTTCCGTTCATTGCTGGAACTCTCATCATGTTTACTGTCTTTGGACTAAGAGGCTTCTCATTGTACTTAGTCCAAAAACTTTGGTGGATTTATTCTAAGGGACGTGTCTTCTTGGTACTCTCACTTTAGATATTTTTTTTGCTTGGAGATTTAGGCTTAGTTTGGGACGGCTTTCATCCTGCTTCTTAAAGCGATTTTTTAGTATAAAAAATATAATTCTTTAACTAGAAAGCCGCTTTAAGTGAGAAAAAAACCGTCCCAAACGAAGCTTTATTATAATATACAACTTATTCATTCTCGTTTCATTTCCTTGGTGAGGTCATCATTTATTAGGGACTATGCAGATGATTATAATTATTGTGTGTGAACAAAGATTTTGTGTATGTATGGATAGATAAGTTTAGAGCAATTCATGAAAGACTAAAGGTTCTTTATATGAAAAAGGGAAAGGAAAAAATCACTTATTTGACCCAATTAAAATGATTCAGCTAGCATGAGTCGTATATTAAAAATGAGGCATTTCTATCTAACTAAGAAGTATATTAGGTGAAGATATGGGCACAACCAAACCAAGAAAGGCGAACTTTAGCATTGGCAGCCTCACTGGCGACACCAGGTGTTAGGGCATCTCCAACCGAACGGCAAACACTTGTTTGCCGTTCTTGCTTTGCTCCAACCGATCTCCATTTTTGACGCCATTTGATTGCGGATGAACAGTGCGACGCCAATATTGGCGTCGCACTGTTCATCTGCGGCATTTTTTTCTCTCTACCGAACAGCTTGGGAAGAAAGGCGCGAACGAAAACGACCATTTTAGCGGCAAAATGGCGTTGGATTGGAGATGAAATACGGCATTTTTTTTATTTCCCTGCATTTTGGAGTGAAAAATGACATTTTCGGTTGGAGATGCCCTTAGTAATGGTGGCAAGACATCGAGCATTAGAATTGGCGGCTGCATTGGAGATAATGGGTGTCGGTGTTGTTCCTAATGATTTGCTTCCATTTTGTTAGTGACGGTGGGTGTTGATCTTTTTGACAATGATATGTTTAGCTCATGTTAGAGACTCGAATAAGTCAAATTTATGAGGAAATATTGGACAACTCTTCCAAAACTATCCATGGAAATTCAACACTTTAATCTAATTATAGATGCAACATGTACATCTCAACTCTTCTTATAAACTAGTAATATCTTTTTGAATGTTATGTGTAGTTAACTTTAAAATCTCAAGATTATTTTTTAGTGCCACATTATTTATATCTTCATTATATTCGGCCAAAAATAACAGTTCTTGAAGAAATTGTCTTAATATTTAGATTTATAAGATTCAGGATGTCCAATCATAGTCTCAAAAGAAACATCACGCAATGAACAAAAGTATTTTTATGAGTACAATATTCAATGATAGCTCGATAAGATTACTCTTGAAAGGCAAAGCCAATATGTTGACTGATGCGGTCCATTAAGCTGAGCTGGCAGCCTTTACGCTTTTTGCTCATGTGGCCTATACGCCTCATATAACCGTTTATTACTTTTTCTGTTATGCGTAGTACTCCCGTACCTTTTTATTTGCTTTAGTTTATTTTAGTAAATCAGAGCATTAGCTGAGTAATGCTATATTACTGTTTTAGGAGAAGAAGAAGATAGAATGAAAAATAGTTTCTACTGTTTAGCAATTCCTGTGCTAGCTTTTTCACTGTTTCATTGAGCAGGTTTCTCTTAGCTGTTGAAACACTGCTTCACATTGGTATCAGAGCCATCTGGGCATGGCGGAAGGCAACTCTAAAAGAGTTGTTGAGGAGGAAAGAAACTTGGAAGCCGTGTGGGCAGCTCAAGCAGGCTTCACGCGGCAACTGGAGGAAATGAGGGCAGACTTATTTCGCCTCTCTACGGAGATGAGGACTGAAATGGCTGCATTCCGGGCGTTACTACTCCCTGTTGGAAGAGGTGGGATTCCGACTCCGGCACCGCCAGTGGGTCAGTTGACGGAAAACAATCGGCGACGCAGGCCCGTAAATATCACCGACTTCTCAGATTCCGACGACGAGCTTCAGTACCAGATTAATCCGGATCAATCGGATTCAGAAGAGGATCTGCGGCAACAACTACCTGTCCAGCATCGTCGGAGGTATAGACAACCCCGGAGGGAGCAGGGAGAATTTAAAGTAAAGCTGGATATTCCTTACTTCGATGGACATCTGCATATAGAAGATTACTTGGATTGGGAGCGGGCTGTGGAAACGTTCTTCGAATATTTGGAGATCCACCCGGAAAAACAAGTCAAATATGTGGCATGTCGCTTGAAGGGCGGTGCGAGTGCTTGGTGGCATCAGCTCCTACAGGCTCGCAGGCGAGAAGGGCGAGGCCCCGTCCGTAGCTGGATTCGTATGAAACAGTTGTTGAGAAGCCATTTCTTGCCAACAGATTACGAACAAATGCTGTATCTCCGATACCAGCATTGTGTTCAGGGATACCGACCCGTGAACGAATACATCGAAGAGTTCTATAGACTCAGTGCTCGAAACAATTTGCAGGAAACTGAAAACCAGCTAGTTGCTAGGTTCATCGGAGGTTTACGGGAACAAATTCAAGAGAAACTGGAGATGAATTCCATTTGGTCGCTGTCACAGGCGGTAAACTTTGCATTAAAGCTGGCGGAAACCCAACTCCAACGCCACGCACGTGGGTATTCCAATCGAAAATCATTTTCTCAAGATACTCCAGGCGACAACTCTAAGACGACTACAGTTGCAGCAAAATCCCCAGCCATTCCCGGAACCTCTTTTAATCCTCCTGCCGCAGAGTCCAAACTTCCTGTTCGGACCAAAATACCGGGCAAAGACAATCCTTACGGACGGCCAACTACTTTGAAATGTTTTAGATGCTTTCAGCCTGGACATAAGTCCAATGAATGTCCACAACGTTAGCAATTACAGTTGGCTGAAGGAGATGCACAGGACAATAATGAGGACCCAGATTTACCAGCTGATGACGAGAATGCTATCGAGGACGTGTATGGTGATGTCGGGGAGCCGCTAGTATGTGTTCTCGAGAAACTTTTATTAGCTCCACGGCATTCAATCCCTTCACAGAGAAATGCTCTATTCAGAACCAAATGCACCATCCAGGGGAAGGTTTGTGACTTATTGATAGATAGTGGATGCACAGAGAATGTAATTTCTCGCTCCGTTGTTCAAGCTTTGCAGTTGAAAACCACCAAGAAGTCTCATCCATATAAAATTAGTTGGGTAAAGCGCGGGATGGATATCACGGTAATGGAGACTTGCGGTATCACTTTTTCCATAGGTAAACACTATGTGTGTAATGCTGTCTGTGATGTCCTAGATATGGATGTCTGCCATATTATTCTAGGCAGGCCGTGGCAATTCGATTCAGATGCTACTTATGAATGCCGGAGTAATGTCTATGTTCTTGATTGGAATGGTAGAAAGCTGCGATTACTTCCTCAGGCTACAGAGAACATCGGCAAGGATGATAAAGGTAAAGCTGTAGCTTACCTTGTTTCGGGCCAGGAACTGCTGTTAACACCTTATGCCGACAGTTCTTTGCTTGATTTAGTCACCACTGATTGTTCGGAACAAACAGTGAAACCCGCAATGCCTGAAGAGATCCGCACTCTTCTACAAGAATTTGAAGACATCACCCCAGCTGATTTACCGACTCAGCTACCACCTCTCCGCGTTGTACAACACCAGATTGATTTTATTCCAGGTTCTTCTTTACCGAACCTTCCGCATTATCGTATGAGTCCAAAAGAGCATCACATTCTGCAGGAAATAGTAGAAGATCTTATTCGACGACAGCTGGTTCAACATAGTATGAGCCCTTGTGCAGTACCGGCTCTTATTGTCCCAAAAAAAGATGGCCAATGGAGGCTCTGTATTGACAGCCGGGCCATTAACAAGATCACGACGAAGTATAGATTTCCAGTACCGCGTATCTCCGACCTGTTGGACAAGCTTCATGGGTCAGTAATTTTCTCAAAACTGGACTTACGCAGCGGATATCATCAAGTGCGCATTCGGAGCGGTGATGAGTGGAAGACAGCCTTTAAGACTCGGGAGGGGCTTTATGAATGGCGAGTCATGCCCTTCGGTCTGTGCAATGCGCCGTCCACGTTCATGAGACTCATGGTGGAGGTCCTCAAACCATTCTCGGGTAAATTCTGTGTCTCCTACTTTGATGATATACTTATCTTTAGCCCCTCTTTGGAGGAGCATATGAATCATTTGACCCAGGTTTTTACGGCTTTGCGCTCCCACAAGTTATACTTGAACTTGGCCAAATGTGAGTTCGCTACTCACTCTGTCCATTTTCTTGGATTCGTCATCTCACACGAAGGGATTCATGCTGATTCCCGCAAGGTCGCTGCTATCAGAGACTGGCCAGTGCCGAAATCCATTACCGACATTCGGAGCTTCCACGGACTTGCTAACTTTTATCGCCGATTCATCAAAGGATTCAGTATCCTTGCGTCGCCTTTAACTGATGTTATCAAAAAGGGATCATTTTCCTGGAATGAGCAACAGCAATCCAGTTTTGAGCAAGTCAAGACCGCCCTTTGCAATGCCCCTGTTCTAGCTTTGCCGAGCTTCGATAAAGCTTTCCAGGTAGATACGGATGCTTCTGGTATTGGCGTGGGAGCTGTTCTGTATCAAGAAGATCGTCCGATTGAATATTTCAGCGAGAAACTGAGCCCCTCTTGTCAGAAGTGGACGGTATATGAACAAGAGCTGTATGCCGTGGTCCGAGCTCTTAAGCAATGGGAGCATTATTTATTGCATCAGGATTTTGTTTTGTGTAGCGACCACCAATCCTTGCAGTACCTGAACAGCCAGAAAACTATCAATAAAATGCATGCCCGGTGGGTGATTTTTCTACAGAAGTTCAGCTTTTTCGTGAAATATAAAACGAGCAAGATGAATAGGGTGGCTGATGCTCTCAGTCGCCGGGCTGCCCTCCTCACACAACTTCAAACCGAAGTCACGGGTATGCAAGAAATGAAATCCTTATACAGTGAAGACGCCGACTTTAAATCTATCTGGGAAGAATGCTGTTTCGGAACTCCTCATACAGATTATTCGGTGAGACATGGTTTTCTTTTCAAAGGCAATTCCTTATGTGTGTCGGATTCATCGTGGCGACAGCAGCTTATTAAAGACATTCATTGTGGAGGCCTATCAGCTCACGTTGGTCGTGATCGCACCTTACAGCAATTGCAGAGTAAGTTCTTTTGGCCACATATGAGGCGGGATGTAGCTCGATTTGTGGAGAGATGTGCTGTTTGTCAGCAGTACAAGGGGAATGCACAGAATACTGGCCTGTATCTTCCCTTACCTGTGCCGGATACTATTTGGGAAGACTTGAGCTTGGATTTCGTTTTGGGCTTACCACGGACCAAAAGAGGCTCAGACTCCATAATGGTGGTCGTCGACCGTTTTTCTAAAATGGCACACTTCATTGCGTGCAAGAAGACCTTTGATGCCTTGCACATTGCTAAACTATTCTTCAAGGAAGTCGTCCGCCTTCATGGCATTCCGCGCAGCCTAACTTCAGATCGGGACGTCAAATTTATAAGTCATTTCTCGCGGGAGCTTTGTAAGCGATTTCACACGGACCTTAAACTAAGCTCGGCGTACCACCCGCAAACCGACGGCCAGACCGAAGTTACTAATCGTACTCTCGCCAACATGCTCCGATGTCTGGTTCAGGATCATCCCAAACAGTGGGAGGAGGTTCTAGGACAAGCTGAGTTTGCTTTTAATTCAATGCCAAATCGTGCCACAGGTATGTGCCCTTTTAGCATCGTGTACACAAAGATGCCTAACCACATTGTAGATGTGGCTGTCCTCCCAAAATGCCGAAGCTCCTCTGCTGTTCAAACTGCCGAGCAATTTGTGGATGTTTTGAAGAATGTTCGGGAGCGCTTACAAGACACTAATTTGAAGTACAAGCTGGCACAAGACAAGCATAGAAGAGCTGTGGAATTCCAGCCGGGTGATCTAGTTATGCTACGGTACCGGAAAGATCGTTTCCCCACTGGATCGTACCCAAAACTCCATCCCAAGAAATTCGGACCATTCCCTGTTCTTCGCAAGATCAATGATAATGCTTATGTCATTGAACTTCCTAAAGATTTTTCTATATCATCGACGTTCAACGTTGCTGACATTTATCCCTATCACCCTCCTGATAATGCAGATACGCTACTTAACTCATCGGAGATGAGTTCTTCAGGAGCTGGAGGGAACTGATGCGGTCCATTAAGCTGAGCTGGCAGCCTTTACGCTTTTTGCTCATGTGGCCTATACGCCTCATATAACCGTTTATTACTTTTTCTGTTATGCGTAGTACTCCCGTACCTTTTTATTTGCTTTAGTTTATTTTAGTAAATCAGAGCATTAGCTGAGTAATGCTATATTACTGTTTTAGGAGAAGAAGAAGATAGAATGAAAAATAGTTTCTACTGTTTAGCAATTCCTGTGCTAGCTTTTTCACTGTTTCATTGAGCAGGTTTCTCAAAACACTGCTTCATTGACTCTAACGCATCTCACTTTGATCTGTTGGTTGAGAGCTTTGGCTACCAACTAAGATGTCTTTGATTGAAAGATTGCATATGTGATGTGTGTGAGAGTTTACTTTAATTGACTCAAAAGTCCCAAAAAAAAAAAGTTGACCCTATTCCATTAAATCCTCATAATTTGATTGTGCATAATTATGAGCGTTTTTAGGGTTCCAACCTAAAGTTCAAATCAATCAAGCTTTTACAATATGATAAACATGTTTGTTAAATGCCACATCATTATCTTTTCCTCTTCCTTCTACTATTAAAAGATAACAACATAAAAAATATAATTTATCTTTATATATATTATACTTTAACCAACTAAAGCACCTATGAAACCAGTTATATATGATTAAAACGTCCATCTTTGATTCCAAATTTACTTTTAGAAAAAGTCATGATTGTGAGGTTGACATACCCCTTTTTATGAACCTGTTCTCAAATATTATGATTTTCTAGACATATTTTTGAATTTTCCAATGAATCAATCTCCATTTGACTTCATTTTTTTTTCTTAGTCATTTTCTTTTTATTCAATTCATCTAAATTTGTTGATAAATATGATTTTGATGACTTCTTTAAATATCTTTCCCATAAATATATGAACCTATAAGTTGAAACAAATTTCATATGAACTAAAAAAAACAAGGAGCTCTAAGATCTTAAACCGAATGAAAATCATTCAAAAAGGCAAATAAAAAATGATCAAGATGAGACTATCTAAAAGACGAAAATCATAAAATTAGGTTGGGCTGGAATTAATAACAAGAGGTTTACAAATTTCGTTTGAATGATTGAAGGAAGCTAAAATGGGTTTAATCAACAATCATTCTAAATCATTTTAGTTGATAGTAATTAACCGATCAAGTAATCTGAAATTGGTGTAATAAACAATAGAAAATCATAAAATTTTAGGATGAAAAAAATTTATTTATTTTTTGTTACATCTACAATTACAATGATGATTTTAAAATTATAATCTTTAGTGTTTAATGAAAAAGAGGAGTGTCAAGTACATGACTCAATGAGATGGGTCAACTCTAGCATTATATCCATAATTTTTTTTATTTTAAAGTTAATGCATTAAATTGAATAGTGGGGAGGAAACATAAATCACGAATTAGGGTATAATTGAACAGACTCATGAACCAACAAGCTGATCTGGTTCAAGTTTGAACTCAAGCTTGTATATTATACAAGCTATACTATAAGCTCGAGCTCAAGATTAAAGCTCGATGAGCTTGACTCATGGGCTAACTAACAAGTCTCATTCAATCATAATCATCTCACTTGCACCCTTAGTTAAATTGTTGCTTAAACTCTAGTTTGAGCTTTCTGAGAAAATATTCTAATAGAATCTCTATATATAATTTATATTTTCTTGAATTTTTATACACAAATGTGAATCATTACTATTGTTCATTCTAAATAAGCATCATCAATATTTCATATATTTTAAGTTGACACCCAAAACGTCTATGAATTGGCCTCCTAGAAAATCATTTGAAAGCACTTTTATTAAATATAAAGAAGGGCTCAAAGAATTTATTAAAATTTTGATTATCAAAAGTCTTGATCTATTTGCAAAGTTTTGCCTAATTGGATGCTACATGATTGTTAAATTTCTAAATATGAATACCTCAACTAGTTTTATCTAATCTATGTTCCTATTTTGATAGATCTTTACCCAATCATTCGTATTTTTTACATAGTCTCTCTCTTTGAGCCTCTGTTTCTCTTTTTTTTTTTCCTTACCAAATAAACCTCATTGATCAATTCTCCACTAAGACTTTCATTGATGACATGTACGTCACCTTCGACATGACCAATTAGCTTTCTTACTTGAAATCAAGTTGGCCACCTTCTATAATGTTTAGTTGGCTTCATTCACTGATCCTTCAATTGCCTCCATTAGCACTAAGAAGATTGAATTCCTCAAGGAATCTTAAAACCAATAATTCATGACTATCCATTCTAGCTACTTTGTTTGTCTTCATACCTAAGTGGCCACCCTTCTCATCGGACATGTACTATCCAATATCTAATGTTTGACAAAGTTATATTTGTACGTTCGACCTTTATCGTCTATAATTATGATGTTTGAAGCAATTGAAGCCCTATATTTAGCATTTGATCGTCATTGAATATTAGTTGGATTCTTAATTCCTCTTTTTTTCTTTTCTTTTGTTTGTTTATCCATAATACTTTACCAATTTATTCTCATCCGGACCAACTCCATGACATTAAATCTCACTACGTGCATATATATTGCACAACAAGCCTCCCTCATTATAGTTGTTAATGATTATTTGGTCTCTTACACATGATTTGTTGGTGCCAATGTAATATTTTTAATTAATTATTATATGTCTTGTCATCCTCCAAAATTCAATTTGAAATAATTATTTCTTTTTATCTTTTATGTAACAACTATACATACTTATATAATTTCTTTCAATAATAAAATATGAGCGAAGGCAACTTCTATCAATCAAAATATTAATCACTTACAATACTTGAGAGTCATACACATACAACAATCTATCTTCACACTCCTGATTACAAAAAAATAACTAAAAACCAAAAAGAAATAAAATAACAATAAAACCTGAGAAATCCCATTTTTAATGTTAGAATAACTAAAAGCCAAATGTTGTTTTATGAATAGTAAAAAAATTTAATGTTAGGTTTAAAATTATTCCCATTTTGAGTTTTCTAAATATAATTAATTATCACAAAATATAACTTCACTCCTACTTCACAAGAACAATTTTGACATGCATCAATGATACATGTCAAATCATAATATAGTAATTCATGCAAGTAGAATGAACCACAAAGGAGAATATGGGAGCAACAATCATTCACTAAACATGATATATGACATGCATTTTGATCTCTATCTTTTTCTTACTAGCATGTAGCTATGATACCACCATGGATTATTTGTCCCTAAACCTCTTTTATTTTATTAATCACAAAATTTTATACAAATATAATCATCATTAACACTAATCTTAACACAACAAACTAGCCATGCATGCACTTCACAATATGAGAAAATGGCATGATCCCTTTTCAAGAATAGAGGCACTTTTCATGAGAAAAGTTTAGTAGTTGTGCAGCACCATTCCCTACCTCCTTTCATCTTGTTCACAAAAGGCAATATTATTATGATGAATGGTCCAACATACTCTACAACCTAAATATTAAAGCATTTACGAGTTCTAGCTAGTTCATTGATTTTGAAAGAGAGAAAATGCTTATGATTCAAGCCATTATTATAATAAAATGATAAATTAAAAGAAAAATAACAAATTAAGATGCACTTAATATAAGAAGGTGAAAAGTAATTTATAAACCTTTTTTAATAATTTTGTACTTAAAATCCTGAATACTAATATACCTTAAGTGTATTTTATATTCATATTTTTTAAACTAGTCAGCTCGCAAGCTAATGAGTCGAGTTAGGGATAGCCCAAAGCCCCAAACTGCTCAAATTTGGCTCTTTAGCTCATTGGACTCAGCTCACAATCCATTTATTGAGTGGAGTTCAAGCCAACAACTGATCACGAGTCAGCTTGACTCACTTACTCCCCTAAATATGAGCCAAAATCATATATAGAACTTATTTTTTCTAACGGTAGAAAGTATTAATTAATATGTATGACTTAAAATAAAAAATAAATTTTATGAGAACAAAATTAGAAATTCTAACAAAAAATCATATAAATTATTTTTTTAATTTCAAATAAAGATTCGTGTTCATTAGTCTCTATCGTTGATAGATACTTAAATCTATAAAATAATTCAAATATCAACATAAAAATTTATAGATCAAAAGCTTTGGCTATGTGATTTTTTGTTCTCATAATGGAATTCCTGTACAGAGGAGTACGTACATTCATTCATTACAGTAATTTTGCATTGGAATCCCTTTTTTATTAAATCTATATCAATAATAGGCTTCAGGAATTATATGATTCTTAATTACAAATAACGATACAAAATTAATAGATAATTATATTGCAAATAATAGAGTATTAATATATTAATATAACCCTTAAAAATTCAACATAAAAAAATATTTAAACTCTATTTTTTATAAGTTGAAATATCATTAAGTTTACATGAAAAATTATATATTTATCAAAAAAAGTTTATTTTATTGAATTATTACCTCATTTATTCAACCTAATTAATGTATATTGAAAAATTGAATTAGAATATTCTAATAATTTTTTTTTCAAATATTAATATTTATCAATTTTTCATAATATTTATTTTATTGTCATATATAAATATTTTATAACAACTGTCTTCATAAATCAAAACATATAATTTTATCATTATATATATATATATAATAATAATAATAATAATTTTCATATTTTTAAGCTTATCATAATAAAAATCCCTTAGTACGAAAATTATTTTCTGTCTCTCTCTCCAGATATATATATACATATATATGCCAACAACTCCATAGACTGAAGGGAAGGTTGTAGTTAATGAAGAATCTGAATTCATGGAGACTGAAGAGCTGAACCTGGACCTGGCACTACGCCAGTCCTCTCCGACAGTTTCTGCCATGGCAGAGTACTTAAACGAACCAGAGAGAGTATTTACTTGCAACTACTGCGATAGAACTTTCTACAGCTCACAGGCGCTCGGTGGCCATCAAAATGCGCACAAGGTTGAGCGAAGTCTTGCCAAGCGAAGCAGGGAGCTGGCCGCCGCTCTCAGACAACACGGCGGTGGCGAAGGGAAGAATCCGGTGGCCCCGGCGAGGTATGGAACAATTGTGGGAGGGGAGATGGTTTGGGCTGGGGCTTATAGGAGGAAAGAGGATGAAGAGGTGGATCTGTCTCTAAGGCTATGATGATTTTTTTTTTTTACCTTTTTTTTTTGGATTTATGATTTTCATTTCTTCTCTTCCTTCTGTAATAATAGTAAGTATTTTTTTTTTAATTAACATTTATTGTTATGTAGTTGGATTTGGAAATGAAGATTTTATGTATTTTAGGTTTGTGTGGGGCTTAAAAAGTATTTGTGATTTGGCCTAATTATTGATAGTTTTATTATAGATTAATTGATCATTAAACAAGGTTTAAATAGAGGTAAATTAGCATATGTTGGAGTAATTACTGGGGATGAAGGTTCTTCAAATGCTTTTTTTTCTCATATATATTTATTTTTTTATAATTAAAATATTTAAATGCATGATCAAGATTATTGTTGTTGATTTGAAGTCTAAGGATGATTTGTGATCTAAGTTGATAATTTTTTTATGAGGATTTGTTCGTGAAGAAATAGATGGCTTGTAATGTCTCATATAAAGATATCACTTTTGTATGTTGATATGCATGGTGAATCACAAGCTTCTTTATGAATGGATGGGTTATTTGATACATAACTATTATAATTTGCTTGACATACTTGAGATGAGACAACAAAGGACTACTAATCAAACTTCTTAGAACTTTCATTAACTCTATGCTCTTTAAATTTGATAAATTGGATACATAAGGTCAAATTGGAAATAATTTTCAACTAACAGAATATGTTGATGTCGATGTCTTTAATCAAGAGTGCACTCCACCTATGGGAAATAATTAAATTAGTAGGTGATTTTGTGACCATGCAAAATCTTTCCCCCCTAAGTCTAATATAAGCCCTTAATTACTTAATAAGCTTCAAAAAATCTTATTGAAATTTCAAAACAATCTCCTTTCTAAAATTTTATAATATACTGGGGGTTTTAGGATCAAATAGTAGAAAACTTGATTGCGTGAGCCATTTAGAGCCCATAAATTTGAGAAATTAATTATTATGTGCGGAGTATGGACGCCAAGACGTAATGTCGCATGTACAGTGTGTGTATAATACACAATGTGTCAAGTTGTCCAAACTCTGCACGTAATAATATCTTCATAAATAGAAAGATATTAAAAAAGTCATTTTGCCAAACAACCCTTATTGCACTTCTTCAACAACCATCACTTTCTTTAATAGTGAAGCCTAATGTGTTGCATATGAAGATAATGATCATATTGACTATCACCATCTAAGGAATATATATATGGCATTTAATATCCAAGTAAATAGTGTACTATAGTCATTTATGTTGACATTAGTAAAATATGTTGATATATATGTCATATAAGGGCGTCTCCTGCCCCCACCATCATTTATGTTCATTACTAATACATGTGAAAGTTGTTTTGGTGCATACGTTTCTACTTTTTTACTAGTCAATGGGCTCTTACTATTCAGAAGTGGGGCATCTTTATACAAATTTTCTACAAGCAATAAAGGACATGATTTTTATGTAATATCAGTTTTTGCTCCAGGTTCGTCCGGACGAAGTCGGATCGTCCGGGACGATCGGTACAGGTTGTGCAGAGAAAATCATGTTTGGCTGTATGGTTCGTCTGGACGAAATCAGGATCGTCTGGACGAAAATAAGTCAGAGAACCCTTCGCCGGGGACGATATTTGATTTTCGTCTGGACGAAATAATTCTCTTCATGGATCGTCCGGTACGAAGCTCGATCGTCCAGGACGATCAGTCTGGATATATATAGAAATGAGATATTTTGAAGAGAGAGAAAAAGTTGAGGAGAGAGAAAAACGAAGGAAAAAGTGGAAAAGTGGATTTTCGGGCGACGCCGAGCTGTTTTTGTCCGAAAAGACTGTTGAGGAAATTGCTGTACGCAAGGTAAGGCACAATCCGACTTTCTCAATTTTCAAAACCGTCGAGTTTGGCCGTATTATCTGTCCGGAATTAAGTTTTGTTCGCGATTTTCGTCCGTAATTTCCGACTGGTTTAGTTTCTACAGCGTAACTTTCTGTATTTTGTTGAAGTGCCGAGTGTGCACATTTTGGTTATTTTTTTAAGATTTTTGTCCGGGTATTTTTGATTCGACTGTGTTTTTAGTCGACTGGATTTTTCTGTGAACTTGGAAATTATCTGTGCAGTAGAATAAATATTCTAAAATGTTGATATCTATATTCTGTGCGAATTTGGTGAATTTTGATTTTCAGGAAAATTGTGTAAATTCTGTATACTGCCGTTGTGCTGTCCGATTTTTGAGTAATTTCTGTTTTATCCGGAAATCTTCTGAATTGATATGCTATCTGTATATGCTATATAAAGGGAGTTATAAGGGGCCTGGATCCTATGAGATTCAGTTAGTGTCTGGGAATTCTGAAATGAGCTCAATATGAAATCTGATATCTGTTCTGTTCCGGATCCGAGGAAACAATCTGTTTAGGTGCTATATGCACTATATATGTATTCTGGTGCTATAAGCACATCTGATCTGATCTGTTTTGGTGCCGTGAGCACAAAGGGAGGCATAAGTGGCCTGGATCCTATGAGATTCAGTCAGTGTCAGGGAATTTAGCTATTAATTAAATATCTGATATCTGCTATATGATTCTGATATGATTTGTTCTGTTCCGATATGATCTGTACGATTCTGATTCTGTTGATCTGATGTGTCTGATCTGTTATGTTTCTAATTTGATACAACTTCCATTTCCGTACAGTTTTGTTGATTTGATATCTGTCCGAATCTGTTTTGATTCTGTACGGATTTGTCTGCTATGTGGTTTTGAGATTCTGAGGATTTTGATTGGAGGTTTGTTGCTTTACTGAGCTGTTGAGCTCACCCTTGCTTTCTGGTGGTTTTCAGGTTCTGGGAAAGGCAAGGAAGTCCAGGATTAGTTCAGAGTCTGATCAGTATAGGTACTTTTGTACTTTTGGTTTTTGTACAGTCATGGCTTTTCTGTTCTGTCTTTCTTTCTGTCGAAAGCCATGTACTGTTCTGTAGATGATTGTTTTGAGGAAATGAAATCGGATAGATGTTTTGTTCCGCTGCATTTGATGATACATAGTAGCTCTGTGTTTTGTTAGTCTGTGTGAATTAATTATTTGGAAGATTCAGTTCCGAACCAAATTCCAAAGCTAGATCCTGGTTAGTGCAGCTCCGTCGCGATCCAGCACGGGCGGGATCCGTCTCGTCTCGGGTCGGGTCGTGACTAGCTTTTTTGGTATCAGAGCAATGGTTTTGGAATTTGAGAATTTTGTGAAACAGAGCTATAGGAAGTGATCAGTAAGTCTGTCTGGGGGGTAATTTTGATTTGTTTGGCTTTTTATTTTTGTTATTTTTGTGATAGTTTTTCTGGATTTTCTGAATTTTTCTGTATGGATCAGCCAGACCCAGACATGACAGATGGTCAGAGTGCCGATCAGGCAGCACCAGTGGGGAGTACAGCCCCAGTGGTCGGTGCTGATACGCTTTCTCAGTTTGCTTCGCTGGTTGCTCAGATGATGAGCGAGACTCAGAGTAGAGCTTCTACTGTCAGATCTGATGACCTGGATAGACAATTGCAGTTGTTTTTGAGGTTGAAACCTCCGAGGTTTGAGGGCGCTGTTGAGCCCAGAGCTGCTGAAGAGTGGCTGAGGAGAGTGGAGAAGACCTTTGACGGGATGCAGTGTCCGTCAGATAGGAAGGTACCGTTAGCAGTTTTTTTGTTAGACGGAGAGGCTGAGCACTGGTGGGAGGGCCAGCAGGCAGCCAGATTTCAGGGCAGACTGAACTCTTTGATTACTTGGGAAGAGTTCACTGAGGTATTCCGAGATTGGTTTGTTCCCCCTTCTGCACGACAGCAGATGCAGGAGAACTTTCTAAGGCTTGTTCAGGGAAGCAAGACGGTGATGCAGTACGAGGCTGAGTTTACTGCATTAGCCAGGTACGCTCCGCAGCTGGTTAGGACTTCTGCTGAGAGATGTTACAGATTTCTGAGGGGATTGCGAGATACCTTGACGCAGCCCCTGATACCATTCCGGATTACTGATTTCTCCGAGCTTGTGGAGCGAGCTCGATTGATAGAGAACGACTTGATGGCTACTCAGCAGCGGTGGACTGCGAGTAGGAAGAGATTTGGAGGCGAGGCATCTGGCAATGGTTCCTCCGGAAAGAGGAGATTTGTTTCCGGTTCTGGATCTGGAGATTCCAGAAGGAGCGGAGGATCGTCTGGTACTGTTACCAGTACGACGAGTTCGGGATCAGTCAGTTCGGCACCTGTGTGCCAGAACTGTGGACGGCGACACTTCGGCCAATGTTATAGGATGGCTGGTCTGTGCTTCCGATGTGGTCAGTCAGGACATCGGATTGCAGAGTGTCCGCAGATGGGATTTGATCAGCGATCTGAGGGCTTTGTCAGACCTGCCGGTTCAGCAGGAAGACCGAGGACTGTTCCTCCTCGCCCTGAGGGATTTGCTGGAAGAGGTGGTGGTTCTAGTTCTGCACCACGGAGACCACCTACTGTTCAGAGGGAGCAGAGTAGTTTCGTTGCTTCAGCTCCTGTTCCAGTTCAGCCACGAGTTTACAGCTTGAGTCAGCAGGAGGCTCGAGATGCTCCCGATGTTGTGACAGGTACGATTTACATTTCTGATCAGCCCTGTCGTGTTTTGTTTGACTCTGGAGCGAGTCATTCTTTTTCTGTCCGAGCACTGTTTTGAGGCTTTACGTTTGGATTCTCTTTTACTTCCGGTTTCTTTGTCTGTGATTTTACCGGCTGGGAATCCTTTGATTGCTCGGCAATTTTGTTTGTGTGAGATCGAGATTGCTGGCAAGAAGTGGAAATCAAGTTTGATTCGATTGCCGATTTCATCGTATGATGTAATTCTGGGCATGGATTGGTTGAGTCAGTATGAAGCCCAGATAGACTGTCTGAAGAAGCAAGTGAGTTTGCTTATGGCTGGAGAAAGAGTTGTATTTCAGGGATTACGAGGTGTTCTCTCCAGTCTGATTTCGGTATTGGAAGTGAACAGGATGTGGAAGAAGGGATGCCCAGTGTTTTTGGCTTCGGTGCGGGATTTGAACCTAGAGGTTGGTTCTGTTTCTGAGATCCCTGTGGTACGGGAGTTTGCTGATATTTTTCCTGAGGAGCTGGTTGGTTTACCTCCAGATAGAGATGTGGAGTTCTCTATCGATATTTTTCCTGGTACCGCTCTGATATCGAAAGCTCCGTACAGGATGGCACCGAAAGAACTTTCTGAGTTGAAAGTTCAGCTTCAGGAGTTGGTTGATAGAGGTTTTGTGCGCCCTAGTGTTTCGCCCTGGGGAGCACCTGTTCTGTTTGTGAAGAAGAAGGACGGTACACTCCGTATGTGTATCGATTACAGAGATTTGAACAAGGTCACGATCAAGAACAAGTATCCTTTACCTCGGATTGACGACTTGTTTGATCAGCTTTCTGGATCTTCAGTATTTTCGAAGATTGATTTGCGATCCGGATATTATCAGGTGAAGGTGAAGGAAGCTGATGTGGTGAAGACAGCTTTTAGTACTCGGTACGGGCACTATGAGTTTTTGGTTATGCCTTTTGGGGTAACCAACGCGCCTGCTATTTTCATGGATCTGATGAACCGAATATTCAGGGAGTATCTGGATCAGTTTGTGATCGTCTTCATTGACGATATTCTGGTATATTCTGCATCTGAGGATGATCATGCCAGACATTTGAGGATTGTGTTAGAGACTTTGAGGCGGCATCAGCTGTATGCCAAGTTCTCTAAGTGTGAATTCTGGCTGAAGAGCATTTCTTTTCTGGGGCATGTGATTAGCGGAGAAGGCATTTCTGTAGATCCCCAGAAGATTCAGGCAGTTGCTAATTGGCCAAGGCCGACTACGGTATTTGAGGTACGTAGTTTCTTGGGCATGGCTGGATATTACAGGAAATTTGTGAAGGGATTTTCACAGGTTTCGGCGCCTCTGACGAGACTGACTCAGAAGTCAGTACCTTTTGTTTGGACACCGGAGTGTGAGGCGAGTTTTCAGCAATTGAAGGATTGTTTGACTTCAGCTCCAGTATTAGCACTTCCGTCAGGTACGGAAGATTTTCAGGTGTTCAGTGATGCTTCACTGAAAGGACTGGGATGTGTCCTGATGCAGCATGGTCAGGTAATTTCTTATACTTCTAGACAGTTGAAACCACATGAGAAGAATTACCCGACGCATGATCTGGAGTTAGCTGCAGTTGTGTTTGCTTTGAAGATTTGGCGTCATTACCTGTATGGCGTCAGATGTGAGATTTTCACTGATCATAAGAGCCTGAAGTATATTTTTACTCAGAAGGATCTGAATCTGAGATAAAGAAGGTGGCTCGAGTTGATCAAAGATTATGATTTGACTATTCAGTATCAGCCTGGTAAGGCTAATGTGGTAGCAGATGCCTTGAGCAGGAAGTCTTCTGGATTATCAGGTATTCAGCTTACTTGTGATGACTTTCTGATTCGTGATATGGAGCGTTTGCAGTTGGAAGTGATTTCCTCCAGTGGTTTGGAGTTGGCTCAGATGAGTATTCGGTCTACTTTGGAAACAAGGATTCAAGAAGCCCAGAAGTCAGATTCTGATTATTCGAAGTTGATTGCTCAGATTGGATCTGGTAAGACTCCTGAACTTCGAATTTCTGATTCTGGTGCTATTTTCTGTAAGAACAGGTTGTGGGTACCTGTGTTTGGAGACTTGAGGCAGGAGATTCTGTATGAATCTCATCATTCAGGCTACACTGTACATCCAGGCAGTGGTAAGATGTACGCTGATATGAAGCTTTTGTTCTGGTGGCCTGGGATGAAGAAAGATGTAGCAGAGTTTGTGTCGAGATGCGAAGCCTGTCAGTTGGTAAAGGCAGAGCATCAGCGACCAGGTGGATTGTTGCAGTCGTTGCCTATCCCTGAGTGGAAATGGGAGGAGGTAACGATGGATTTTGCGATGGGTTTCCCTCGATCTAGACAAGGGCACGACGCTATTTGGGTGGTTGTAGATCGATTGACGAAGTCAGCCCATTTTCTTCCGATCAGACAGACAGATTCAATTGATCGCTTGGCACAGATATATGTGAAAGAGATAGTCAGATTGCACGGTGTGCCTCGTGTGATCGTATCTGATCGAGATGGACGTTTTACTTCTAGACTTTGGAAAGGCATTCAACAAGGCTTGGGTACAAAACTGCATTTTAGTACAGCCTTTCATCCTCAGACCGATGGACAGCCTGAGAGGACTATTCAGGTACTGGAAGATCTGTTAAGACTTTGTGTTCTGGACTTTAGCGGAAGCTGGGAAGATCATATTCCGCTGATTGAGTTTGCCTATAACAACAATTTTCAGTCCAGTATCGGTATGGCACCGTACGAAGCTTTGTATGGCAGGAAGTGCCGTACTCCTTTGACTCTGACGGAGGTCGGAGATAGGCAGGCTTTGGGAGCCACTTTTGCTGATGAAACTGCTCAGAAGATCAATTTGATAAGAGAAAGATTGAAAGCTGCTCAAGATCGACAGCAGAAGTATTACAATCAGAAGCACAGATTTTTGTAGAGTTTCAGGTTGGTGACTTTGTGTATGTCAAAGTCAGCCCGATGAAGGGTGTGAGCAGATTTGGTCAGGTGAGCAAGCTTAGTCCGAGGTATGTTGGACCTTTTGAAATCCTGGAAAGGATTGGAAAAGCTGCTTAAAAATTGATGCTTTCTGAATTCGATGCCTGATGTGCATAATGTGTTTCACGTATCCACTCTGAGGAAGTGGGTATCCGACTATGGGAAGAAAGTATCTGCTGATGAGGTTGAGATTCAAGAGAATCTGACGTACAAGGAAGAGCCAGAGTTGATTTTGGCATACGACGTACGTACGAAAGCTAAGAAGTAAACAGATTCCAATGGTTAAAGTCCAGTGGAAGCACCGTACTGCACGGGAAGCCACTTGGGAGAAGGAGTCTGACATGAGACGGTTGTACCCATACTTGTTTTGACTGAGTTTGGACTGGATAATGTCGAGGACGACATTTTTTTTTAAGTTGGGGAGATTGTAATATCAGTTTTTGCTCCAGGTTCGTCCGGACGAAGTCGGATCGTCCAGGACGATCGGTACAGGTTGTGCAGAGAAAATCATGTTTGGCTGTATGGTTCGTCTGGACGAAATCAGGATCGTCTGGACGAAAATAAGTCAGAGAACCCTTCGCCGGGGACGATATTTGATTTTTCGTCTGGACGAAATAATTCTCTTCATGGATCGTCCGGTACGAAGCTCGATCGTCCAGGACGATCAGTCTGGATATATATAGAAATGAGATATTTTGAAGAGAGAGAAAAAGTTGAGGAGAGAGAAAAACGAAGGAAAAAGTGGAAAAGTGGATTTTCGGGCGACGCCGAGCTGTTTTCGTCCGAAGAGACTGTTGAGGAAATTGCTGTACGCAAGGTAAGGCACAATCCGACTTTCTCAATTTTCAGAACCGTCGAGTTTGGCGGTATTATCTGTCCGGAATTAAGTTTTGTTCGCGATTTTCGTCCGTAATTTCCGACTGGTTTAGTTTCTACCGCGTAACTTTCTGTATTTTGTTGAAGTGCCGAGTGTGCACATTTTCGTTATTTTTTTAAGATTTTTGTCCGGGTATTTTTGATTCGACTGTGTTTTTAATCGACTGGATTTTTCTGTGAACTTGGAAATTATCTGTGCAGTAGAATAAATGTTCTAAAATGTTGATATCTATATTCTGTACGAATTTGGTGAATTTTGATTTTCAGAAAAATTATGTAAATTCTGTATACTGCCGTTGTGCTGCCCGATTTTTGAGTAATTTCTGTTTTGTCCGGAAATCTTCTGAATTGATATGCTATCTGTATATGCTATATAAAGGGAGTTATAAGGGGCCTGGATCCTATGAGATTCAGTTAGTGTCTGGGAATTCTGAAATGAGCTCAATATGAAATCTGATATCTGTTCTGTTCCGGATCCGAGGAAACAATCTGTTTAGGTGCTATATGCACTATATATGTATTCTGGTGCTATAAGCACATCTGATCTGATCTGTTTTGGTGCCGTGAGCACAAAGGGAGGCATAAGTGGCCTGGATCCTATGAGATTCAGTCAGTGTCAGGGAATTTAGCTATTAATTAAATATCTGATATCTGCTATATGATTCTGATATGATTTGTTCTGTTCCGATATGATCTGTACGATTCTGATTCTGTTGATCTGATGTGTCTGATCTGTTATGTTTCTAATTTGATACAACTTCCATTTCCGTACAGTTTTGTTGATTTGATATCTGTCCGAATCTGTTTCGATTCTGTACGAATTTGTCTGCTGTGTTGGTTTTGAGATTCTGAGGATTTTGATTGGAGGTTTGTTGCTTTACTGAGCTGTTGAGCTCACCATTGCTTTCTGGTGGTTTTCAGGTTCTGGGAAAGGCAAGGAAGTCCAGGATTAGTTCAGAGTCTGATCAGCATAGGTACTTTTGTACTTTTGGTTTTTGTACAGTCATGGCTTTTCTGTTCTGTCTTTCTTTCTGTCGAAAGCCATGTACTGTTCTGTAGATGATTGTTTTGAGGAAATGAAATCGGATAGATGTTTTGTTCCGCTGCATTTGATGATACATAGTAGCTCTGTGTTTGTTAGTCTGTGTGAATTAATTATTTGGAAGATTCAGTTCCGAACCAAATTTCAAAGCTAGATCCTGGTTAGTGCAGCTCCGTCGCGATCCAGCACGGGCAGGATCCGTCTCGTCTCGGGTCGGGTCGTGACATTTTATCCTGTGCAAACTCCAAATTATGATGAGTGGTGTAACCAAAGAGATATTGAGCTTGGCTCTAAAGTACATCATTACTACACCAATATATTTGCAAATGCAAGAGTTATAATCAATAAAGTAAATATTTGCAACTACAATTTTGTCTAGTAGTATGATATTTAATTTGTTTTAGTTTATGTAATTGAACATTTTATTTATATAGTGTCTATATTATTTTCTACATTTGCACCCTTATATGTGAGTAATAAATCTAAAATTACTTTTAAATTAATTAGTTTTATATTATATTTTATTATGGGATTTAATATTAGAATTTTTTTGAAATAAGTTCAAAATACATGCACATGAATTCACCATCTACTTGATGTATAATCATTGGCTATCATTTTCTATAAGAAAAATGTGTCTTATTTATCATCATTGACTAACATTAATGAAATTATTTCAAATAGGCAAGGTCCCGTAATTTTTTTCCTTCTTTTATTCTTTATGTAAAAAATTTTCTTCTATGCGCTAATCTTAACTTATATGCACTAATGCAACATTTTTCATCATTTAGCAAGCTTATTATTTGTAATATATGAGATGAAAACTTCCTTTATTTCAACGGTGAGCAAATTTATTATAGAAATAACTCAATATTAAAAAATAAAGAATGTATCAAATAAAATTCAAAGCGATTTCTTTTATTTCATTTTGATTAATAACAATGATAAGCTATGCAGCCTCTTTGCATTTTTTAATAATTTTGCATATCAACTTCATCAAAAATAAAGTGAAATTTTTATTTTTCAATTTTGAAGGGCAATGACAAAACGAGAGAAATTGAGTGAGGGAGACCCATGAGATCAGAATGACAACTTATATAGTGCATCAACCAAATGTGTGAATGCTCTAAGGCTGTATTTTTTTTAGGCATCAGGGCAAAATGGAATTTTAATGGGGGCAAAATTCTAAAAGAGGTCTTTTTTTAAAAAAATTAAATTTAAAATTCAGGGTCAGACGTTGCCCACCCTCCGCCCATGAATATTTATTTAAAAGAAAATATTTAGAAGTCTAATGATTTAAGCTTTCTTTGGGAAAGTTTTATGACTGCTTTTTAAATCAATTTTTAGTACATAATTTTTTTTGAAATTAAACAGCAAAAAAAAAAAAAAAAAAAAAAAAAAAAAAAAAAAAAAACGGTGCTAAAAACTCAAAAGCTATCACAAAAGAAGCCTTAGCACATCTATTTGAATTATATATAATATAGATCACATGTTCAACATATGTCTCTGTTGTATTTTTATGGTTATGTTATACTTTACATCTATATCAAGTCGTTTCATATAAGCGTTTATACATCGCATTCTATGCTTAATCGCTTTCATTTTTTGTCCAAAAATATTTCACACCAAAAACTATTGCTCAACATTTCATGAGACGTAGGGATTTATAGTCCACTAGTTAATATTAACCAAGTACTTGTATGATAATCATCAGAGTACATTATTGAGTGTTATTTTATAATTAAAATAAAATAATTGCATTTTGTTTTTTTATATAAATTTCATGTGCTTTTAATAAAATATGCATTTACTTCTATTATATGGTTTGCTCCTGATGCAAATTGTTATTGAATGCTATAGATGCAATTTATGTCTTATTCCATGTGGGTAGTGGCCTCATAATGTTGCTACTATTTGTTTGTGCATTTGTTTATTCTTGTAATGAATAAATAGCTCATGATTAATTGTGTAAGAGATCATGAATGCCATCCTATTGTATAATTGTTTCCTTTGTCTCTCTTTTTTTTTTTTAATTATTTGGAGATTTATTATGGCTATATTTTTGGTAGATGAAATTTTGAGCTAAAAAGAAATAAAAATAATAGAAATTTTTTTGGAGACCGACTGACGTGATGGCAATTCTTAGTGATTAATTTTTGATTGATGGTTATGAATGATTGACGTCTAATGTCTGCCATTTATTTATGTCTAAAGCTTATCTTTCCATCTCCCTTCTCGATTACTTGATGTATGAGAAACATCATCTTCCTACATATTGTCATCCACTAATTTCAAATCCTCATCTTCTTGGTCTCCTAGTCTTCTTTCCTATATGGAGATTGATTATGCTAACTAGCCTTCATCTCCAAATAAAAAAAATTTCATAATTGCTTGACGACTTTTAACGATTGACTATAGATGCGCAGCACCCACTGACATCTAATAACACTCATATTCTCGATCACATAATATTTCTTATATTAATAGAATGATCAAACCATTCGTACCAATCTCTAAACTTCTTATATTTCATGTAACCATCACCTAACACTTTCTAATGATTAATATATAGTGTTTTGCAACTACATATGTCCAATTCTCATATTATCATAGGAGTGACCAACTCGCTTGGATTCCAATATTCTATGTCGGTCCTGGATTATCACTTTTGAATGACCCAGGCCTTTTACCAACTAATATCTAATTAATGCATATTTTATTGGAAGCTCAATCTCCCTTCTAGTTAGAAGAATGATCTAGTGTACTCACATTTGTTTTGATCATAAACATATGTTTTTAGTATAAATATATTTATTTTGATTAATCAAAGTCAAACTAAGTTACCGAACTTGGATGATTGAAAAAGTAAAAGTGAGATGAATCAATTCAAGATAAATTGAGGTGGTGATTTGATATAGAGTTCCCTTATGAATGTTGAGATTTCACCATTGATTGATTCCTATTTATAATCATCATATATTATCCATAAATGATTGATGCTCCCCATCATCATGATTATGCTGACTATTAATTATCGTATAGTTTTTGATTTTCTTTATCGACCATCACTTGATGCATGATAATATTAGATATTTTCCACTAGTGTTAACACTTGTCTTCCTAATCACTGGATCTCCCCTCCTATTGTGATGATGACTAAGTTGACATTTCACATTACCCAACTTTTAACATTTCTTATCGATAATTTCTCAACGTATACCAATGATCAGCATCACATTTTTGCCAGCCACCAATGTTTAATGATCGTCTTCGTTATCATCTTCTATCACCTCTTATCATGAGTATGATTTAACCGATCATCTGCTATCACTCAAATTTCAAAATTTCTCATATTATCACATAATGATTGCCCGTTAATAATGTTTGACATTCACAAACCACTAATGTTTAATACTCATCCATTTGGTCACCTAATCTCCCATCCTATTAGCAGATAACCAAGTCAATTAACCACAATCGTCTTTCTTTTTTATGCTACCCATTAATTGATGCTTTTTGCCTACAAATGAACAATATTCAATGTTTAATGTAAATATCCATCACCACGTACCACCCCATACCCCTCGCTCATTTAGTGGTTTGCCGAGAAAGGAAAGAAAGGAAGAGGAGAGGACAAGGGAGAGAGAGGAAGAGAAAGAAAGTCTTATGGGGCTTTTCCATCCGTTTTTCCTATTATGAAAGTTGTTCCACTCGTAATAAGTGATATCAACTCTACCTCTATTTTCAATTATTATGAGTTTTATATACTTCTTCCTCATGAATCTTATGAAAATACAGAATCTCATGTTTTGGTGAACTTTCATCATATAACTTTTGATATATATGAGTATTTTGACTAATTCATATTAAATTTCCACTGAGTGGCTGTGATTATATGACATTTTATATAAAATGAGTAGGGAAAATGTTAACTGTAAAATGATCAGATGCTACTATATTGAATATGGATGACACATTTCATGGCATAATGCTTGTGTAATTAAAGATACTTATTATATTATATAAAGTTAATGATTCATTTGATATAGAAAGAATATGACATTTGCATGTAAGCAAGGTAGACTAGCTATCAATATTATAATTAATATGGGTTAACTCTTAAAATGTTAATACCCTGCACTTGAGGGTGGGCCGATGAGTTAAAATAAAATATTTGTGATGTAATCCTGTAATTGGTTGACCAAATTGCGCAGACAGGCAAAGAGTAATGAATCTTCATTGAATTATTAAGAGCCACCTATGAACTGATTTAAGGTATATGAATGATGATGGAAACATAAAAACTGATGATCAACCGATCGACATTTGGAGTTAAATTAAAATTGATGGTCAATTGGTTGATAGTTACGGTTAAATTAAATTAAGACTAAAGACTAACTTACTAAAAATTGGGGATAAATTAAAGATGTGACCAACAGATCGACAGTTGGGGTTAAACTAAAGACTAATCATCAACTATCAAGTTGATAGTTGGGGTTAAATTAAAAATTGATGACCATTGGCCAATAATTGGTTAAATATGTTAAAAATACCACATTAAAAATGCATATCCTGTATTGCAAAATTTTGTATGGATATGCATATATGATAGCATTCTATGATAGATATGCATACATAATATGATAGATATATAAATGACATATATGATATATAATAGATAAAATAGATTGACTAATGATATGATTAACAAGCAGCTAGACTAACATGATGCTGATATGAGTGTTATGATATATGAGAAGGTTATAACTGATATGCATATGATAAGATTGTGTACGAATGGCATCATATACATGATATTATTCCTGTTGACTGCTATAGGTTCGTACATATATATGATTATTATTTTTTATTGATACATTAACTTTAGTTGTATATATGGGTTATTTATTGAGTTATGTGCTCAGTATGTGGCTTTTACATATTTTCAGGCAAAGATAAGGATTCTGTAGATTGAGGTTGTTAAATTGGATTGAAAAAAAGAGATTTTACATTTTTTTAGGTATAGATAATTTAATATGCATGTAATTTTTAGATTGAGGATATATATAAATCTATCCTCAAATGAACTGTATGTTCCTCCTTAGAAGCAGAGTAAACTAGAATATCATCTATAAAGATAATAACAAATTGATCAAGATATTCCATGAACATCATATTCATCGGATCCATGAAAAATTGCAGGCATATTAGTCACCCCAAAAGGCATGACTAAAAAATTATTTGACTCTATCACCTTCACCTTTTAGTATTTATCAATTTCATGTTTTATCTATTTTACTTTTCTTAGATATTACGCATTGAATACAAAAACATCCCATGAAATATCAACATGATTATATCAAAATATACAAAATAATCAAATCAATAACATGCTAAAAATTATGAGGTGAAAGTTTGTTAGAAATTAAGATATCAAAATTTTGCAACTTCCAATCAAATAAAATATATGAAATCATATAGAAATCAAAATTACAGAAAATAGATATAGGATAGCAATTATCTCCAAGGAGATGAACAACTTTTATAACTTGCTCGATGGGCGGAATTGACTATATGGCCTGAACCTCGATTTTCTTTCTCTTCCTTCTCCTCTCTTCTTTCATTTCTTCTCTTCTTATCTTATTCTTTCTCTCCCAACCAAATAAAAAAAGAGGAATGGGCTTTTGGGGGAGTGATTTTATATATTTATATAAATATTCTAAAATATACATAGTGCAACGGTGCTATCTAACCCAACGCCACTGTGTTCCCAATGAATTCTTATTTCTGGAAACTTCCTTCAAATCGAGACCTTAATGTTGTAGCATTTCCCCCTTATAGTTGCAATGCTTTCAAACATTATCCATTAATCAAAGAAGGTAGCGCCGCATGTCCACAACCACAACGCCCCGAATGATGTAATTTTTTCCTTCCATCATATAGAGGGCTTAGCGCTAGACCTGTCAATGTTGGACCCGACCCGAAAACCCGACCCGAACCCGACCCGAAAATTTCGGGTTCGGGTCAACCCGAACCCGAACCGGGACGGGTTCGGGTTAGAGATTTCGACCCGTTTGTAAAACCGGGTCGGGTTCGGGTTGACCCGGAAACCCGAAATCGACCCGGTTTGACCCGTTTTTAATTAATTTTGGAGGATTTTAATGAATTTTTATGAAATAAGTAAATAATTTTTCAAAAAATTATAAATATTATTGCCCAAATTAAATTAATCTTGATTTATTTTAAATTTATTGAAGTAAATCTACCCTTAATTTGATTTAAATTTAAATAAAATGAATTAAATAAAAAAAATTTAATTAAATATACCCGAAGCGGGTCGGGTCGGGTTGACCCGGACCCGAAGCGGGTTGGGTTCGGGTTCGGAAAACCGACCCGTTTGCAAAAACGGGTCGGGTCGGGTCGGATTGAACAATTTCGGGTTGGACCCGAACCCGACCCGTGACCCGTTTTTGACAGGTCTACTTAGCGCCATAGCGCTCCCCCACTAGCGCTGCAAATGTCCTCAAGGGAAACTCTATCATCATTAAATTTCTTTTAGAATTCAATTCCTAAGTCCCTTTTCTCAATCCAATTTAACATATATATGAATTTATAAAATCATCCAAATATCAATAAACCCTAAATCATACTTAAAATTCTTATTAGATCTTATTCGGATCAACATGCTTTATAATGACCGTAAAAGCGATTATTACATCAAGCTCAAAACACAATATTATGAGTTTAAGCCAGGATTAAATCTATTTTAAACTTTCAAAACCATATTGTGTGTTTCAGATAGTTTTGAACCAAAAGATTTGTCATAATTCAATTCGAACTTTATCTTGTGGCAATAATCTATTTCAAACAAGTTAAAAAGTATTTTTAAACATAGGGGTTTAACTTAATATTTGAAACTTTTGTTTTAATGGATTATTGTTCAAGCTATAAATAAACTTTCAAAATTTTATAAGAACATAATGGATTATTTATCATATTTTAAATTTAAAAATTTTTGATGTAAAAATTAATTTAAAATATTTGATTAAATAAAAACATAAAAGACTTTAGTTTAAATTAAGATATTATTAGAGATAAAAATTCAAATTTCTTATTTTAAGTGTTTATAATTAATATATCGTGTAGCTAAGATTCGCACCAAAAATAACGTTCTTACCCGACTTTTATTTGGTCCGGTCACAAGACGTAGCTCTACGTTCGGACGCCAGTAGAATCGCGCCACGCGTTTTCACTATTTACCGCGCGCCCCTATAACCCGACCCGGAACGGACCTAGGATGGCTCAGTATTCTCGATTTTGCTAGGTATTGCTCGGTATTGCTAGGTATTGGTCGATTTTGCTCGGCAATAATCAATACCGAGCAAATACCGAGCAATACCGAGCAAATACCGAGTAATACCGAGTTGTACCGAGTTTTTCTAGAAAACTCGGTACAACTCGGTATTTGCTCGGTATTGGTCTTCACAGAGCGGTATTTCTCATTATTGCCAAGCAATACCTAGAAATACTGAGCAATACCGAGCAAATACCGAGTAATACCTCGCAATACACGAACATAGTATTCCCGGGTTCCGATCCGGGTCAAGTTATAGGGCCGCACGATAAAGACTAAATAGCCCCGGACCACATGTTATTGGCGGCTACTCTACGTCCGGTAATAATTGTTCCTGCAGCCTTGACCTCGTTCATCACTTCGCGCCCATGCTGCTTCAAGAGAAAAGGTTTCGTCCTCGTCATTTCATACCGCCATTCTCGTACTGAAGGAAGAACCTTACGATTTTCACGGCCGAAGCCATGGTGGATGATGAGGGAGTTGAGATGGAAACCGAAGGAGGTTCGCAAGGTGGTGTCCCTTTCCAGCTACAGTTCGACAAACCAATTCCTTCTCAGGTTCCTAAACCCTAAACCCTAATCAGAAAGTTAATCAATCCCCGCCTTCCGCATGGTCCTTCGTCTTCAGTCTTATTTCATCATTTTATCCTCGCGGTTCTATTGCTTAACAGGTCAAGATTGCGGAGTGGAATCCTGAGAAGGACCTTCTTGCGATGGTGACAGAAGATAACAAGATTATCCTCCACCGTTTTAATTGGCAGAGACTCTGGGCTCTTTTTCCAGGTGGATTTCCTTACTTTCTTATCCGACTTTCCAGTTGAGCGTCACTTTTCGAAGAATATTATGTGTAAACTTGGACAAACGTATTTGACAAGAAGAACGGAAAATTTATGACCTGAATTACTGGAATGTCATCTATTGGCTTATTTGGGAAGTTCAATAGAACATGTGTATAACTTAATCAAGCAGTATAAGTGGAAGGGCGAGAAACATCTTGGTGATATGCGAGACATTAAAAAATAAAATAAAATTTGAACAGTTACACTGAATGGATCCTAGCGTTGGAATAGACAAAAGACAAACAGGGACATCAACTGAAGCATCCTCAATGACTGTTGGAATGATGGTCAAGGAATACTCAGAGTAAGCAACAATGATGACACTCACAAAGATGAAGGATGAAAATGACAACACACGTGAGGATGAAGTAAGGCAACGATGTCATGGGTGGGAGGATGAGGGGCGGCGATTGTGATAACGGAGAGTTCAAGTTAGTGCGGGGGTGCATGGCGGATGTAGGATGAGCAACGAGAAAATTTTGATCTCACTTTTTACCTTTTTGAGATGCTTAGCTTAAGTAGGCTAAAGCTTTAAGCAAAGCCCAGAATAAAGCTTTTAAAACTTAGAAAAAGCACAATATCTGTTTGGATAATGAGCTTAGGATAGTTTTAAGCCCTGACCAAAAAAACCTTGCAACACGATTATAGCTCAAGAGGAATTGCTAGCAAACCATGCATGACTGCTAGCTTCCTTTTGTCGTAGTTGCAAGTCTCTTCAAATTTCCTTTGCCTCTTCTTCACTCAGTGTTGATTTTCCTCCTTCCACATTTCCCACTCTTCAATATCAGTAGTTTTTTTCTTAATATTGTGTAATTTGCATATCCCTAATGAGTGCTGATGTCATCCTTCATCCTACCTGCATTAGTATCTTTGTCCTTCACATGAGTTTATTGTCACCATTAATCTTCACATTTGAGCTATAGTTCCTAATCATATTGTAGTAATTATCCTTCATTATTACTTTTTTTTTATGTCATATGATGATGTTACAATTATTTTTGTTGTTGTAGTAACTTTCATTTTTGATGCCCTAGTTATAGTTGTTGTCATGATCGTTGTTGATGATGCAATTGCTACATAATTAGCTAATATTAATTAATCTAATGAATTCCTAATAAATTTAATTAATCAATTCATTGATTTAGTAACCCATAACTAATTGACATACTTAATTTCTACTCGAATTCAAGCTTTGCATCTTTTGCAAACAAAATTTGAGGTCATGTTAGGTTTCCTTCTTGGACTAGAATTTTGCTTATGTGCATTTAAGGCATATTCTCCTAACTCCTAAGTATCTCTCTTAGTCTATCCTCTCGCAGACAAACAAATAGGTTGAGCTAAAAAAGGAAAACTCTTTATCATGACATGCTCGATTCAAGTTTAAATTGCTTTTAAGCTGGTTTAAGCCTATTAAGCTTGCCAAACAATATTATGCATTTGTCAATGACAATATGATAGGAAACAACCCAAAATAATGGAAAATAAAGCAGTGTAAACAACAATTTTTGCCAAACCAGTAGGAAAATTAGGGAGAAAACATTTGAAATTCCATAGTAGAAGGAAAAGGAACAACCCGATATAACGAATTTTCAATTTGAGAGGAAGATTCAACTCTCCAAATCTCTAGCCAAAGACTAGAGCCCAAAACCAACACCAAGATCCCAAATTCAGATTCAAATTCAAGATGAAAATCCTAACTTTAGCTAGAGAAACTAATTAAAGTAAAGAGGACAATTATAAAATCCCTAAACAACCCTTAATTCAAATTTCCCTCCTAAGCAAAATTTAATTTAGTTGTGAGCCCATCACTCTAGCCGCCCCTCTTCCTATTCCCTGGTTCCGCCTGCTCCTTTTGTCCGCCTCCTGTAGCACTGAACCGATCCAGGATGGACTGGTTCAGCCGGCCTAACATTACCCCCCCAAAGACTCACCTTTTCCTCAAGGTGAAATGAAGGAAACTAATATTTCACTCTCTCATATGGCTCCCAAGTAGCATTGATGTCGGGAAGGTCCCTTCATTCGATAGGCACTTCTTTGTTTTCCTCTTTATTTGATCTTACGTCCCTCAGCTCGAGTGATTCTAAGACCACTTCCAACTCCTCTATCAGTGCAGATGGTAAGTCTGCACTAACTGTACGCTCCCCTAGAGCTCTCATCAACTATGACATGTGAAAGACTGGGTGTATGGTGGCGGATGGGGGTAAATTCAAATGGTACGACACTGTTCCAATCTTGTCCAATATCTCTTAGGGGCATAAATACCTTGGGGAAAATTTCTCTTTTCTTCTGTTGTCCACTGTCCTCTGTCTGTAGAGTCGTAGTTTTAAGAATACTTTTTCTCCCACTTCAAACTATATGCCTCTCCTATGTGCATATACTGCTTCTTCATGATCTGTTGTGCCCTTAGCATATGTTTCTTCAACTCCTCCAACATCTTGCCCCTTTCCTCCAAGTATCGCTCTACTGAAAAAATTGGTGTGTTTCATTTCCCAAAGTGCACTAAGTGTGGGGTCCCTTCCATACAATACTTTAAAAGGAGTCATCTGAGAAGCATAATTGTACAACGTGTTGTACCAATATTCGGCCCATGCTAACCATTTTGCCTACATCCTCAGTATTTTAGAAGCAAGACATCTCAAGTAAGTCTCCAAACTCCAATTGACTACTTTTGTTTACCTGTCTGTTTAAGGATGGTAGGCGATGTTTTCTTGAGAATAGTGCCCTACAACTTGAATAGCTCCCTCCAAAACTAATTGGGGGACACTTTGTCATGGTCAGACACTATCGATTATGGGATCCCGTGCAGTTGAATAATGCCGCCACTGACACTGAGATGTAGCGGTGTCGTAAGGGAATGAAATGCGCATACTTACTCAGCATGTCAACCACCACCATGATGACTCTGAATCCCTCCGATCGTGGTAGGTCATCTAAGAAATCCATGGAAACTTCCATACTCTTTTTAGAAGTGCCAAGGGTTGTAGTAACCCCCCTGGAGCCGTCACCATGTACTTGTTTATCTGCCACACTCACACTTCACCACTCTCCTTCACATCCTTATGCATTCCCTTCCAATATAACTCAACAACCAGTCTCCTGTATGTCTTCTGTACCTCGGAATGGCCTCCAACTGCACTCCCATAGAACTCCTGCAGCAGGTGGGGAATATGAATGGAAGTTCGTGGCATTATAAATCTCCCTTGATGTAATAGCCCTTCCCCCTCAAGAGAGTATCCTGGTTGGCTACTCGCGTCCCTCATCAAATCCTCCCTAATCTTCCTCAATTTCTCTCATCCTGCATGCTCTCTTCTTTTATACCTCATAATCTACCATCAGTGGTATTGAAATTGCCACCTCTTGGAGCTCCCCATCATATCTTGATAAGGCAACAGCCACCTTATTTTTCAAACCTGGCATGTACTGGATCTCAAAATCATAGCCTAGCAGTTTGGACAACCACCTCTTATGCTCCTCAATCACCATCCTTTGCTCTAATAAGTATTTCAAGCTTCTCTGATCTACCTTGATGATGAAATGCCGCCCATGCAGGTAAAGGCGCCACTTCTGAATATTCAGTGCAATGGCCATCAGTTCCCTCTCATATACTGATTTAAGCCTAGCTCTGACTGACAACACTTGACTATAATAGGCTATAGGCTTGTGGTTCTGCATGAGTAGAGCCCCCAACCCATATTCGGACGCATCGGTCTCCACTACAAAAATCTGGCTGAAATTCAGGAGAGCTAAAACTGGGACTGTAGTCATGGCTTTCTTCAGCCTCTTAGAAATCTGGGTCGCTGCCTCTCCCCGCAAGAAGCTATCCTTCTTCAGTTGCTCGGTCAAGGGCCAAGCTATGTCATTGTATCCCCTCACAAATCTCCGGTAGTAACCAATCAATACTAGGAAACCTCTCAGCTCTCTCAAGTTCCTAGGTAGAGCCACTTATGTATTGTTTCAATTTTGGTTTGATCAGCTGCCACCCACTCCTGAGATACCACGTGCCCCAAGTATTCCACGCTAGTCTGTGCGAAGTTGCACTTCTTTAGGTTGGCCCTGAGCTGGTGCTTCTGTAGAACTCCAAAGACCACTCTTAAATGCTCCAGATATTCCTCTTCGGTCATGCTATATACAAGTATGTCATCAAAGAAAACCAAGACAAACCTCTGGAGGTATGGCCTGAACACCCGATTCATCAATGACTGGAAGGTAGCAGGGGCGTTTGTAAGCCCAAATGGCATCACCAAGAACTCAGAGTGCCCCTCGTGCGTTCTAGAAGCCATCTTCTGAACACCCTCCTTCATCCTGATTTGATGGTAGCCCAACTTTAAGTCATCTTGGAAAACACCACTGCTCCATACAACTCATCCAGTAGTTCATCGATCACCGGAATGTGGAACTTATTCGGCACGGTCTCCTTATTCAACGCCCTGTAATCTACACAAAACCTCCAGCTCCCATCCTTCTTCTTCACCAGTAAGATTGGACTAGAGAAATGACTAACACTTGGCTTGATGATCCCCGCTTCCAACATCTCCCTGATCAGCTTCTCAATCTCATACTTCTTAATTTGGGGGTAGCGGTATGGCCGTACACTAATCGATGATACCTCTTTCAAAATGATTGCATGTTCCTGCTTTCTAGGTGGTGGTAAGCCTTGAGGTGGTTGGAAGACCTCACTGAACTGCTGTATAAGTGATTGTAATGCTAGAGGGATATCTTCGTCTTCCCCCTTACTGACACCCTCCAAGCATTGCAGTTCCTTCAAATATCCTCCTCCCACCTCATGTATGGTTATGATTAGAGATTTGAGAGATACTCCAGCCTTGGACAGCCCGACGTCTCCCTGAATCACCATCCTACTCCCCCTACCACCGTCTCCATCCTCAGTGCTCCCCAATTTACCTTTGTATCTCCCAAAATTTGTAGCCACTTCATCCCTAGGATGACATCAGTGCTCCCCAACTCCAGGGAAAAGAAATCCTCCCTAACCTGGATTCCCTGAATGGTCAACAACACTTTCCTACATACCCCTTTACCTATCTCCACCTTTCCTGTGTCTATCATCACCCCATAGTCAGATGTATCTACTAATTTCACTCCCAACTGATCGGACATTTGATTGGAGATGAAATTGTGGGTTGCCCCACTGTCTATCAGCAGCACTACTTCTCTGTCAGCTATTTCTCTATTCACTTTTATGGTGCTATTTTAGGTGAATCCCATAACAGAGTTTAGAGAGACTTATGCAACATCCAGATGCAACTTCTCTTCCTCCTCCACCACTAACCTGCTCTCACCTCCCTCTTCAGTTTCCTTGTCATCATCGACGATGAGAATCTGAAGAGTTCGATCCTTACACCTTTATCCTGGCATATACTTCTCACCATATCTGAAACACAATACCTTAGTCCTTCTTCTCCAGTATCTCCTTCTCAGTAAGCTTCTTGAAATTACCCCATCCTACAGCTTTCCCCTTTTCCTTGGTACTCTCTCTCAAACTTCCTTGTGCAGCCCCTTTGGGAGCTAATAAGGTGGTGATTATTCTATATGACCCCCCCCCCCCCCCCCCCCCCCCCCCCCCCCCAAAGTGACTCCCCCTAGTGACTCCCCCCCCCCTCTCTCAAATACTTATGGTCCTCCACTAACTATTTTAGCTCCATGGCTTCCCCTAAGTTTTGTGGCCTAATCATCCTAACTGTTGCTCTGATTTCCAGTTTTATCCCCTTCATAAAATTTCCTTCTAGTACTGTGTCTGAGAGTCGATCTAGCCTACTAGCAATGTACTCGAACCTGTCACGATCCCTTCCTGCGTCAGGGCGAAGAACTGCTCATAAAAGTCTTCTCTCCTACTGGTTCAACAGTCCTTGAACTCCCTCCATCTCCGAATGGGTCGCCTCATGTCTCGCTATTGGTACCATGCAATAGATAATTTAAGACCTAGAATTAGAGCTTCGTACTTAGCTTCATTGTTGGTACGAGGGTCCGTCAAAGCATATGCATATAGGAGAATACTTCCTTCAGGAGACCAAACCAATACCAGCTTGAACTTGTGGTATTTTATGAACAGAATTGAACTATCTTTTGAATGTTGTTCATCAGGCAATGTATCAAGTGCCTTCCCTTTTAAGCACAATCATGCAGCTGTCAATTTCTCCTCCTTTGTCAATCCGTTGATCGCAAAATATCGCTCCACCTTGTAGATCCAACAATGTGCGTCCTCGCCCTCAAAGATGAGCATCTTCAGCTTCCTCACCTTCAGGTCACTCCCATTTCTCCCGAATCCTCTATAGCCTCCCATTCCTGGAAGAGGAGGTGCTCCCCAGTTGTCACGATCTTTCCTTCGACGATCATACCCAACCCCTTCATCAAAATTCCCTCTTCTTCTTTTTAAAATCAGCACCCTAGCGATCGAAATCATCCTCTCTCCTCACAAAATCAACACTTCTTTCGTAGCCAATGCTCATATTCTCCTTATAAAGTGGTTCTAGAGGAGGCATTCCGTCTTCACCCTCCAAGATCTTCACTTCTAGATTTCCCTTCCCCTAAACGTGTTAGGGTTCCCACCTCTTCCATGGTCGTCGGTAGTTTTCTTTGCTTCCGATATTGGCAGATTGGTTTTGGCTTCTAGCAATTTCTTCAACATATCTTCCACCACGACGAACTTTCCCTCCATCCTTTCATTAACATATGAGATATGATTTTGAAAATCAGAAATCTTTTCCTCAAAATCTGATTTGAGTTGCCCAAGTTCTCCCTTCAAAATTTCAACCTTCCTTCTGGTCATTTATATCCCTTAGATCGGCGTGTTCTGATGTTAATTTGATAGAAAACAGTAGTTTTTGCCAAACTAGTAGGAAAATCAGGGAGAAAACACTTGGAATTCACTAGTAAAAGGAAAAGGAACAATCCGATATAATGAATCTTCAATTCGAGAGGAAGAGATTCAACCCTCTAAATCTCTAGCCAAAGACTAGAGCCCAATACCAACACAAAGATCCCAAATTTGGATTCAAATTCAAGATGAAAACCCTAACTCTAGCAAGAGCAACTAATTAAAGTAAAGAAGGCAATTACAAAATCCCTAAACAGACTTTAATTCAAAATTTCCCTCCCAAGCAAACTTTAGTTAAGGTGTGGGCCCCATCACTCTGGCCTCCCCTGTCCCTATTCCCTGGTTCCGCTTGCCCCTTTTTTTTTGCCTCCTGTAGCATTGAACTGGTCCACGATGGATGGGTTCAGCCTGCCCTTGGTCCATCCTAACACAATATTAAGCATTTTTCAATAAGTTTGCTTAAATTAAGCTTATAAGTTTGCATAACTAATCCCTTGCACGAGGGATTATGCCCATGCTGGCATAGCTTGACTTAAATTTAAGGTTAAAGATGAATACATTAATCACTCACCATATCCCGCATCAGCAAGAGCTTCATGCCTTTACTATGCCATTTATGCTGTATAATATTTTTATCTCTTAAAAACATGCCATAGTTTCACATTTGAGTTTGATCCATTTAATGATGTAACAATAATGCGGGAATTACAAAAAAATGAGAGCCTTTTAATGTTGTGGTGAATCTAATAATTCCTAATTTGCTATATTCGAATTGCATGAATGCACGCTGATTAAGGATTAATACTTAGGATGATCTATATTTTGTCCTTGACTTCAAAACTAGGGGTTGGATTGTGTGATAATAACTTTTTCATAAAAGAACAACAAAGATATTTAATCAAAGCAATTCACATATGAATAGTGGTTTAACTAGAACTACAAAATTTAAGAGAGATTTTGAGAGTATAACAATGAGATTCCAAATGCAACCACAAGAAGAGGCACAAGAATTTATAGTGGCTTGGCTTTTTAAATAATTTGGCGCCCACTTCTCAAGCTCGCCCTTGGGAATTCCATTAAACCGTCATCACCTATCTATAAAGAAAAAAATTAATACCCCTTGAGAGTCAACTACAACCTTTTTTCTCGGGCTCAAGAACTCTTGCAATAGGAATGAACTACAAGAAAATGCTACTAGTTCTAGTCAAGATACAACCAAATATAAAATGAAAACACATTATAATGGGGACTAAGAAGAAAGAAAGACTTGCCAAATCTAACAACTTAGATTCTTATTAAAACTTGTTAAAACATTATCTAAATCAAGGACTAAGAAGAAAGAAACTCAAATTGAAAATTAAGCTTGACATGATGTAGCCAATCACATGATCACCTCAAGGAGGTTTTCCATGTAGAAGTTTGCATGACAACATTAATCTATTAAATTGCCTGAAGTTTTGAAGAATGAAAAATGGGTTTAATTAATTTCAAATGCTCTGAAATTTGCACCAAGGATTTTGGAGGGTCCATAGAACAATCCACAAAAGTTTCAGCATTTTTAGAATTAATTAAATTCATTAAAAAAATTAAAAAAAGTAAAAAATTCAAATTTATAGAAAACAAAACTATCCTATATTTTAGATAAAATTTAATGTTCATTTCCATTTTAAAGGAATGTAATGCTTTATGACTTGCATTTTATTGTTTTTCTAGCATTAATTATGAATTTTAGATGTTTTTCTTGGACTTATTTATTTTTTTAATTCTAGTTAGCGGGGTTTTTTACTCATGGAAGGAGCTCTTTTGCTGGTGTGGTTATTTGCTATTCGGCTAATAAGATAGGAGTTTGATTTTGCCACATGGTTGCCACATGTTTGCTAGGATGGCGAGATTGAATATGCGGATGCGACTTAATGGATATCAGACTTGAATCCGAGAACTTGACGATCTAGAGGTCGTCTTTAATCTCCAACGATCTAAAGTTGTTCGCCAAGGAGAGAGAGATTGAGTGAGGGAGGGAGGGAGGGAGGGAGGGTGAGAGAGAGTGAGGGAGAGAGAGGTTAATAGATATAGAGAAAGAAAGAGAGAGAGAATGCAACTTACTAAAGAATATGAATAGTGTAATGCAACTTACTACAGATGGATAATCCTAGGATGAACTCTTATAGAATAAAGTATGTGACTTAAGGATTGTTATAAGATTTGAGGGATTATAGCTCATTGAATTAAGGTTTGAGGGATTATACGTCACTGAATTAAATGTTCGGCAGCTTGCCAAATGGAGAAATTTTGTTTGGCAGAGGTAAAACTTTATTGAAGAGCTCCTTGATTGCCTCCTTGTCATACTATATGGAAATCGAACGCAGCCCCAACTTGCTGGACTTTGGTCTTACTAGGGCTTGAAGGCCTTTGGAAAGGAAGGGGAAACTCGAGAAAAATTTCTCATGCTTTATGGAAGCTCTAAGAACTTGAATTCTCCAATCGCCCTAATTTCCCTCTATTTAATTTCACTTAATGTGTGACTATCCAAAGCTAAAAAGACCATGGATTTTGGCGGATTCCCCTTGATAGTTACGTGGCCAGGAGATCATGCAAAAAGGGAGCCAATACCAATACATTTGGTTACTTTTGCTTGGACAACAACTATTGGATTTAGCTTGAATCGTTTTGGCTAAACCCTAGGAGGCTAGATAAGTACAATTTTGGACTTGAAATGGAATGAGCCAAGCTAGTCTATCCATTTGGGTTGCAGTCTTGGTTTGACCCATTAAATCCATTTGGTTTGACTCAATTAGACCAAATTGAGTTGAGTTGAGGTTTGTTTAAGTTTAACCTAGTGGCTGTCTTGGCGAGCTAGATTTAAATCTTGAAAAGTTACGGTGAGTTCAAAGGAACCCAAATAGCTTCAAATAATCCTATGGTCAAGGCTGTTTTGACCATGTTAAACCCTATTCAGCCTTGGTTTTGGTTCTTAGGGTTAGGGTAGTGAGGCTAGAACAAATCTCTAGTTCATATGGTTGATGTTTGAGGTGAGCCTAAGTCTCAATTTAAGTGAATTTATTCACTTGACACATTGGACTCTAGTTTTCTTGACATTGGAAAGTAATGAGGCCCATAGGGTTGTCTGGCTAAATTTCATAAAATAATTGGCTAAAATAGGCTGTTTGTATCCTATTGAAAGGGTACCATAATTTTATTTAGTAAAATGTATGTGGTTTGCTAGGCTAGTTATATAGGCCAAAACTAGCTTGAGCCCATAGGACGATGTGTCCTTTAACTGCCAAAGAGATGGTCAGCAATCAATAGGGTAGGTCACTAAACCCATATCGAGTGAGGCTTGGGTTCGGCCAAGGCAAGGCTATCAATTTTATTACAAAAACAAGCTCTACTGCCCTATATACTTAATTGGCATTTTTCATACCAGATTAATTAAATTAGACGCCCTAAATACAAAATATCAATGAATAGGCCTTTTCTTAAGCAAAGATTTAGACTTGATCAGCAAATTTACTGATTTAATGATGTTGCACTCGAGCTTTTAATGAGGGGTTCTAATTCACAATTTTGGGGACTGTAGATTAGTTCAGCGCAGTTGTGTTTTTTTTCATCAAAACAACAATGGGTTTCGACAATACACTCCTATCTACCCAGAAGGTATTAAGGCCCAACTCAGCATGATTGAATCCAGTGTTGAGATGCTGATGGATGGCTTCATCATTTCTTTCACTTGTTACAGTATTCATTACCTTGCCTAAGATATAGAAAGTTTATTATTAGTTTGCTAGTACCTTTTCATGTATTTTTTGCACACATTCAGTATTAGTTGTTAGCATTTCTGATTGCATGCATACTGCCTTCCTTGGTATTTTTTAGGGAAAGGTATTACATCCCTTTGCTGGCGTCCTGATGGAAAAGCTATTGCTCTTGGTCTTGATGATGGAACCATTTCACTGCATGATGTTGAGGTAGGCAAAATAGATTAAAAAAACGAGGATTCATGAAATTGACCATGAAATAGTTGGGATAAGGCTAATGATGATTGTGGTTGTAGAAAAAGTAGATACCAAAAATGAGAATCAAAGGAACTAGCATATGCTGCCAGCAGTTTACCCTTTCCAGTCAAAAGAGAATCTAATGATTTTCTGAATTACTTGCTGTAATTTGAGCTTTTTTCATCATGTTTTTTTCATAAATCAGCATATTAGCTGCTGTGCACTGCCTTATTTTTGGAATTTTATAATCATTTACTTGAGATTCATTTTTTTTTTTCCCAAAAGATGTAATTTTCTTTCAGATGATGCATCTAAATTTTGCCCATTTGTCTTCTTTATAGTCATCACTGAGTGATGGTGTTATTTCTTCCCTTTCTTCCAAACTATGCTTGTCTACTGAAATTTACGTGCTTGATGATTTGTGGTATGTTTGTTTTAATTAATTTGTGTAATTCTTTCCTGATAAGGTTAATGATCATGATGCTTATCTACTGCCCCTTTTTTGAGATACAAAGTCAGTTTTACGAATCTTTCTTCAACGTGGATTCCTTCTAAAAGTTATTAAAACTTACAAAGACAGCTGTCCAAAACACGCTTGTTTTTTAAAGGTCGTCTGTGAATGATGGTGTTATTTCTTCCCTTTCTTGCAAATCTACTTGTCTACTTTACATGCTTCATGATTTATGGTATGTTAATTTCATTAATAATTGAATTCTTGATATGGCTGATAATGATTTTTATTTAATCTGGGTATAGTTCAAATTATTTATTATTTTTTCAAGTATATGTGTTGTATGAAACCCAAGTCCACGCAATGGTTGATCGGTGTGTTTCGGGCGGCTGTTAACTTGATGCTAACCTTTTTGAGGTTTAATTTCTCTTAGAAGGAATTAGTGGTGAAAAAGATTGATAAAAATTTCCTTGTATCTCCAAAAATACCTGATCGTATTGGTGACGATACTTCTAGGGATTGTCATCTATCATCATAATGCTATTGCTTAATGTACCTTTCTCTAACTTGCCATCACATAAATTCAAGTTTTATTTGGGATCTTTGGGGAATGCTGTATTAGCTATGATCTTTTTAATGTTGGTCACTCGGCAGTACTTTATAATTGTTTCTTAGATGAATGTACTGCTGGAAATTAAATTTTGGAGAATATTACATATTAATTGTCATTGACACAGAAGTTCAATTTGAATTTTAATTCAGACGTTATGGAAGAAAATAATAGTGATATATATACAACAACAACATCAAGCCTTTATCCCACTAATAATAGTTATATATATATATATATATATATATATATATATATATATATAATGCCCACAAATTTCATAGTGCAGACCATAGATTGAACGTTAGTTGCATTACTGCAGAATGGGAAACTATTGAGAGCGGTAAAAACTCATAGTGTTGCTGTTATCTGTTTAAACTGGGAGGAAGTTGCTCAAACCAAGGTATTTTCTCCACCAGTCTCCGTCGTTTTTCTCTTGTTTAGAACAGTATGTTAGATTGCATATCTTTTTTACTTGTAAAAAATTGTTGCATTTCTATATTTTTTGTAATTTATTCGAGGAAAGTGATGTATTTTGCTTTTATCTCTACTTCTTTGAATTCCAGTACTGCTTGCATGCCTCTTAATTTTGTAAAGGATGTGTACATGTGATGTGGATACCTGCAAAATACGAACATGAGTAAAGGACATGCTTGAAATTTTAGGGCTGTACACGTTTTGACATATATCATTTAATACAATGCAAATTCGTATATCACGAGAAACAAATTATGCAGTACAATATATTGAATTTGATTTCCTAGATCAGTATAGAAAAATTAATGTTGTGAACCTAACAAATTAATTGACATTGTTGGTTTTTAATTCTTAAACATGTTTAAGTTTAAACTCTGAGATAGGGTATCAATGAACTTTTAATGTTTACTTGATTATGAAGTTTAGAGGGATTAGTCTAACATGCACATAGTGTTACTATTCTTGTAAATATTTTATTTGGGGATGAAGGAAGGGGTTGGAGCAAGGGTTGTTAAAGAAGACATGTGGCATGGAGGTGGAAATGAAAATTTAGTTGGAGATGCACAATGAATGCACATAGAGAAATTAAGGAACCGATGGTTAATGGAAGCAAAGGGTGTGAGAGAGGTATGCAGGATTAGATAGAGAGGAGAGTGTGAGAAAAAAAGTGTATTAGGATAGATCCACAATGAAGTGGAGCTTCTAAGTTTGGTTATTTGGTATGGCAATTGGTTATTTTAAAGTTGTCTTAAATTTGAATTAATATTGTAAAATTTTTATTGATTATTACTGATTAGATAAGAGAAAGTTGATTGAGATTGAATAAGAGTAAGAAGATTGAGAGATTTTGAACTCCATTGAAATATTGAATAAGGCGATGGAGAAAGCTGCTCATTATGATGATGACTCCAATCAAGACCCTCCTGAGTGATGAGTGTACTAAGGATTTTTTATTACTTTTTATATTGTTAATTTGATGATTGGAACTTTAGAAGTTGCCATTTTAGATGGTAAGAGTGAGGGAAGAAGAACTTATTTAATGTCTTACATTGATTTGATTTATTATGCTACTTTTATTTGCTATCTTATATTATTTTACTTTGCTGCCGTTTACATTACACTCCTGGTTTGTGCAATTTGTTATTTGATACTTTGCAGTTTGTGTAATTTGTTATTTGATATATACGTAAATTCCTTACTTCTTTTTGCTTTAAATATTAATATATTATTTTGTAATATATTAATTGATTTTGATTCTAATATATTACTTCTTACATTTTAACTTTATATAAGTTTTTAATTGCGAGACTTACTCACCTCACGGAAGAAAAACACAACGATACACAATTATGCAATTTTAAGTGATGTGAAACCACATGTAAGGAGCTCATTAAGACAATTAAGAAGAATTAAACAATTTAATTTCACTTGACAGCTTATTGTCGAGACAAGATAATTCAATAAAGAATCTTGGTTTTCAACTCGCTTAGGCGAAGGATTACATGTAAATTAGCTAATCCTCGGAGATAATAAAAAATAGTAGCAAAGCTAAGAGCTATTAAACAACAATCCAAAATTTAATAACGAGAAATTTCACCTTGGGGATTATTCACTCGACTACACTAGGCTTGGCGAGAGAAGATTTTGCAACTAGAATTGAGATCACCACTAGGAAGAAGATGCCGGAAGTCTTTGTCCACGGGAAAGTAGTCGGAGTAGGTGGGGTTGGCGGTTGTCCGTTGATGATCCAACGACTTGGTGGAAGATGGATCTCATGATCCGCCATTCAACATTGAAGTGGAGAGGGGAGGCGTCGTCTTCTCCTTTCCTTGGCTTCTCTACTCAAAGAACGAGAGAGAGGTGGTCGGCGGAATTTCCCTAAGGAAAGGGTACGGCCAGCGGTTGCAAGGGAGGAGGAGCTTGGCTTGGAAGAGAATAGAGGTTTAGTCAAGGAGCAAGAGGATTTAGCCCAACCTGAAATTAATTTCAGGTTTAAGTGGATTTGGAGGGAAATCCCAATTGAAATTAACTTCAAATTTCAAATGGATTAATGGAGGATTTAATGGGCATTTAGGGGGGCAATTAAGGGAGTATTACGTGGATGCTTAGGTGGCAAGTAGAGAGAGAAAAGCTAGGTGGAAGGGGCCGGCCAAGCAAGGAGAAATTAATGGGAAAATTTCATAAAGAGTGGGCCCCATGTAATTAATCAAAATCTGAGACTTTAATTTCAGATTTCAATTAATTGGGGGTTACAAATAAGCGAAAGAGGGAAATTTGAATTTGAATTCGGGTAATTACTCCTCAATCAATTGCTCACTAATTTGAGGAGTCAAATTAGGAAAGCAATAATAGAGAATTGGTGACTGAATTCAAACTTCCCCATGCAATGAAACCGGCGGGCTAAGCCAGGGAAAAGAGGATCCCGGCGGTAGAGGGGTGGAGGTGGCTGTGCTGGACCGGCGGCAGGGCCAGCCGGCGGCAACAGGGAACGGGAGGGAAGATCGGCGGGATTTGAGGAGTCTTTGGATCTACTCGGCAGTAGGAAACGGGAGGGGAAGAGGGGCTGGTGCGGGATCCAGGTGGGCCAGCGGCTGGCTTGGCCAGCGGCAAGGAGGAAAAAGGGCAGGGGGGGGGAGTTCGGCGGTTCTGGGGGGAAATTTATTGAACCAGCTGCAGGGGGAAGGGGGGGGGTGAATGGGGAAGGTGGAGGGGAAAGAAGAAACAACAAAATAAAATAAAAAGCCAAGAGCTCACCAAGGTGGCTGTTGGGTATTTCGGGTGGAGCCTCTCCTAGGTCTCCATTCTTTCTCTCAAGCTCTCAAGCAAGAAAAGAAGAACAGACAACTCAGAAATTTTATTCATCAAGCATCCCTCATTACATAAGAAATGGCCATATATATAGGCCTCAAAATGAGAACGAAAACAAAGACTAAAATGCCCCTTGGGCTACAATAGAAACCAAATACCCATAAGGGTAAAATTGGAAAAACAACAAAATAAAAATAAAGTACTACATAACATGACAAAATAAATAAAACTCCTGATCGTGTCCGTCGATCTCCGGTGTCTCCGATGGCACACATGTCGAAATTGCTGACGATGTCCTCATCATTAAGCCTTGCAAGAAATTAAATGTTTTAGATTTCCCGCTCCAATATTCAGCTGTTGTTCTTTGTCCTACTCGTTCTTCCTTCAACAATAGGTTGAAACTTACCAGTATTGTTGCCATATGAAAGTTGTCTCTTGCCACTTGATGCTATAGTTGGCCTGTTGGACTTCTGTTGGACTTCTAGAATCAGTTGTAATTTCCTCTTGTCGCTTTTTGGAGAACTTAGTGTAGCTGCACAGCAAGTTGCCACCATTTGGGACAACCTGGACAGCCACAGACCACCCCTTTTTAGCTGTTGAAATTAGAAGCAAATCCAAGGAAAGATCAGAGAAGAAGGTGATGTAGGCAAAATTTCAAATTTTCCTCTTATTGGGCATTTATTTGTGGCTGTTTTTTCTTCTGTTGGGCTTGGCCCATTTGCCCTTGGCTGCTTGGTGTTTGGAGTTCTCAGCTGATGGTTTTTTGGCTGGCCGTGCCTCTCCTTTGTGGCTGTTCGACTGCTGGCTGCTTGGTTCCTGAGCCTGCAGTGCCCTTTTTCCTTGGTTTCTGTTGGGGTTCGTGGCTGTTCTGATTCTGGCTGGCTGTTTGGCTGCTTGTCTGTTTGGTTCTTGGGCTGGTCGTGCCTTTTTTCCTTGGTTTTTCCCTCTGTTTTGGTTGGCTGATTTGGGCGACTACTTTAGGTGTTTGTTGGTTTTCTTTTCCTATTTAAGGGACTGTTTGCTGCTGTTTTGAGAGTTTTTTGATGATGAAAATGAGTGGAATGTAAAAAAACCTACGGGTTTTTAATAGCTTGTGAGCTATTGTCTCCTTTTCTCTTCTCATCTTATAATTCGTCTTGGATTTCTAACCTCTTTCTTTTATCCACGGTTCTTGCCTCATTTGTATTATTCTTCTCAAAATTACTATAAGTTGTATGGTGTCATGTTTAGTATTTAAGTTTAAGGAAGTCAAGTCTACTTTAATTTGCGATCGTAGTGTCTTTGTTTATCAATGTTAAGAAATGAAATCTTTTTAGTTTTGCAAAATTTTTTGTTGCATCAATTTGGTATCAGAGTTTTAGGTTTATGCTTCATTTCTATTTAAAAAAATTAAGAAAAAAAAGAGAGTCAAAACAGTCAACAAGCCAAAGTTCACTTCAAAAGGAAGATCTACATCAGAAATAACGCATTCGGAACATCAAGGAAGCACTGTCATTCAACCTAAGTTTGCAATATCATCATCATGATATTTTCTAACGTGTACGGAGGCATTCTCATTAGGAGATGAGATTTCTCCACCAAGGGAGAATTGATGTTGGCAAAATTTCAAATTTTCCACTTAATGAGCATTTATTTGTGGGTTGTTTTTTCCTCTATTGGGCTTGACCCATTTGCCCTTGGTGTTTGGAGTTCTCAGCTGATGGTTTTTTGGCTGGCCATGCCTCTCCTTTGTGGCTGGTCCGCTGCTGGATGCTTAGTTCCTGAGCCTGCTTTGCCCTTTTTCCTTGGTTTTTGTTGGGGTTCTTGGCTGTTCCGATTATGGCTGGCTGTTGGGCTGCTTGTCTGTTCGGCTCTTGGGCTGGCTGTGCCTTTTTTCCTTGGTTTTTTCCTCTATTTTGGTTGGCTGATTTGGACGATTGCTTTAGGTGTTTGTTGGTTTCCTTTTCCTATTTAAAGGGCTGTTTTCTGCTGTTTTTGAGAGTTTTTTGTTGATGAAAATGAGTGGAATGTAAAAACCTGCGGGTTTGTAATAGCTTGCGACCTATTGTCTCCTTTCCCCTTCTCTTATAATTCATCTTGGACTTCTAACATCTTTATGCTATCTACGGTTCCCGCCTCATTTGTATCATTCTTCTCAAAATTATTATAAGTTGTATGGTGCCATGTTTAATATTTAAGTTTAAGGAAGTCAAGTTTACTTTAATTTGCAATTGTAGTGTCTTTGTTTATCAATGTTAAGAAAGGAAGTCTTTTTAGTTTTGCAAAATTTTTTGTTGCATCAATTTGGTATCAGAGTTTTAGGTTTTGAGTCTTCCTTTCTATTTAAAAAAATGAAGAAAAAAAGAGGGTCAAAATAATCAACAAGCCGAAGTTCACTTCAAAAGGAAGATCTACGTCAGAAATAATGCATTCAGAACATCAAGGAAGCACTGTCATTCAACTTAAGTTTGCAATGTCGTCATCCTGATATTTTCCAACATGTACCGAGGCATTCTCATCAGGAGATGAGATTTCTCCACCAAGGGAGAATTGATGTAGGCAAAATTTCAAAATTTCCTCTTATTGGGCATTTTATTTGTGGTTTGTTTTTTTCTTCTATTGTGCTTGGCCCATTTTCCCTTGGTTGCTTGGTGTTTGGAGTTCTGAGTTGATGTTTTTTTGGCTGGCTGTGCCTCTCCTTTGTGGCTGTTCGACTGCTGGCTGCTTGGTTCTTGAGTCTGCCATGCCCTTTTTCCTTGGTTTCTATTGGGGTTCTTGGTTGTTCCGATTTTGGTTGGCTGTTGGGCTGCTTGTCTGTTCGGTTTTTGGGCTGGCCGTGCCTTTTTTTCCTTGGTTTTTTCCTCTGTTTTTGTTGGCTGATTTGGGCGGCTGCTTTAGGCCTATTTAATGGGCTGTTTGCTGCTGTTTTTGAGAGTTTTTTTGGTGTAGAAAATGAGTGGAATGTAAAAACCTGCGGGTTTGTAATAGCTTGCGATCTATTGTCTCCTTCCCCTTCTCTTCTTTTGGACTTCTAACCTCTTTCTTCTATCCACGGTTTCCGCCTCATTTGTATCATTCTTCATTTGTATCATTCTTCTCAAAATTACTATAAGTTGTATGGTGTCATGTTTAGTATTTAAGTTTAAGGAAGTCAAGTCTACTTTAATTTGCAATCGTTATCAATGTTGAAAAAGGAAGTCTTTTCAGTTTTGCTAATCTTTTTGTTGCATCAGAAGGTCTAAGACTCTTGAGATTGATGGAAGACTCTTGGGATTGATGGAGGAATCCAGACTCCATTATGATCATTCTTCCTTTCTACTCTCCACTAGATTTGGGAAATCCACCCCAACAGCAGAGGATTTGTTCTCAAACTTGGATAAAACTTGAAAACTTATTCAAAAAAAGGATATTTTCCTAACATAACAATGGGACATTTATGGGAAAACACCTATGAACTGTTAGATCACATAATTATTTAACTGCTCCTATGGAATTAAGACGGAAAGGCCCTCCAATAATTTTTATTAATAGAAATGATCATCCTATCTTTAATTTTGTCAACTATGCTACAAAATTTTTAAAATGTAGATTGATGCTATAAGGATTAGTATTTTATGTTCTGATCCAAAGTTTTGTCACTGTCTTTATTATTATTATTTTTTTCAAATGCGAAGAGAATATTAAATTGAAATTATGAGCTTTCATTGCATGTGGATGCTAATTAAGTATAGTGGAGATATTTTTTCGCCCTTCCACACAGCTTTTTATATGAAAAGTTAGAGGGGCTGTGGATACTGTTGATTCATTTATTCATTCACAGGTTGTCAAGCCATTTGCTTAGAATTTTGGATGACATTTAAATCTATTTGATTTATATTCATTACTTTTTTTCACATGTAATCATGGTTATTTCCTTACCTCCACTTGCCTCTGATTTGGTTAGGTATAACAAAGTGACAAATTAATAATACTTGTGAATCAATTTACAATTTGGTATAACTTTCATTTTTGTCTATGAATTCCATTTTCTTTCATAATAGATTCTATAGCTTCTATCACTGAAATTAGTTGATTGCGTACTTTTGAAGAACAAAGCTAACCTAGCTTGTAAACTTGATGGAGGTGGAAGGATGAAAGAGATACGGATAAAGGAGAAACTAAGCTGACACAATTTGGATTAGAAGAGAATGCTCGAATAGGCCTTAAGAATGATTTCTTAAATCTGATAGCAATTGTTAATGAATTAATCAATGATGGATCCTTATCAAGGAGAAACTAAGTTTTTTTTAATGCTTTTTTTGGTCAAATCATGGATCCTTATTTATACAAATAGGGATGCAAAATATAGTTAAAGATTTTTAAATCAAATTTAATCTTATCTAAAATTAAATCTAATACTACGAAACATTTAAAAATTAAGTATAATATTATTCAAAATGATAATTTAATCTAATAAATTAATTATACTAAAAAAATACATACGATTAAAAATAAATATTAGTTTTTAATAAGGCTTTTAAATCAGTTCGATTTATCCTATTTGTATCCCACCTCATCTTTTAATTGGCCTATAAAAATTGATTTTTTAAGCTAAATTAGTTGAATTGACTACATCATTTGACCCGATTAACAAAGAACTATCTCTTCAACCATTTTCGGGAGGCGGCCATGGTGGAGGTGACACAATTGGATCATCTGATGGAAGAAGTTGAAGTAGTACATGTGGATTTGGAGACTTGGTTGTTTGTTTGGACTAAACTTTATGCGGCTATGAAATTTTCACAATTTGTACCACTAATAAACTAGGAGAAGATGGTGATAGTAGCAATAAAAGCTTAATCACTATTAGGTGTGGTTGAAGCAAATTGTAATCATCAAATATTGTGTATGTCTCCTAAGATAGTGGTAAGCAAATTGCAACAAGAATTATTTTAGGAACTTTGAGAAGATAAATATTATCTTCTTGCTTATGCAATTTATGACATAGAAGCTCAAACTTACTCTCTGTGTATGTCTTAAGACGCAAACTCAAGCACAACAATGATTTTAACATGGTTTTAAAAACGGTTTGAGGCGGACGCCTTGAGGTGCACCTCGTATCGAGGCGTGGCTTGGGCAGTTCGAGGCGTATACCTCAAGGCCTAACGTGTCGAGGCGGTTCGAGGCGTTGCCTCGTTCATTTATTTATATTTTTTTTGGCAGAGTCGTGCGTGAGTCGAGCACACTTATTATAATTAGGGCTTCTTCTGTTTTGAAGCACTTCCACAGTTGTAAGACTACCGTTCTCATTCTCTCTTGCTTCTTCGTGCACATTGCTTCGACCTCGCTCTTTCGTTCTGCTTCCCCTTCGTGTACGCTGCTTCGATCTCTCCTGCTTTAGCTGCTTCGGTCTCGTCTACCTCGACTGCTTTGACCTCGCCCGCTTCGTGTCAGGACACGTTCTTCCGAGCAAACGGCCTTGCCTGTTTCGTTCAGGATGAGTTATTTTGAGCGAGAGTTAAACGATCAATCTTTCCTTTCAAACCTGTGTAGAGTTCGACTGCTTCATGAGAAGCAGAATTTCGATAGTTTCGTAACTTTCAGCCTCGTCAGCTTCTTGTTGGGTTCGATTGCCCAACATGTGCTCTCAGTGTTGTGTTTAATTTGATCTAACAGGAGCTCACAGCGAAGGTATGGCACTTTCCTCACGTTCGACCTGTTTCTCAACCAAGGTAAGCGGCTTGAATTCTAGCATCGACTCTTCTATTTTCTCTCTCAAAGAGGCGTTTTCTTGATAAAATATTAATTAATTTTTTGTTAATGCATATTGGTAGCTCTCTCAAATGTTTGTTCCTATATTTATCTACTTTGCTTTATAGAGAGTCCTTTTTATCAAAAACGATGCTAAAGAATCAAAGATATTTGTAATATTTTATGGGTGAAGTTTCCTTGGAATTGGAATGAAAGAAACATTTTCTTGGTCAATTTTGGACATGGGATGAGGATAAGAATATTTTGGTTGAAAAGGGGGGCAATGAAAAAGATTGTGATGTGGAAGATTATAAAGAGAAAGAAAATGAGGCCATTTTAATTTGTGATGATACATTTTGAGGATGCGTAGTTTAGTTTTAAATTTAAATATGAGATTTGAAAACAAATTCCCACATTTTTAGTAAGTAATGTAGTTCATAGGGTCGGATTTCTTATTGCAACTTTATAATGTAATGCATGAAATTAATCACATGAATTCAAATTTACAATTTATAGATTATCAATTTAATTAAATATTCATCTCTTCTAATAAGAAAATAGAAAACAAGCAAAAAATCATGCAATTGATAATTTAATGGCATTTAATAAAATTTAACATAGACCTTCAAGTTCAAAGACAGTTATATAACAATAAAAAATCACATCAAAATTTTGAGCTTCAAGGATCATATAAAGATGCGAAAGCCTTGCACACCATTTGGAATGAAAGAAACACCAGATACTTCGTTTATATTTAGTTGAACATTTAATTTTGAACTTAATTTCATTTGGTAAGATCTTCTTATGGAAATTAAATATATGAAAACATTAAGAAAATATAAACTTCAAACTTTTTAAACAGGTCTCCAAATCATTTTAGAGCTATAATTTTTTATTTTTATTGTTTTCTTTATATTACTTTTCTCTATGGCCATCACTTTCATAAAAAATAAATTTACTTGAGAATTGCTTAAATATTTCCATCATGCTTACATCTTAACAATACACATAATTTTATAGTTAATGAATTATATGAAAAATAATGTAAGAGTACACAATGAAGAAATTTTCCTTATTACAATTTTACAATTAAGTGGTACTCTATATTTCTAAATTTGCCATACATCAATGAAAAAATTTTCATTCTCGCTACAATTAGAATATCTGTCACTGCCAAATTCATATCACATAGAAAGAAGTTTCTTCTAGTCCATGAATTTGATCCTATTTTATAAATCACAAATTTTTAATCCATCAAATCTACAGCAATAAAAGGAACTCTAATCTTGATAATATGTTAATGTGATTAATACTTAATGTTTCTCCCATTTTGATATCTATTGTTAAAATGTGGAATATTTGTCATTTTATAAGGTTACTATATCTTTCACAAGGTTGCTATATCTTTCACCTGATTTATTAGTCTGCGATCTTAATGCATCTGTATTTTCTTGTGGGCTGAATTTGGTCTCTATGATGCTTCGCTTGACATTAGACATATGTTTGTATCTATTCATTTTTGAACATAGTCACAGGAGGAAAACAACCTATATTCCTATGAAGATCGGACTATGCGGTTTTTCCCCTCCTCTCCTAGAATTCCTAGAATGCGTGGACTTGGTTCAGGAGACAGTGGACTAACGGATGATTCTGAAGATTCATTTCAAGAGCTATCTAATTGTTCTTATCAGCACTTTAACGTTCTTTGTAGTGGAGATAAGGATGGCTACATCTGCTTTAGTGCATTTGGAATTTTTCGGATGGGGAAAATTGTGAGTAGACAATTCAACTTTATAACAAATTATTTGGTTTCAGTTATTCTATAGTGGTTGATGCGGAGTTTTTACTTATTGTTCCTTAGGTAGTCTTGAAATATAACACAAGGAACATTATGCATTGTATTTTTATTCTATTTTCAGTTTGATTCATGATTCTTTGAGTTCACATTGGCGTTGAACATTATATTTTCAGATGCTTCAATTTGTGGTTCTTTGAGGTATCCAGCAGTGCATGCGGCTAATTTACTTCTGCATGATTACATGCCTCAGCATTGATACATATTAAAATCGTGGGGGTCTTCCAAAGATAAATTGATATAGAATGATCCCTTGTAGCTTATATTTGTTAATATTTCTTTTTTTCAGTTATTCAGTATGCTATTCTTTGTCTTTAATTTTTTGTGGTGGAATGAAAAGGAAAAACAACATATTGTTTTCCCTTTGTGTCGAGGCGTTTGTTATGATATTCTTGCCACCTATATCTGTTTTCTAAGTCATCTATGGCGTTTTTACCTTTTTTAGTGCCATTCAATGCGCGTAGTTTTCAAAATTTTAACTAATGGGGTATTTGCAGTGCACATGCTTAAAACCTGATCGTAAGTTTTTGTATTTTCAGCATAGATGAAATTATCCCATGTTTTTCCTTAAAGATTTTGTTCAAGTAGCCGAGAGCTCCATTGGATGCAGTATTTTTTTTGTTGGATTTGTTAAGCATCACCTTTTGTGGATAAAAAGATCTGATGACTCAATAATATTTGCTAACAACAAACTCCATCAAAGAAAAAATAAGAATAAAATTCAAAGTATGACCTTCATGTGCTTATCGACTTGTGAAGAATCCATTCTAGTATTAATAGGCCCTTCCATCTCAGCTATCTCTTCCTCTTGATTTTTCTTCACAGACAGTATCTTAAAATTTCAAAGTCCAATTCAAAAGACTTGGAGATTGCTTTTATCAGAAGTTATGTTGTGACCCAATCTGATAGTTTGGAATGCCATGGTGGGAATAGACTATCGGGAAATAGTTTTTTTTATTCCTATTGACATTATGAACTTTCCTAAAGCAACATCTTCCAATATCAAAGAACTACTAAATCAGACAACTTCGTTCATATCCAAATCATAATATGAATGATTTCTGTCTCATACATTTGCAAACAATGCAACTAAAATAGAATAAAAACTAATACATATTTTCTTATAATACCTATCATCAATACCTTTTCTTCTGATAAATAATAAATTCTCACTCGTTCAACTTAAAGGAGATTTTCCTAAAAAATGAGTATGAACTAATGGTGAGTTATATAAACAACTTGGTGGTTAATTACGGTTATATGTTATAATAATTTTAAGAATAAAAATAATATGCATGCAAGTCATCACAAGTATTAGCATTTCATTTTGAGAAGAGTTTTAAATATAAACCTTAGCATCTTATTAAACAACAAGTCATATCCCATTACGTGGGGTCGGCGACATGAATCCTTCTCCATTGTGTCATATTAAGAATTAAATTCTCATTTAAATAATTAAATATAATAAAAAAGTAACTTCTAATACCTTCAAATCAAGCTATTTTAGGTCCACCTTTACCTTTTTGAACATAGATCAATTTTGCAACTTATTCAAGAATAAAACAATAGAATTTATCATTTACTAATTTGATCTTACAAAAAATTATCATGTAATAACATATCTTATCTTCTAATATAATACACCTATCAAAAGAGCACCGTTTCATTTTGTATCACTTAAGGCACAACCTTTTTCATATCCTTTTTCCAAGCATAGGAGCAGGCAAGTGTTAGTACATTAGCATCTCATCTAGTATTCCTAGGTGGTGAACTCAATCATTCAGCACACATACAATTTTTTTATCATATTTCTCATGCTCATCTTATCATATAGATACTTATAAAAAATGATAATTTATGAGGTTAGAATAAGATGAATCTTATCTAACATTTTATAACAATATAAAGACATTTATGCAAGAGAAAGATAATGCTTATTTAATCATTTTCCACTGGCAAGTTGTGATACAAACATTATCAAATGTATATTTAAAGAACATATTAGTTAATGCATCAAACTTGATAGAACGATTATAATTACTGTAATATAAAATATAGTTTTCACTTTATCCTTATAAGACTTGCTTTGTCTTTTTAATCTTTAAACTTGGTCTCCATTAGTTTAGTCCTATAACTATAGACAATTTTCTATATGATATTCATTATTTAATTATTCATGTCTCATTACTACAATTAATCTCATTATTTAATAGCATTTTGCTTCCACTCCATTATAATTTCTTACTATTTTCAATCTATCAATTTATTAAGTTCTCTAAGTTTATGCTAATTCGAATTGAAGTCCTAATTTGAAATTTCATATTTTTCATAAAAGTTTCTAGTTACATACCACCAATATTCCTCTTCTTCTTTCTTTCTTTTGTGAACATTAACAACTTCCTTCTCTTAATTGTTTTATTTTCTTTTTGTACTTCAAAATCCCAATAATTTTTTTTCATATTTTTACAAACTAAACGTAGGGTTTATTGAGATAAAAACTAGGCAAAATTTTACCATTTGGTTTGGAAAAGTAAGTGAATAAGAGCTTTAGCGTTGATGCAACATTGTGCGCTTCAGTTGATGCAACATTGTGCGCTTCAATTGGCATCATCCCACATATGCGTATGCTTGGACAAGTACGGAACTTTGCTTTCTTGTCTGTGACTCATTGCGCTCGCCCAATCTCTCTCGCTTTGCTCTCTTGGTTTCACTCTCTCATTCGCTTGCTTTTGCTCTCTGATTCCCATCTTTATATCTCATATTAGCAGAACCAAGTAGTTGGTTCAATTAAACGAAACCAATACAATAAAAAAAAGGAAGGAAAGCAACTCAACGGAAATCCTTATTGTTTGTATTCAGTGCCACCATGGCCTAGATCTTAATTGGTTTTTGATAAAACCAATTAAAAGCAGTTGCCCCAAAAACATGGATAGAGAAATCAAAGAGTGGAAGAAGAAAATGGCAAGGAGAAGAAATTCACTCGGAGAGTAAATAAATTGGATTGTATTTACAATAAGTTTTAGTGTGTATTTATAACCACAACTCAAGGTCGTTTTTTAAATTGAAATTTACACAAGTAACCCTCCTACTAAGAAAGTAAACGGTAAGTTTTACAAATAAACTAAGGAAGGGAATTAAAGAACCAATACAATAGAATCTCAGTTTAATTTGATGGGAAATTAATGGGAAGTTCACAAATGTGATTTGAAGTGAGGGTATTTAATGCAAATCAAAATGTATAAAAATTTATTTATTTTTTAAATAGCATCATTCCCTACCTCCTTTGTGAACTTCGCATGAAATTTTCATCAAATTAAATAATATTCTAATTATTGGACTATTATGTATTATATTTGAGGAGTCAAGAAACTAACTAGGAAACTTTAAATAGTCTAAAACTAAAATGACCCCAACAAATTGTCCACAGATCAATTTGACCATTTTCTTAGAAGTTTGATACCAATTTAATACAGAATGCCTTATTGTCATGGGTTTATTAATGCAAACCTAAGATGGAATGCTTAAAGGTACGTATAAAAGATTATAAGTAGTCTATTCCCAACTTCAATTTAAGCAAAGATCAATCACTTTTAATGTAAAATATGAAAAATACAATTTATGCTTTCCAAACAATATTTTAAAGTCACAAATCTCAAATTCTTTTGAGAACTAATATAAAATTTTGCACTAAATGAAATTCATATAATAAAAAGAAAATGACACGAATCAAATTTGACAAAACCTCAATCTCCGTTACACACCAATGAATAAACAATTTAGAAGCAAGAACAAAAAAAAAAAATCTTTAATTGGATGATCCAAGCCTCACATTGATACAGTGAGATTTGTCCCTAGATATTATTGCCAAGATTTGCACACTGAAAGAATTTACATCGAACAACAAATAAAGGAGTTGTTTTAACGAAGGTAAATTTTATTTCACTATTCAATGATCAATGATTTCTTAGATGCCTCAGAGGTTTTATTTATAACCCGAGAAAGACCCAAAATAGGATTTTTATTATAATCATTAAATATATTGCTTAATAATGCAAGTTTCCATCAGCACACTTGATTTCTTGAAATAACAAATTCTCTTATTAGTTTTGGCATAAATAATAAATTTTTAACTAATAAAATCTCATGTTAAAATGTCTTACAAGTCTTGATTTTCACAACTACAATATAATGCGGGGAAAGGAAGGCATTTAAATAGTTAATATTTTCTACAATACCTATATATGAAAACTCGTATATTTAATCAATCGAATAGCACTGCAGTTCTGCGAAGGAAAGTTGCAGATGGCAAGAAACAACAGCATATGTGACACTTGAAAATTTTCTAAATGGTGTTGGACCTTTTGTTGCCTTGCCTCGCCTTGTTTTATGACATGAATTTAATCATTGTTAAATATTATACAATCAACCATGCCTATTTTGGAACACCTGCAAAATTTTCACCAACTGGGGCACATTCACTAAGACTTCTCTTTTTTGGTTCACTACCATCTCATTGATCTGCCACCTGCTCATCTATACGTGGACCATTGTAATTATTATTTTGTTAACTCTTCAAATTGTGGATTATTTTAATTATTTTAGAATTATTATTCTCTAATTTTGTATGTTTTCTATTACCGACTCTCTTAGGATAAGTATTATACAAATATTGAAATGGAATACTTTTCCCTGATTCTTGTCATAGTATCTTTGACTTAGGCTTTTTCTCTTTCTTGTTTTTCCATTTCTTGTTTTTCCATTATAGCTGCGTTCATCGCTGCATTATTACATTCCTGCAGCCTTAATTACTGCACTATCTTTCTTTTTCCCTATTTATTTTTATAATCGCAGCTTTTATTACTGCATTGCTGCAAATTTTTTCCATTATTGCAGCCTTTATCAATGCATTGCCACAAATTTATCCCATTGTTGTGGCCTTTATTGTTGCATTTATTTCTTTTTATATTTTTTCTTGTGAACAGACCCACAATTTGTTTGTCCATGAATAACAATAAAAGTACCCACTTGCTGTTGGTCTTGGGTACTTGTGGAATTGGGGAATATAATCTAAATCCAATGGGAGATTGCAAAGAATCATTCAACATAGCCATTGCATGGAAAATATCTATCTGGTAGCAATTGGTTCACATGTTCTTAAAGGGAAGAATAAAATTAGGTCATTTATAAGGTATAGAAGGACAAATTATCTTACTAGGAACACCTAAAAAACATAAAACATGTTCTTTATTCTAGCATTTGTAAGTGAATAACTTGCTGACATTGTCTTTAAAGGAATACCAGAAATCTTTCAAACTAATAAGCTTAAAATGGATTGCATCCATTCATAAGCTTGTGAAGGAGTTTGAAATGTTCGTATAATATCTGCTAACGAGGATCCACACTCACCAAGATTTTTTGACCTTTTTCCTTTCTCTTGCATTGTCATCTCATTGATCTATGAGATTCCTTTTGCCTACTTATCAGTTTGTGGACTATTGTATTACTCATTAACTGGTGCACTATTATAATTATTTTGTAAGTATTATTCCTTGATTTTTCATATCTCCTATTAGAAGCTCTTCTAAATATATAAATATTATACAATTATTGGAATTAAATGCTCAACCAATTCACTTTAATTATATTTACTTATTAATATGCAATTATATATAGATTGCTCTCATATAACACATGCAATCTTTACAATGCTACTACTATAGAAACAATGGGAGTTTCCTATCAGTGTCTTGCTAATTTGCTAATGGCTGTGTTTATGCTGCAGTAAAATTACTAAGAAGAAATGGGCATATTGTCTTGTTATCTTGAGATGTTCAGGTTTCTGATTTTCTAACATTTTAAACATAATCATGCACTTAGTTGTCTGATGGCTAAGTAGTGGCTTACCGTAGAATGGCTTGAAGTTTTTATAATTTGGTAATGACATTAGGGAAGTTGGTTGACCATGTTTTAATTTGAAAAAACTGTAACCTTCGATGTTGATTTTGCATATCATTCTGCAGCTGACTGCTAGTATTAAATTTTCAGTCACCCTTCATATGAGTGCAATTCAGTGATATATTTTGGCTAGGATGCATTATTCCTTCGACTTCCCTACATAGTGAGGGATCCCCAAGCAGTGTGTATGACCCTTTCTATGATGCTGGATTTGATTTTGTAAAAGAATGATAACCCTTTGATTCGTTTCTTTAGTATTTTTTTGTTCTATTAAATTTTAGTTAGGTATGGTTTTCCCCTCTAATTGTCTTTTCTGAAACTCCATGCACGTTTGAAAGTAAAGAGATCCAATAGATATAGATTTTTGTTATTATTTCCATTGTGGTATGCTGTACAGATACTATTGTTTATTCTATGCATGTTTTAACTTACTAAATTCAGTTATCAGAACATTCGGAATTTGTCTATTTCAACTCCTGCATTAGATGATATGACTGACAAGCTGCGTAATGCTTCCATACAAAAGGTAATGTATAGCTTATTTGTTCAAGTTGTTATTCTTTTTATTCCAAGATACATGCTAGAAAGGGCTTTAGTTGTATTTTTTCTAATCTTTTTTTATTAATAGCCTGTTTGATTTATTGATTACTCATACTTCAGTCTATTTTGCTTCTTCTATTATCTTTTTGTAATCTTCAAGATTCTTGAGGTTAAAGCTACATTAATCGAGACATTTAGCTTCTCAAGCATTGCTTACCATCCCATGTTAATAATCATTTGCCTTAGACCCTTTTTTTCTGTAATTTTTTTGTATATATAAAGTTTTACTAGTCTGGTCTTGTAATGCAAGCCTAAATCTGTTTTTGTAGTTGTCAACTCCTTTTGTTGAATGACATGAAAGATAGGAAATATGATTCTCTACCTTGCGGATTGAAAAGCATTTATTCTTTTCTGTGCAAAGAAAGATTTTGGATTTGCATGTCCAAATCTCAGTAGGGATCCTCATATTTTTCTTATGAAGTGATTTTGATCCTTTTCATTATTCCAGTCCCTTAAATCGCAATTGACACAGATTAATCCCTTGTTGAGTGTCTGGCTTAATCATATTTCACTCAGCTTATCTCCTTCATTAGATGGAGATTCAATATATGGTGTCTTTCTATGCTATGCTATGCCCATTATCACACAGCCGGAATTATGGTTGAAAACTAGGAATAATAATTTTCTAAAATTGTATGGTAAGAGCTAATTTCTGGTGTCACGCTTTTTAGGCGATAAAGTTAGGCATCACCGCATCACCTTAGGCCATTGTTCTTGCGAAGTGAGATGCTAAACAGAAATAACCTATATCACCTCTAATTTAATTTTAGGTATGATGGCTATTTTTAGGATTATGACATGATCACATTCATTATGAATGTTCAAGCTCCATTGTTACCAAGTTCATAGTTCTTCAATAATAAGTCATGTTAGACAAATTTATTATAACACTTTAGTTTGTAGCATGTATAGTCTAGGCTCTAGACACAAACTGATCTTCCGACCTTCCTTTCAACATCATTCATAATTTCTTTCCTTTATTCGATTTCTAGTCTCCATCTACTCTATCACTGGACTAATTATTTCATCCTCAATATTTACTAAGCTGGAAATTGAAGATCTTGTACCTATATCATGTTTAACCTATTTCCTGATATGCATCCTTGCTTTTCTAGATCTTGATGGCAATCCCGCATGATCAGTGCTAGGTTTGACTTGAAATGAGCTCAAAGATCAAATTAGCCAAATTCTGGCTCCTAGCTTGGCTGCGTTCTATATATAAGTTGCCTAAGTTTATACTCCTTCAACTGTTGGGTATAGGTAACTTTACCACCCATCCATCTAAACATTCTATTTGTGATACTATGAACTTGGTTGGTTTTGAGCACTTAACTGCCATACAAATTATGTTCCTTAGCAACTTCATTTCTTAAAACTAAATATAGTTATTTGTCTTGTAATCTGCTAATTTCCCCCATTAAAACTGCTAATATTGAAAATTAGAATGTTTCAATTATTTATTTCGTCTTATATAGAGTAATAGTTCCGATAACTGGCCTATTCCTTTGAAGCTTTGTAATTGTTGACATTAGCATTCTATTTTTCTAAAATTATTAATTTCGCTTAAATCTGTACTTTTTTCATTTGGTTAATGCCATATGCAGTATTATTGTTTCATAAAACGTGCCTGTCTCTTCTATCTGTGGTTTTTTATACTTTTTTTGTCCCCTTTAAATCCTTATATATCTACTATATTTGTATCTTTAATTTGCTCTGCTGAATAAGAATTCAAAAATGAAGTCTTAGGCTATTTTTTCATCTGGTGAAAGCGCGCAGCACCATTTATTTTGATACAGAGCTTCGGCTACTTTTTACTGTGTATTCTGCCGAATGCATTGTTTATCTGAATTTTGATGGATGTTGGCTGACTATATTGATGGGTGGATGTTGTTTCAAGGTGGCTTTATCAAAAACTCTGTGTCAACTGATTGTCCTATGTTCTGGAGAGGTGGTTGGAGATATCATTCGAACACAAGATGAATGTGTTTTCAAAGATGATGGATTCGTTGAAGTGGGTGGACCAGGTCCCTATTTTGGTTCTTCCACTGGTTTACATTGTATGCTTCTCAATACTTCTATATTTCTCAGTAGGTAAGCAACTGAATGAACAGGTGCAATTTGCTATCCTCATGATATAAGGTCCATATATTAAGTTGTATTCACTCAAGTTTGTGGATGGTCAAGTTTCATATTAATAATATCAAAGAACAATAGAGTGACTAAATATTTACTCTTTTTTTATTGCTACATGAACCGATAATGATAATTGTCTGTTCTGAGGCCATTTTATGATAGAACTTTGAAGAAAGGCTTCATTTACTTAAGAAAAGTGAAAATTCAATATCACTAAGCAGTTGGCCTTAAAACTAGAATTGCTATTATCTTCTCAACCCAATACTTTAATCTGCGCAAGGAATTTTTGAAGTTTCTTATTTTCAAAAGTACATATCAATTTCTTCATTTCAGAAGCATGCGATACATGTCCTTCAATATAATAGAAGACCATCAAGTAATAGTGTTTCACGTGGATCTTGTCGACTTATACTAATTACATGGTAAAATTTTTTATTTGCGTTTTTCAAACAGCAGATTTTGCCAGTCTGCATGATGTAAATGCTTGATCTAATCGGAGAGAGACAGACTGGCAATTTTATATTTCTTTCTATTATTTTTTTTACTTAATTTATAATGTAATATTTTTTTACCTAAAAACTGTTTCAACTCTAATTAGTCACCATGTATGTTTTATTCTATTTTTTCAGTGAAAAAGCTATATATATAGAGAGAGAATATTGCTGCATCATATCAATAGTCTGTGTTGTCATAGTTGCTTTCTATATAATTCTGCTTAGCCTTAGCATGTTAATGTTCAATTTCCAGGGTGCGATCCTTTCTTATAAGCCAACTCTCATTGTGACAGAAAGAATGAGCTCCATCAAGTTGCCCAACAAGCTTCAAATATTGATCATTTAATTGAGGTTATTCGAGAGTCCCTGTCGCTGATGTCCAAGCAATGGTTTAGTGCAATGAATTCATTTAATGAGAAGTTTAGCCTTCTCTCTTCTTTGATTATCAGCCATGGTAGTTACTTTTCCTAAGTGAATTTTGGCATGCTGGCTTATGTAAATAGCAGCTTGTCTTTCATACTCTGCTTTGGAATTATTACTTCCGTTAAATGTGGATTATGCTTAAACAGGTGGTCTAGACTGGAATCCACAAGATGAGTTTTTAAGCCTTCTATTTGGAGCTCGAACAAGTCCTCCCCTTCATCAATTCCTAGTGAACTCACTTGGTGAAGCGGTACTATTAAACCCGAGCCATTTTCATGTTGCTATTTTTTTGCATTCTCTTAGATAGATAGGTCCTTGTAGGGTTTAAAACGTGTGTCTAAAGCTGTATGTGGAGCTGGGAAGGAGCTTCATGTCATCATTCATGAACATCTTCAGGTACGCATCTCATCTTATTTTTATATTCCAGTTGGGGATGTTGTACTGTAATTTTTTTCTTGACTTCATGCCTATATGAAGTTTCCCTTGGAGAGATTGCATCATTCATATCTATGGAAATTTGATGGCATTCTATCATGTTAAATTGATAAATGTTATTAGACAAAAACCTACTGACAGAAATTTCCACTTTTTTTGTTCGGAGTTTTTTTTTTTTTTGGGGTTTGTTTTGTCTGTTTTATGATTCAGAACTAGCAGGCTACAGGCCAACTTTGTTGAGGAAGTATAGGATGCATACATTTCTGTTTCACTTTTATGGGAGTTTTTTTTTATTTGTTTTAGAGAAAAAAGAGGGTAAGGAAAAAAAAGAGGAGAAAACATGTGGTGTTTCCGCAACATTGTTCACACCTCAATGTCATGCGATCCAAAACTTTGATTGCTCATTTCACTCCTAGTAATGAGTTCACTCTCTTTGTTTGCACGCGCACCTGCTCTGCCTCGCTCGTTGAGTTCGCCACCTTAGTTCAGGTCACGCTCTGATATGCTTGCAACACTTGAACTTGGCAGATGCCTTGCAAGGCTTTGTTGCACACATTGTCCCATGCTTTCCTTGCCACGTTAACCACCATCACTCTCATGCTAGCCCACGTGTCTTGCTTTGCCTGCTAGCAACACTTCATGCAAACCACTCATGTTGCACACAACCCTTCCATGATCTCTATATCGTGATGTTGTTTCTCCCGCTCTCTCCCATTAGCTGAATGAGCGCTTTCTTTCTTTTGCATCCTCTTTTCAAAATACAAGCACACAAATTGCAAAGAGACAAACTACAAATGTGGAATATAGAAGAAGAAAAATTAAATAAACCAAAACAATAAGGTGAGCAGCTACCAGAGGAAGACCTTATGTTTCGTTGATCTTTGATTCGGTTGGGAAGATGACCATCTTCTATGTTTTGTTGATCTTTGATCCGATAAGAGTTCCTCCTCCTCCCTCTATTTATCTCTTTGTCTTGTGTCCAAGTAGTGCTTTCTTCGACCATCAGCGGCCATGCTTTGCTAGCTCGTTGGTTGTCTTAAGGTTGTTGCTGGGCGATAAGAAGCTTGATTGGAAGACCCACTTGTAGAAGATGAAGGTAGCCGGTGATAGACACACTTACATAGTAAAAGCCCAATATAGTCCCTGATTATTATAAAAAGTCCTAATTTGGTTTCAATGCCAAAAGTAGCAAGCAATTTTTAACCTCAACATTTAAATGTGAGGGCATTTTAGTTATTATGGTGTATGTTAGATTATATTATTAATTTTATATATTTTTTCATTTATCATATTAAACTAAATACCAAAATCATAATGGAAGCTAGCCACGTTTATTAATTATTCACTCTTATTATTTAGTTGGTTAATGAGATTGAACGTTGATTCAAATGAAGTATGCATTAATGGGATTAACTTTTTTCTTCATATTATCAAATACCGAGGTGGAGCCTTCAATTTTTAAAGCTGCATATAAGGGAATACTTTTGCTTGATTTGATTAAATAAGAGTGGAGCATTTATTGTTTAAAATGGATTGATAGTGGGCAGGTTGTATTGAGTTTTTGCATCTTGCACTAAAGGCAGAATCATGTTGCATTAAGTGCTAACATGTTTATTGTAATTACAAGCTATTACGAGGCCCTTATTGCATAGGAAAAAAAAAAAGGCCTGATAGCTGCTGGAAAAATAATTTCCTGCAGTTTGTAAATTGCAAGGAACCATTCACTTGGATAATGTAAATACATATGGAACTGACCCTCAAGGTCTGCCATAAAGCTGATCAATAATAATGGAAAAAATACTTATTTCAATAATATACGGTTACCTAGTCACCTATTTAAATAGCGCCCAAATTGTGTTGCAAAAAGGGCTTCTAAATGGTGGGCTCAAAAGTGGCTTAGACGTTACTCTGGGTGAATGTGCGGTTTGAAAAATATTTTTGAGTAGCATTATGTGCATTAGAAAAAATATTATAAATTCCTTGAATTTGACTTCTCACACCTTATATAAAAAAAGAGGAATTAAAGAGAGTTCTAATGTGACTTGTAATTTCATTAAATCAGTCTCTATCACATGTGCCAACATGACAGAATGCTAAATTTCAGCTTCTTTTTGATGCCTAATTGCAGCAACTGTGTCCGGCAATAAATGGTTTCAGAAGTAACCACAGAAACTGATGTGATGCATGGTTTGAGTTACACATGAGTTAAGGAAAGAAAATTAATTAAAGCTTAACCATTTATAATTTCATGCTTCAAATTCAAATCGGTTACAAGAGCTCGTAGAGTTCCACTTTGCTTAGGCAAAAGAATTACAATAAAGAAGATAGCCGAACGATTTAATCTAATACAAGGAAAATAATAACGTTAAAAACTAGTAACTTGAATCCCACAAGTAATAAAGAGTTGTTCACACCTTGAGACCTTTTCTCTATTTCCTACGAAGACTAGGTTGAGCGGCGGAAGATCGTCCAAACTAGCATTGAGGTTGCCACGAGGAGGGAGGAGCCAAGGAACGTCGTCGTGGAGAAGGATCTCGGAGGTGGAGGGGGCACGGTAGATCAACCTTTGATGATCCACGTGTAGACGGAGAAGTGTTCGTCGATGGAATTCACTAGCGTTGGTAGGATTCGGTCCAAGTATTCTTCGACGGTGTCGTCGAAGTCAAAGCCGACGTCGAAGAATTGTGACCTAAGGATGTTAACCCTTCCGTTGTTGTCGTACTCAAACCCGAAGTTCCACTCGGGTTCGTCCATGCATTCTTGCAAGTGAAGATGGGTGGTCGCCGCAAGAAGATCTCCAATGGGAGGGAGAGAGGGGCGGCGGCTTGGAGAGGGAAAAGGAGGGCCAGCGGTAGAGCAAGGGTGAGGGACGGGCTTGTTTGAGATTAAAACTGAAGTTTAATTTCAATTTGATGAAATTGGGAGGGAAGAATTAGGGATTTTGAATTTCCAATTAATGTAATCAAATCATTAATTGAAAAATCAATTAGGGAGATGCCAAGGGGGAGCCGGCGGTAGGAAGAGAGGGGATTAGGGAATAAAAATTGAAATTATTTCAGTTTTAGTATAAGTGGAGGGAAAAATATTTAATCCTAATTTGAATTTCAAATAGAATTTGGGAATTAATTGAGTAATTAATGGAATTCCCCATAGGGGGCCGGCGGCATGGCTAGAGAGGGAGGGAATTGGGGAGAGAGGAAGGGGGGTTTCCAAATAGGATTTGATGACTAGGAAAATTTAAAATAAATCCAATTTCATGTAAATTTATTTTTGGATTCTTTCAAAAACTTTCCATAAATATAATTTCCAAATTTGGAAAGAGAGTGAAATTTGAAAATCAAATTTCAATGAGGAGTTGGGGAAGGAGATGGGGAGAAGTGGTGGAGAGGGAGGGTGGCCGGCGGGACTAGGGTGGCCGGCGGGTTGGGCTCCAAAGATGAAAATGCTCACGAAAATTCAGCTCCTTCCACCGGTTGACTATTGCTTGCGGGAGATTTGGGTAGAGAAGATGAAGGTAGCATGTAACGACCTCGAGAACTCACTAAGAGATCTCTAAAAGAACTCACAAAGAGATCCAAAGAGTGGCACTCACAAAAGAGAACACAAAACAAATTTTCATTCAATAATTCACTAATTTTCCCATACAAGATACAAGAGCCCTTTAAATAGGCTTCACATGACAACAAAATATAAAAGTCTAAAATGCCCTATGGGCTACAAAAGTAAACTAATACCCTCATGGGTAAAATGGGAAAACTGGAAAAGAAAATGCATAATACATAAAATGCTAGTGCAAATAAAATCAGTAGTAGAGGCTCTCTATCATGGCCGTCAATCTCCGATGTCGTCTCTGGTAGACTCGCCGAAACTTCCTGTCGATGACCTCATCAGAAACAACATAGAATTTTTCCAAGAAAACATATGTGCATCTAGAAAAATGAGCAGGAAATCCTAAGCTGCATGAATAATATGGAGCACTTTAATAAACTAGAATTAACCAAGAATTTTGATTTGATTTCTATTAGTAATTATCAAAAGTGCTAATAAATTAGAAATGTCATAAAGAACTCATGAGTGTCAACATTTATGCAATTGGATCGTTAAAAATTATTGATCCATAAAATGGACCATGCAAGTATATCTCCTTCTCTTAAATATTTTTAAGTTTACAATAAAATGTTATAGTAGAGGATGGGTGGATTTAGGTTGAATGTAATACAATGAGCTATTAAAAAGATTAAGTCATGATGCCTCCCAAAATTTAAATTAAATGCAAATAAAGTCTACCTGGTGTATTAGGCTAAATAGGCCCAGTACCTTTGTTTGATGTTTTGATTCCTAGTTGATCTCAGGGTCATGGCTAGTCATCTTAGTACACATTAAAATGCACGTTATATTAAAGTTTAAAGTCAATTGAACTAACCCTAATTTAATGGGCTTCATTGCCTAGTGGGTAAGGTCGTAAGACTACTATTAGGCCAATTCTAATTTTTGAGTCGTAAGTAGCACATGCAGGCATGCTGAAAGGTATAATTGTTAGCCCTGACCTTTTGAGCAAATCACAAATAAAGCAATAAAAAAATCACATATACTCACCCCAATTTACTTGGGAAACCTAAGAGGAGGCAACCTATAGTTGCTAATTAGATTATATGTATGCTGCAACTTGCCACCCTCTGACATGGTAGACTAAGCTCGCTGGTATTTTACAATTTGACATTCATATTCAAGTTCAAAGTCATTATTTGAAAAGCACAAAATTGATGAAGATAAATTGTATTAGAACTTTCTCTACAAAGTTTGAAGGCTCCGGTTTTTGTAGTACCATTTGTGTTAGTTCATATTTCAACTAATTCATCTTATGTAGGTCCAATCTCTCTTATGACAATCACAAAAAGCTGAACAAGGTAACGAAAGATATGAACTAGGTCAATTTTCAAGACATTTTATACCCACCATTAATTTTGACTTAATTTTGTTTTTTTGTTTATTTAGATTAAATGTATTGAGGGTAAGGATAATCTTATCCTTATTTTAGAGTTTGCTTTTGGTTTCTAGATAGGACATGTAAGGACTTCTAGGTGAATTTTGATGAATGAATTCTTTAATGAGGCCATTAAGGGATGATTGCTTGACTTATGGTCTAAATTATGTATGCTAAATGCTTTACGTTGTATACGGAGTATTCTTCCCTCTCCTCCTTATTCAAGATATTTTTGATATTTTGATTAATATGTTTGCTCCTCTCTTGGAGAGTTCTTAAGCCTCATTCATTTTTGGTTAACTCGATAAAAGGCCTCCAACTTTAGCCTCTTCTTTGTCTTTTTGTATGAGGACGAACAAAAATAAATTAACCCTTTCATCAATTCATATTATAGAGATACATTTTTTTTGCCTCATTCCTTAATTTTTGGGCAAGATCTTACTCGTCATTCTCCACTTTATTTTTATCACCCTTTTAAACCCCATGCCATGTTTTCTCCGCATCCTGTTTGATGTAAAATGCTGAAAATGAAAAATTTCAAAATGGACAAAAGAAAGAATAATATTATTTCATAACTCTTCTCATCAAGCCTTAGCTTTATTCCTCTGCTATCCATAAGTCCATAACGCAAGCATACTATGAAACCTAGCCTCTTTTCTTTTGAAAGATGCTATAAATTCAAATCCTATAACTCATATGACATTCACCAAATTTTATAAATGTCCACCAAAACAAAATCCTTAAACTACAAACCCCTGATTCAATCTTGTAATGAACCCTCTATTTGTATCCTCTCTATGTTTCTATTGCATTCCGCAACTCCCATATGCACATTGTGTCCACATTTTTTGTTGCATGGCATTCACCCCAATTTTCTCACTCTATGCGTCAGATTTCTAGTTGCTCTTTATTTTTGGAGAAAGGATTCCCTCCAAAAGCCTGTCTTCCCCACCATTGATTCTCTATTGTTGCTTTCAAGTTTGTCTCTCTTGACCAGGAATCATCAATGGGCTTTGAAGTTGTTATTATCATCCACCTCTCCTAAGGTGCACGATCATCAATCTTTCCATAACAATTCTCAGTAGGTTCACCATCCCTAAGCTTCATAGTGGGATTTCAAGAAAAAATAATATCCCTAATTCTTCCCATAGTTTCACATCGATTGTTTTTTCCCCGAAGGAACTAGTTTTTTTATTAATCATGAACAATGATAGTACGAAGTCTCAACATGTCTCTTCTTTCATCTTTAGATTTTGAGCTCCTTGTGCTACTCATAATTAGCCATTGTTGTTACCATCAGGCCTACTAAAAGGCTATTTTTTAGTTATGCAAGGATCCGAGCATTTTGTGATTTTATCTTACTTTAGTAAAAGCTTAATCTATATATCATTGGCAAATTTATGAATTTGTTTGGAAAACTATTTAGCTGAACTCTCTGAAGGTAAAACCTAGCCATATTCTTGCAAATATCCCACAGAATGAGGTTACCATGACTGAATTGAATGCTCAACTAAAATAATCCTTTTTAGTGCTATATGAGCTTGAACTATTTTAATCATTGTATTTGAAATCATTTTGTAGAAAGTTGTGCTGCAAAATCTGTCAGAATGCAATTTTTACACCGCATCATTATTTTATGCAAGCAAGACACTTAGAGATTAGGCCATTATAGTCTTGATAAACGTCTTTCCTTGAATAATCATTTTAACGAACATTTAAATCACAACCTAATTGGTAATGATTAATCTTCTCACTAATACATTAAGCTAGATAAAGCACTAGCTAGAGACGGGTATGCAATATCACTACTTTGTCATAGAGTAGTCAATTGGACAAGCTATGGCCTGTTGACCTCCACATCTGTTCTAAAAATCAACACGATTGGGTGAGCAGAAATGGTGGACAACAAACGCAAGCTTGGCTTGAAACATCTTAACAATATTTAAAATCATTTAACCATTGCTCGAAAAAAAAAAAAAAAAAATTAACCATTGCTCGATTCATGAGGCAGACAACGCTAATGCATTTGGGCATCAAAATTATCAAGAAACGGACTTAATGATCAATTAGATTAGAAACAATGAAATAGCGAGGGATAAACGCAATATCACGCAAGTTCATTGCATTAATGCAAAAAACAAATGTGGGCGCCCCCAAGGCAATGACAAATGAACGACAAAAATTGCTCGGGAAATCAACATGCTTTTATAAAAATCTCATTTATTCAATAATTAAAACTATAATTCAAAAATAGAAACTAATAATTATTTATTATTAAATTATATATTTTGTTCAAAATGATTTTTTATCTAATTAAATAAAATTATTTAAACCATAAAAAAAAATTATTATTATAATTATTAAATTAAACTCAAAATATTATATCATGTGTGTATATAAAGAAAATCTTAAATTAAATCCTCGCATGTCTCTCAAAACCATTTACCTGCTCTATCTCATGATTTCCGCTGACCCTGCTCCTTTCTCTTCTCCCTCAATCGAAACTCCCAAGCCCACTCTTCATTCCCTCACACATACCAACCCTATTCCTCATGCTACTTCAGCTCTCATAGCCCTCAGCTCCTAAAAGATTCTAAATTAGGTAAATAAATCAATTAATTTTTAAATGAAAATTTTTATTGTATTCAGTTACTGTTAATAAAAATATGTAATTTATTAATCTTTATCTGAATAGGTGCTTGCTAGTTAGGTGAGGTTTGGGAATTCAGTTAAAGAGGTGGGCCCTCTTTCCTTCTTATCCGCTTGAATTCATTCACTGAAAGTTGGATAGGGGAAGCAGTGAGGTTTCGGCAGAATCCAAAATTCCCTGTTACGGGCATTGGCACAGTGACTGTAAGCATTGTGGATCAATTCGGCAATAGCAGAATTTCTGTAGGATGAATTGTCATTCAGCATAGTGCCTTTCCTTCTCACGGGACTATAGAGGAAACCTCAAACCTGTAAAGAATATTGCAGAATTCACTGTTCACCAGGAGACTGCAGAATTCCTGTAAGAGAGTTTGGCACAAGAAATTGGAAGTCTATAACAATTTATTTCACACAGGAGTTTTGTGGAACAGTGGAAATTCATAGTGTAGAATCCTGTATCAGATTTCGGTTGACTCAGGTATGGAATTCCTATAAAGAATTTTGATAAATTTCTTTAAGAATGTGGTAGTAGGTGTAGGGAAAATAGAGAAGACAGTAGAAGAGAAAGAAGTTTGAGAATCAGAAAAATTTAGAAATTTCATTTTGTTTAACAATAGAGGTTGGTTCTTATGGCAGTGTTGTCAATTTCCAATTAATAGTGAAAGTCTTAAGGAGATTGTATCTTGTGGTGTCTTAGATTCTTTTGGTTACAATCATAGAAGACTTCGAAGTGACTTACAATCATAGAAGACTTCGAAGTAGAGAATTGGAGACACCTCGACAAGAATGTAAGTAATGCATTTATATTCAATTTAAAACTTTCATTTATAGGCGTGAAGGTTGATTTTGAATGCATTAAAGTAAAATGTTATGAAATTTGTTTAATGTATAGAAAGGATTTTTAATTCAAGTTTCTAGGTATGAACAACGAGATACATAATGAAATTGGGTAAGTGTAAAATAAGGTTTAGTATGTTACTCTAAATATTTTTCTATTTGATACTATTTTGAAAAGATGTCAATTTACTTGCATTTGGTGTGCATTTTTAATTGTACACCGACGATTACAACAATGATTATGAAAGAATTTCTACACCTTAAGTATGGCTTATGAACACTGAAAAGCTTTGTGAATATCAATTGAAAAGTAAAGTTTGGCTACAAATTATGTATAACTGTAATTACAGGTGGGGCAAAAGGGACCCCTAAAGAGATAAAAGGGACCTCTATGCAATCCAGTGGTGAGAATGTCAGGTTTATCTGGGCTCCATTGAATAAAGTTATGAAAGTGTAGTCAAATCTTTTATAGATTAAAATTGATATTTATTTTAGAATTTAGAAGAAGTAAAGATTAAAGTTAATTATGAATTTATAATGATTTCAATGCTTGATTATTCTCAATGATTGTACTTTAAATGTTAATTAATTTGCCATGCTTACTGAGTTTCATAGCTCACCAGTATTTTCTTACTGGCTGTTGTTACAGGAAAGGGCAAGGAGAAGATTGTTGCAGATTAATTATATATATATATATATATATATATATATATATATATATATATATATATATATATATATATATATATATATATATATATATATATATATATATATATATTTTTATGTTAAAGCTAACTTTGTTAGTGAGTCTTTTGGTAAGGTATGAAAACATTTCAAAAATGGATTTTATCTGGTTTTTCTTAGTGGCTATGTAAGTATGTTTATTTAGGTTTTAATTTGGAAGCTGCTTCCGTTGATGTATAAATTGAATTATGGTTGGATGTTTATATGATCTTCTAAAAATAGAAGTTGTATTAAATGTTTTGAAAGGAAAAAATGTTTATGTTATGCTCGTTACACTTCATAGTACTTTTTACGGGTACTATGTGGTGTTACAACTCCTACCTTAAAATTTTGAATCCTATATGGCAAAGAAGTGGGAAGTTGTAATAGAGTTCATTAGAGAAGGCATCAAGAGGACCAATGATGTGAGAAAGAATGGGGCTCATGGGATTCCACCAACTGTTGGCATTTACACAATTTCACTCCTACAAATTCCTCTTATCCATAATTGCACTTGAATCTAATGCCTCTTTGTTCCTCAACCCTAACAGCCACATGAATTCCTTATTTTCTCAGATAAAAAATCTCTCTTCCTCACCTACTCACCCAAACTTGTCTACATGACTCACCAAACCCCTCTTGTTCTCTCCCATCTCTGCCGGTCAACCTCCTCTCCTCCAAACATCGACTATACCATCTACCTCAACCATTGTATTTAACACCACTTACCATCTCCCTCAACCATTGTATTCAACACCACTTACCATCTCCATGGAGGGAAACATTTTGTGTTGACCAGTGCCAATGATGATCTCAACTCCCAACCCAATCCTTTGTCACTCGCGGTCGCAAACTCAGCCAGCTCCCAACCACACTTCCATAATTCTGGTGATATATCTCTTAGTTTGTCAATTTGCGGTCGATGGATTCCTTCCAACCATAAGCCTTCTCCAAATCTTCAACAAGGCTTCCGTCTCACCAATCCATACAACCCAAAGCCATCTCTTGACCTCGTTTTTAATCCATCTCTCGCTTTTCTTGTCCTACGTGATGAACCAACTTCTAACACTAGCGACCTTTAAATACCAACAAATCGCTTAACCCAAGCTCTCAACTTATTTGCAGTAGCTCCAATTATAGCCACTTCTTTTCTCTCCTATTTCACTTTTTCTTTCACTCATTCCTTTTATCTTTCCCTCCCCAATATCTCTGTCTCCTTCTCTCTTTAACTCTCTTTTTTATCACTTTTTCCATTCCCATCTCTAGAAAGAAGAAAACGATAGGGATTTTAAAAAAAAAAAGAGAAAAAGTAAATATATAGAAAAAAGAATGGAGAATTGGATTAAAAATAGTGGCGTGAGTGTTTGTTTCGATTCCGGCAAACTTGTCTAGCATTTCTGTCAACAAAGTCGCCTTGCGCACAAGGTAAAAATGCAAGAAAAGCCACAAAGTTTAAGTTTTCGTTCATGTTATTCCAATGTGGCGGAAAAATTGTACATAAGTATTTGTGCACTTTGTTCCAACTTAGCGCGGAAATCATTGTGTTCATTTTCTTGTAGGTAATAAAGGCTTATACATGTTTTTTAAGCATTGTGAGTTTGAAGGCCTATACGTGTTCATTTTCTTAATTATGAAGGTAAGATATTGTATGTTATCCTTGTAATATTCCCGTGGGCTCCGAAAATTCGGCCCCGGCCTCCCCGCTCGCTTTTCTTCTTTTTTCGACGAGGGAGTTTTTAACGGATATGTTCCGGGGTAAATTTTGGAAGGCAGATGGGTTTGTAGATAAGACACTACCCAGAGATTTCGCCCTCATTTTGCGAGGACTTTATGGTCTGAGTTCTGGTTTCTTATAGGCGCAAGCCCCTATAGTTAATTACCCCCCTCCCGATCACGAGAGAGAACTTTCGATTAAGGCTAGTCGTCAATCAGATACGTATAGAGATACGTGTTATCTGGCATATAGTAGCAGCAATGGGTTTTGAGATTGGAAAATTTGATATTTGGGAATTTGAAGGGTTTAATATTTAAAATTTGTAATTGCACCATCTCACACTTAAAGCGGATGGTGGGGGGGAATGGATGATAGACCCGATCAAGATCCCATGGTTCCGTCGTCCCGGGCCATCGTGGTCCCTGGTCTACTTAGTCAGAGGAGGTAGTCGACCCAACCTTACAGAAGGATCCTTGTCGGCAGCCATGGGTTGCTTCGTCCAAGGGGACCTTGTAGACCTGGGTTGAATGTTTGTTTAAGGGGACAAATTTGAATCCACCTTAGCTGACAGAGGGCTTTGTGCCCTATCGATCATATCCTATTGATTCATATCTCAAGGATTTGATACCAATAAGGAACGTATTGGCTCTGGCCATAACCGGTATTTAGTGGTGCTATTTGGCAGCAAAACCACTCGGTCCAGAGGGCCCCGGGTCGTCATAACCATTTATCCTGCGGTGCCATTTGGCGGCAGACCGCCGGTTAGAGGACACGTACCACGTCCTTATTGACAGGAGATTGTTTGATAATGATCCTAGTGATATTTTCAACTAGGCATTTGGCTCTTTGTGAGCTGAAGTAATTTTTAATTTATCCACCCAGACAAACTGTTGCGGAGGGTGGATGGATTTTGCTTTGAGTGATTGAAGGTTTGATTTCGAATTTAAATATTTGGACTTTAGGATTTCTGGAATTTGGATTTTTGAATTGACTTTTGGGAGGTATTTAAAAATGTTTGTGAACCCCTCCGGTTGAGATCTTCGTTCAATACGGCCATCATGGGGGGTGTTTGGGATCATTTCTATTTGTTGATTGAACCTTGTCGACTCTGTTTGACTGTCGACAGAGGATCGGGTTTGTCATCGGCTTCGTGCCTTTAATTGTGAATTTTCTTGATTGTAGGCCTTGAAGGCCGAATATGAATGTATAAGATAAATATTTCGGTCGACTTCGTGATCGCATATTTATCTGATATCTCAAACCCTGTCTACTCCTATTTATCTACTTAGGAGGATCGGGTTTCGTAGGCTTCATGCCTTTTTTGTTTATTGAATTCTTTTGATTATAGGTCTTGAAGGCCTAATATGAATGTATTTAAACAAATACACTGGTCGCTACAACCGTGTATTTTGTTAGGTAGTTCGAATCTTGTCGACTTCTATTGATCCGTATAGAAGGATCAGGTTCGAACTTGAATTCACTTATTGACCCGCGCAACATCCCTAGACATCACGTGTGTACCAATAACATGCTCGCCAGGGCCCATGCGGGTCGGGATTATATTTTTCCTTTTAGTGTACCTATGTGTATACAATTTATAGTATACGTGTAGGGGTATTTTGAAATAATTATAGTTGTGTAGATAACTATCATTTAGATGCACACAACTTTTCATTGGAGAGCTTATACACGCCTTCTGTCCGCTAGTACGAAAGTTGCGGATTCGGTGGCGTGGTTATTTGGATGTCATGAGGTATTTCCTCATCTTGACATTGACTCCCCTTTCTCAATCACGGGGGAGGTTATTTTCTGGATTTTGGGGTCAATGACCGCCTATGATGCACGGACACGGACACGGCGACACGGACACGACACGACACGGACACGGGACACGGCATTTTTTAAAAAATATAGGACACGGGTGCGGCGTGGACACGACATAATAATTTTAAAATATAATATATATAAATTAAGGTAATATTATATTAAAAATGGCAAGCAATATTAAATCAATGTCATGATAACTTGTTTAGCTCATAACATAAAGATGTTTAGTACAAAATGTCTAGTACAACCACAAAAATATAACCAAAAAACTATTTAGTACAATATGAAAGTTCAACTACTCAATAGAGGGAATGATAGAATTAGATTCAGATGTTGGTCTTTGGCCTTCAATATCACTCCTTCATGTGGTCAAAAGCCAAAACGAGCTACTAATTTTGATGTTAAGAAATTATCCTAACATAAGTACATAACACTTATGATAAATGAACACAAAAATATTTCTAACATAACACTTATGAATTCACGATTTCAGTTCTCTTTTGTATTGCTAAAAAACTTAAACAAGATTGGGATTTAATTTAGGTAAAAAACAAGAATAATCGCATATCCTATAAACTAGGGTTTCATTTAGGGTTTTTTTCAAAACCCAAAACAATCAAAGTAATTTCAGAAAAAATTAACACGCTCTTGTGAACACAAATCTATATGATAAATGAGAAAAAAATTGAGAGAAATGACGAATAGCGAAAAAAATTCTAGGTCAAACTTACAGAGAAATGACGAATGACGAATGGCAGCAAAAAAATTCTAGATCCGAAATCTGGATCGGCTGCTCGGGAAGGTCGGAAGAAGCCTGCTCGGGACGCTCGGAAGGTCGCCTGCTCGGGACGCTCGGACGGTCGGAAGCAGGAGGCGACGGTGCGGGCTGGAGCGTCGATCGGGCTGCACGACTCCTCTGCTCGGGACGGCTGGAAGCTCGCGTGCTCGGGACGGCTGGAAGCTCCGCCTGCTCGGGACGGCAGCGACTCCTCTCGACGGGATTAGCGACTCCGCCTGCTCGGGACGATGGCTGCGCGATCTCGCTCGAATGAATTAACCGGATTAGGGTAAGGGCTTATTAGGTGTTCTTTTTGTTTTTTTTTTTTTTTTTAATATGAAATAACCGGACACGCGTGTCCGACACGCGTGTCCGGTTTTAAATTTTTTTTTTTTTAAACAGGACACACCTAGAACGTGTCGGACACGTGTCCGTGCCGTGTCGGGCGCGTGTCCGTGTCCCGACACGTGTCCGACACTGCATTGCCTCTCTTAAAACGAAGTGTCGGTGCATCATAGATGACCGCTGATCTGGAAAGAACTCCTTCTGGGATCTTTGATGTAGTGGACTTGTTATTTCCAGTGTTCGTGGGCATCAGAATTATTTGCTTCTCAAGTGTAGAACTAAGAAGAGACTTTGGAACACCAGGAAGTTTGGTTCTAATTTGTTCAAACATTTCCTCTCTTCTGCCAGGGGGGGTGTTTTTTTTTCGTACATAGGGTTGCCTTTGTACCCGCCTACTACCCGGTATACTGACAGCACTTTGATCACCACTATCGTAGGTGATGCTTGTACTTGTGCCCACAGTGGTTCGTGTTTGTTTGTAGGGATCCGTTGTATTTACTACAACCTCCTAGAGATGTTCGTAGAAGACCCACTGTTCCCACATCATGCCCACCTGTCACCAATCTCAGGTGGTTTTGCTAATTGTACTTGTTTACAGGGACGGTCTTCTTTCATACATCGGGTTGCCCTTGTACCCGAAATACTTGAAGATCTTGATCACCATTGTCATAGGTGATATCTGTACTTGTGCCCACAGTGGTTCGTTGTATCTACGATATACACATTGTTGTTATCCACAAGTATCCAGTTGTAGGGGCCCACTGCATCTACTACGACCTCCTGAAAACGTTTGTAGAAGACTCATTATTTTTGCATCATATCCACCCTTTCACCAATCTCGGGTGGGTTTTGAATGATTGCATTTTTCTTGTAAAAGGGTGGATTTTTTATTGCTACGTATAGGTAGGGCTTGTACACCTGACAACTATGTGTTGCCTCTTACAGGTCTAGTGCATTGACTTTGTAGGGACTTTTATATCTACTACGACCTCTGGGAAATATTCGTAGGAGGGCCACTGTCCGTGCATCACATCCACCTTTCACCAATCTCAGGTGGTTGATGATTTCATTTGCTGCAGGGATCGATCTTTGATTGCTCGTATGCTTTGCAACTATCTGTTGTTGCTTGCAAGCATAGTATATTGACCTGGTAGGAATTGTTGTAGGAGTTCGTGCATCAAGGTCTTGTAGTTTGAGCTTCCCGTGTGTGATTCAAATTTTGATCTTTGCATATGTTTGGATCCAAATTCAGTTTCATTCAGACTTGAATTCATCAAGTTTACAAGTCCCCACTTGATGTCGTATAGCCCGAGTTCAAATACGAGCTCAAAGTACATGTTCAAATTGATTGTTCATAGTTTGTTCAAGCTTGAGTTATCTTGCATTCAGTTCATTTGAACTTGAGTTCCCTTGTATGTGATTTAGTCAAGTTCAAATTATGCTCAAAGGTTCACGAGTTCAAGTCCAAACTCAAGTACGAGTTTCCTTTGTCCACATTTTTATTCAAGTTTGAGTTCAGAGTGCAAGATCAAGTACTTGTTCAGGGTCTTCTGAAGTTCCTTGCCAGTTCATTTGAATGTTCAAATTGACTTGAATTTGATTTAAATATGATTTTATTTCATTTGAATTTGGTCTTTAGAAGTCATTTGAATTTTGTTCAGATTTAGGTCCACAAGTCCTCTGTTCTTCGTACAAGTCCTCTGCTCATTTAGTTCAATTTCTGCGTATTTTTTGTTTGAGTACATGTCTTCTATATTGTTGCCCAAAGAAGGTCTTCAAATTGTTCAAGTCTTTGTACATTTCAGTTAAAATTTTGGCAGCACCCTAGCATTTCCCTCGTTTGGGGGAAAATAGGGGAGCTGGGCCTTCCCACCACGCTACTCGAGCATGTATGGTAGGTGTCCTTAGACACCGCGGCCGTACAAATTTCATCCCACCACGCTACAAGAGCGTGTATGGGGCCTTCAGCAGTACCCGTACCAGGACAGTAGTGGCTCTCCCAACCACGCTACAAGAGCGTGTATAGGGCTCATCCACCTCGCCGTATGCTTCGCACCGGGCTCCCTCCTATCGTGCTACAAGAGCGCTTATAGGTGGTTCTCCGGTCCACCGCAAACGTCGAGAATGGGATTTTGGAACATCATACCTTTGCGTAGCGGTGTCGTCGGCGGTGTCGATGTCGGGGTCGAGGACCGTCCCCACCATGCTACAAGTGCGTGTATAGGGCTTACCCGCCTCGTCCTATGCTTCACACCGGGCTCTCTCCTATCGTTCTACAAGAGCGCGTATAGGTGGTTCTCCGGTCCACTGCAAACGTCGAGAATGGGATTGGAGTTAGAAATTATACCTTGAAGTCGGCTCGAGGATCGAGGCAAGAGGGGATTACATTTTTCCTTTTTTTGAATTAATTATAATTAATATTAATTAATTATAATTAATTAAGGAATTATTTTTTAATTGATTACTTATAATTAATTATACTAAATTAATATAATTAATTAAAGTTTATTAAAATTAATTAATATCCATTAATTATATTTAATCTGTAATTAATTAATATTAATTAAATTTTAATAAATTATAATTAATTGAAATTATTTAATGATAATTAATTTTATAAATTATAATTAATTAAGTTAATTCTAATTAAAATTAATTATAATTAATTGAATTAATTATAATAATTTAATTAGAACTAAATATAATTAATTATAATAATTATAATTAATTAAAAATAATAACAGTAATTAACCAAAATTAATTAAATAATAATTAAAATTAAAATTAATTTTAATTAAAATCTAAATAACTCATCTCTCCTTCTACCTCTATGTTCGGCGAAGTTACGGGATTTGGCCGGAGTAGCGCACGGGAGGGAGACAGTTACCTTCACTTCCAGCGAGCTCCTGTTCTCGTTTTTCGATCAAAATGTGTGACTTCCGATCCAAAGGAAGGGAAAGTAGTCGGGGAGGCGAAGTTTGCGCGCAACAGGGAGAAAGTTATCTCCACAGCCGCAAGCTCCTATTCTTGTTTTCGATCAAAATGCCGTAACTTCCGTCTCGACAGGAGAGGGCGACGTCAAAGAAGCGGAGCCGTCCAACAACGAAGGACCAAAGAAGCGACGAAAGGAAGAAAGTTAATTTCACAGACGACGAGCTCCCTGTTGTGGCCTCCGATCAAAATGTCGTAACTCCCGAATTGACGGGAAGGGAATGTCGGAGAATGAGCAAAGTCGGACGTCCACAACGGAGCCGGAGATCCGTTAGGAAGGGAGGAAGTTACCTCCCCAGCTGCGAGCTCCTGTCTTTCTTTCGACCCGACCAAAGGGGAAAGTCGTCGAGGCGAGTCGAACAGTAGCGAAGGATTCAGAGAGGCAGCGACAGAGAGGGAATGAGAGAAGGAGAGCGATCGAGAGAGAATGAGCAGAGGAAAAAAAAGCCGCAGCTTGCTCGTCTCTCCAATATTTAATCGCGGCAGAGAAGTGTCGGGCGACATCGCGCGAGACGTGGGAGGAGATCGTGGGCATGGAGCTCGAGCGACATGGCCGAGAGGTACGTGTGATCCTCTCTCTTTTTTTTTTATTTCATTTCGGGTCAACAATTCCGTACTTTCAACCATCGATATATTGTCCGATTTGTCCCCTTGGTGTAATTTCCCAGAAGATCACTCACTTAGGTCTGCTATTATATTATCATACTTAACTTTGAAGTTTTTATTAAAATTCCAATCATTAAACCAAAAGGCTCCTCGATGTTTTAAGTGTTTAGTTTTATTTTCTTAAGAATTTCACAATCTGCCCCACTTTAATAACTGACGTCTTCGTTAGTTTCCTGAACCCAAAATCTTCCACCAGGCATGTAGGATTCTAAAGGCAATGATCCTATCTACTAGCTTGTGTGTTGCTTTGATATCATTTGTAATTATTCAAACAATCATCCATCGAGATATTATCCGCTTTGATCTAATGGCTTGACATTTTTGCTATATTGGTGTAACTTCCTATGTGGTCACCCTTCCTAGGACTGTTCTTGTACTAGCATGCTTAACTTTTAAAGTTTGTACTGAAATTCCAACAATTATACTAAAAAGCGTCTCGATGTTTTTAAGACTTTTAACTTTTTTTCTTATGGGATTTCATTATCCTATCAATAGATTCTGTACATATCCTCTTAGGTTGCTAAAAATAAAATAATAAGACAAAATTGGAATGCATGATGAGTAAAAAGTGGTGGTCTTTTCAGTACGTAAGATGGTCCAACTTATATTAGGAATGACAGAGTCCTTAAAAGGCCTGACTTGGTAAGTGTAGGTGTTAGTTGAGCCTGCAAATACTTTTGAAAAACTTAGATGCTCATGAGGACTCTTACTAGTTTTGCTAAACAGTAGCTTGAAGTTGTCGTCTAACATTCTAGTCTCAGGAATTGGACTAATAGTGATCTTTAGATCAGATCTAGACTTAGGTGTCGTCCCATTTGGGTAATACTTATGCTTTAAATTCAATATTAGCTATGTTTATCCTTTCCCTATTAGGTGTACAAAATCTACTTCATTATTCTCAATATAACAAAGAAGTTTCATCACTACTCAATTTTTTTGTGATGGAACACTCTAGTTGCATGATATGCTTACTGCACAAGCGCGCGGGGGGGGGGGGGGGGGGGGGGGGGGGCAATGATGGCTCTCCCTTGCCTCTAAAAAGCTTTGCTTTAACATTTGTTTTGTTATACCATGATAGTGTTGATTATGGTTATGCGATCATGATCATTCTATCACTAATAATTTTCTCATAGCTATAGATGATTCATGGCATTCTTCTGAATAATATTTTCAAAACTTATTCTGCTCAAATTCATCATGTGAAATTCTTGCACGTGCATCTTTATATGCTTTTTCATCAGCTCCTATGCAATTGACTACTTTTTTTAAATATGTCCCTTGGTCATATAAAGCTAGAGACTTCTCAAGGTCAGACATGTTGCAGAATTTAATGACCCTTCCCTTTTTGATGAGTTGACTACAAGCATCTGAGCTTTGAAAATAATATTAATATCAATTGAAATCCAGTTTGTTCCCAGTGCAAAGGATCTGACGGACACAAAGATCAATCCGTGGGATGCTCTCAAGGATCACGCCATAATGAAGGAACGAATTTGGGAAAGATTTTATTAGAATTTTTATGTATTTTATTTATTTCCTCATTAAGATATCTTGTATAGATCTATAAATGTGGAAGATTGTAATGCATAAAGGCAAGTTTTTTCCCTCTCAAATTCCCGGTTTTAACATGATATCAGAGCCAACGGCCTTAATTGCCGTCGAAGGACGATCCTAGATCCTTGGAGGAAGAGGAAAGAAGAAGCTCAGAGCATCCGAGACGCTACCGACCCGTGTACATCGGGACAGGACGAGACGGAGCTGAAGCACCAATCGGAACTTCCGATCCGAGAGGAAGGCCAAAGTCGTCAAAGGTAGAAAGTCGAACAACCACGAACGAGACTCCCGCTGAGAGCCGAGCGGCCCTCCTTGCGCCGAGGCTCAGCCACCCTAGTCGGTCGTTCTCAGAGAGAAGCCGTTCGGTTGAAGTCGACGCTGGGAAGCTCTTTCTCCGGTCTTCCTATCTCGCTCGGATACGACCGACGAAGCCGTGCCGAAGACGACGCCGCTGGCAAAGTTTTGCTGTCGAATCCTTCAGGCGGAACCAGGCTCCCGTGTGCGAGTCTTCTGGTCTGCAGAAGATCTCCCGTACATGCGCAGGGGTAAGCTGCTACTGTTGGCGGCGTCTGGCTTCGGCAAAGCTCCGCTCCAGCCGTTGTTGGCAAAGCTCCATCTGCGAAAGGTGCGACCGTGAAGCCGAACGAGACTTCTCTGGAGACCGACCCCATGCCCTAGTCCCGATTCGAGTTTTTTAAAGGGCTCGGTTGGTTTGGTTTAGTATACCAGGGAAAAAAAAAAACTCTTTATCTTTCGACCTTTATTGTCGAACAAGAAAATTCTAGGAAGCCTTAATTGCTTTCCAATGTCAGAAATTAACTCCTCTCAAAGCGTTGATCAAAACTGAGGAATCGATGGTGCACCAAGGACGAGGTGACCTTCAAAGCATACAACATTCCTATCGTCTAAATGGGAAGAACTATCTAAAGTGGTCTCAATTTGTGAAGACCTACTTGAAGGGGAAAGGAAAAATACACCATCTTCTTGGAGGACCAAAACAAGGAGATCGTATTTGATGCAATCAAAAATTTGGGAGAGGGACCCAAATTTTTGATCACAAAAACAATAGACTTCCTAGATAGAATAAAGACACAAAATGCTCCAAAGGATACAAATAAACCACAAATAACTTCACTTTAATATATAAAAGATGATTACAAGACGCTTACAACTCTTGACACTTACAAACGACGCAATAAAAGACAAAACACAACAAGACACCTAAAGAAGCTTTGCCTTGAGAAGAAAGATACATGTGGGGGTGGATACATGCGGCGAGAAGAAAGAGATTAGAAGCCAAGAAGAAGAGGGAAAGAGCCCGCAGGATTTCCAGAGGAGGAGGGGAAGAAGCTTAGAAAGAGCCCGCAGGATTTCTAAAGCCAAAACCACTCAGGTTTTTATCCCAAAAATAACTCACATCATTCTCTCTTTATAACTCTAAAACATCTACTATATATAGGCATAAGAAGAGGAATGCCAACAGCCATCAACCTTGCTAAAACAGCCAACAAAACAGCCTACAGCTTCCCTAAACAGCCAATCAAAAAACAGCCAAAAACCTTGCTAAAAACAGCCAACAAAACAGTCAACGGCTTCACCAAAACAGCCAACCAAAAACAGCCAAAAGTTTCCAAGTTTCCATGAAGAAATGAAAAGCCAAGAGTCATTCCCGTTGAAGCCCAAGAGGCAGCTTTAAAACAATCCAGAGAAACAAAGCCACGGTTCCAGCCAGAATATCACAGACCGAGGAATCAGCACAGGAAGCCAGGCGGAATGTAGCTCTCAGTCAAACAAAAACATGCCGTTTCAGAAAAAAAACAGCACCCGAAAGAGGCACACCACACCCGAGTAAGCAGCAGCAGCAGCCCGTGAGAGGCTTTTCCAGAGGAGAAAAAAGGGCTGCAGCAACTCAACTTCAAGGGGGGATGTGAAAGAACAAGTTCCTCCCACCAAATCTTGTTCCCAACCTTAAATTTTATAGCAAGACATCAGCTCATAATGAGCTACTTTTCCACTAGAAATTAATGAGCTTGGCACAACTAAAGTTTAACTTCTTAAGCTCAAACCGAAACAACCAATGCCATCATGAAACCAACAAAAATCCAAAGGACGAATGGAAGATGAAAGGACAGATAACATAAAAGGAGAGGGGGAGGATGAAAAGACACAAGGCAAGAAAATACAAGAAAAATTTCAACTTGTGTTGACCCCCCCCCCCCCTTGCATACATCAGTATTTTTGGGGCATGGAATGAAGCAGACTCCATGATTTTTTCATGGTTGTGGGAATTCCATGACTCCATAAAATAGCTATACATTTTTGTTCATTCTCAAACTGCAAATGCATATATGGGATGCTCGACAGACAGACCTTCTCAAAGCTTGTTGATGCGGCCCAAATCTTGAAATTAAGTTATAGTTGGGAAGGCACGAAAGAAGGAGTATGTCTGTGATGGAGTTGCCACCCCATCTAAAAAATCTGTGGGTAAGAACTTGAGCATCTATAGGTGATAAAAAAACCCAGATGTTCGGAA